>CM067362.1:775033-871267 GCA_034401795.1 Chaetoderma sp. LZ-2023a
CACGACACGACGATGTTTGCCTAATGAAAATGTTGTCTTGCAGGCTGCAATCATATAGGTAATGCACATAACAATATTGATTGAAATCCACCAAATGATTTCAGAGGATAGTATAGTGGACGGACAGTGGACTGAGGTGATTGCAATGATTTCAGAGGATAGTATAGTAGGACGGAAGATGGACTGAGGTGATTGCAAATGGTTTCAGAGGATAGTATAGTACGATGGACAGATAGACTGAGGTGATTGCAAATGATTTCAGAGGATAGTATAGTAGGACGGACAGATGGACTGAGGTGATTGCAAATGATTTCAGAGGATAGTATAGTAGGATGGACAGATGGACTGAGGTGATTGCAAATGATTTCAGAGGATAGTATAGTAGGACGGACAGATGGACTGAGGTGATTGCAATACCCTTACATTTTTTCAAAGCGCATGGGATACAAATTGTTCTTTTTGCCTCCCAATAGGTATTTCCCGGAGTGCTGCCGAGGGCAGTTTTGCCTGGCTTTAATAGGTATTTCACACAGCGCTGCTGAGGGCAGTTTTGCCTGGCTTTAATAGGTATTTCCCAGAGCGCTGCTGAGGGCAGTTTTTTGTCTGGCTTTAATAGGTATTTCACAGAGCGCTGCCGAGGGCAGTTTTGCCTGGCTTTAATAGGTATTTCCCAGAGCGCAGCTGAGGGCAGTTTTGCCTGGCTTTAATAGGTATTTCCCAGAGCGCTGCTGAGGGCAGTTTTGCCTGGCTTTAATAGGTATTTCCCAGAGCGCTGCTGAGGGCAGTTTTGCCTGGCTTTAATAGGTATTTCCCAGAGCGCTGCCGAGGGCAGTTTTTGCCTGGCTTTAATAGGTATTTCCCAGAGCGCTGCTGAGGGCAGTTTTGCCTGGCTTAATAGGTATTTCCCAGAGCGCTGCTGAGGGCAGTTTTGCCTGGCTTTAATAGGTATTTCCCTGAGCGCTGCTGAGGGCAGTTTTGCCTGGCTTTAATAGGTATTTCCCAGAGCGCTGCTGAGGGGCAGTTTTGCCTGGATTTAATAGGTATTTCCCAGAGCGCTGCCGAGGGCAGTTTTGCCTGGCTTTAATAGTTATTTCCCAGAGCGCTGCCGAGGGCAGTTTTGCCTGGCTTTAATAGGTATTTCCCAGAACGCTGCCGAGGGCAGTTTTGCCTGGCTTTAATAGTATTTCCAGAGCGCTGCCGAGGGCAGTTTTGCCTGGCTTTAATAGGTATTTCCCAGAGCGCTGCTGAGGGCAGTTTTGCCTGGCTTTAATAGGTATTTCCCAGAGCGCTGCTGAGGGCAGTTTTTCCTGGCTTTAATAGGTATTTCCCAGAGCGCTGCCGAGGGCAGTTTTGCCTGGCTTTAATAGGTATTTCCCAGAGCGCTGCCGAGGGCAATTTTGCCTGGCTTTAATAGGTATTTCCCAGAGCGCTGCCGAGGGCAGTTTTGCCTGGCTTTAATAGGTATTTCCCAGAGCGCTGCCGAGGGCAGTTTTGCCTGGCTTTAATAGGTATTCAGAGCGCTGCTGAGGGCTGTTTTGCCTGGATTTAATAGGTATTTCCCAGAGTGCTGCTGAGGGCAGTTTTGCCTGGCTTTAATAGGTATTTCCCAGAGCGCTGCTGAGGGCAGTTTTGCCTGGCTTTAATAGGTATTTCCCAGAGCGCTGCCGAGAGGGCAGTTTTGCCTGGATTTAATAGGTATTTCCCAGAGCGCTGCCGAGGGCAGTTTTGCCTGGCTTTAATAGGTATTTCCCAGAGCGCTGCCGAGGGCAGTTTTGCCTGGCTTTAATAGGTATTCCCAGAGCGCTGCCGAGGGCAGTTTTGCCTGGCTTTAATAGGTATTTCCCAGAGCGCTGCCGAGGGCAGTTTTGCCTGGCTTTAATAGGTATTTCCCAGAGCGCTGCCGAGGGCAGTTTTGCCTGGCTTTAATAGGTATTTCCCAGAGCGCTGCCGAGGGCAGTTTTGCCTGGCTTTAATAGGTATTTCCCAGAGCGCTGCTGAGGGCAGTTTTGCCTGGCTTTAATAGGTATTTCCCAGAGCGCTGCCGAGGGCAATTTTGCCTGGCTTTAATAGGTATTTCCCAGAGCGCTGCCGAGGGCAGTTTTGCCTGGCTTTAATAGGTATTTCCCAGAGCGCTGCGAGGGCAGTTTTGCCCTGCTTTAATAGGTATTTCCCAGAGCGCTGCCGAGGGCAGTTTTGCCTGGCTTTAATAGGTATTTCCCAGAGCGCTGCCGAGGGCAGTTTTGCCTGGCTTTAATAGGTATTTCCCAGAGCGCTGCCGAGGGCAGTTTTGCCTGGCTTTAATAGGTATTTCCCAGAGCGCTGCCGAGGGCAGTTTTGCCTGGATTTAATAGGTATTTCCCAGAGCGCTGCTGAGGGCAGTTTTGCCTGGATTTAATAGGTATTTCCCAGAGCGCTGCTGAGGGCAGTTTTGCCTGGCTTTAATAGGTATTTCCCAGAGCGCTGCCGAGGGCAGTTTTGCCTGGCTTTAATAGGTATTTCCCAGAGCGCTGCCGAGGGCAGTTTTGCCTGGCTTTAATAGGTATTTCCCAGAGCGCTGCTGAGGGCAGTTTTGCCTGGCTTTAATAGGTATTTCCCAGAGCGCTGCCGAGGGCAGTTTTGCCTGGCTTTAATAGGTATTTCCCAGAGCGCTGCCGAGGACAGTTTTGCCTGGCTTTAATAGGTATTTCCCAGAGCGCTGCTGAGGGCAGTTTTGCCTGGCTTTAATAGGTATTTCCCAGAGCGCTGCTGAGGGCAGTTTTGCCTGGATTTAATAGGTATTTCCCAGAGCGCTGCCGAGGGCAGTTTTGCCTGGCTTTAATAGGTATTTCCCAGAGCGCTGCCGAGGGCAGTTTTGCCTGGCTTTAATAGGTATTTCCCAGAACGCTGCCGAGGGCAGTTTTGCCTGGCTTTAATAGGTATTTCCCAGAGCGCTGCCGAGGGCAGTTTTGCCTGGCTTTAATAGGTATTTCCCAGAGCGCTGCTGAGGGCAGTTTTGCCTGGCTTTAATAGGTATTTCCCAGAGCGCTGCTGAGGGCAGTTTTTCCTGGCTTTAATAGGTATTTCCCAGAGCGCTGCCGAGGGCAGTTTTGCCTGGCTTTAATAGGTATTTCCCAGAGCGCTGCCGAGGGCAATTTTGTCTGGCTTTAATAGGTATTTCCCAGAGCGCTGCCGAGGGCAGTTTTGCCTGGCTTTAATAGGTATTTCCCAGAGCGCTGCCGAGGGCATAATTGTACCTATGACATGGCTCATTGTGATGTCCAGTGTATTATGTGATATATAGAATGTGACATAATTGTGCATATGACATGGCTCATTATGATGTCCAGTGTGTTATGATGTGATATATAGAATATGACATAATTGTACCTATGACATGGCTCATTGTGATGTCCATTGTATTATGATGTGATATATAGAATATGACATAATTGTACCTATAACATGGCTCATTGTGATGTCCAATGTATTATGTGATATATAGAATATGACATAATTGTACCTATGACATGGCTCATTGTGATGTCCAGTGTATTATGTGATATATAGAATGTGACATAATTGTGCATATGACATGGCTCATTGTGATGTCCAGTGTGTTATGATGTGATATATAGAATATGACATAATTGTACCTATGACATGGCTCATTGTGATGTCCAGTGTATTATGATGTGATATATAGAATATGACATAATTGTACCTATGACATGGCTCATTTTGTGTCCAGTGTATTATGATGTGATATATATAATATGACATAATTGTACCTATGACATGGCTCATTGTGATGGCCAGTGTATTATGATGTGATATATAGAACATGACATAATTGTAGCTATAACATGGCTCATTGTGATGTTCAGTGTATTGTGTGATATATAGAATGTGACATAATTGTACCTATGACATGGCTCATTGTGATGGTCAGTGTATTATTATGTGATATATAGAATATGACATAATTGTACCTATGACATGGCTCATTGTGATGTTTAGTGTATTATGATGTGATATATAGAACATGACATAATTGTAGCTATAACATGGCTCATTGTGATGTTCAGTGTATTGTGTGATATATAGAATATGACATAATTGTACCTATAACATGGCTTATTGTGATGTCCAGTGTATTATGATGTGATATATAGAACATGACATAATTGTACCTATGACACAGCTCATTGTGATGTCCAGTGTATTATGATGTGATATATAGAACATGACATAACTGTACCTATGACATGGCTCATTGTGATGGTCTGTGTATTATGATGTGATATATAGAATATGACATAATTGTACCTATGACACAGCTCATTGTGATGTCCAGTGTATTATGATGTGATATATAGAATATGACACAATTGTACCTATGACATGGCTCATTGTGATGGTCAGTGTATTATTATGTGATATATAGAATATGACATAATTGTACCTATGACATGGCTCATTGTGATGTTTAGTGTATTATGATGTGATATATAGAACATGACATAATTGTAGCTATAACATGGCTCATTGTGATGTTCAGTGTATTGTGTGATATAAAGAATATGACATAATTGTACCTATGACACAGCTCATTGTGATGTCCAGTGTATTATGTGATATATAGAATATGACATAATTGTACCTATGACATGGCTCATTGTGATGTTCAGTGTATTGTGTGATATATAGAATATGACATAATTGTACCTATGACACAGCTCATTGTGATGTCCAGTGTATTATGATGTGATATATAGAATATGACATAATTGTACCTATGACATGGCTCATTGTGATGGTCAGTGCATTATTATGTGATATATAGAATATGACATAATTGTACCTATGACATGGCTCATTGTGATGTCCAGTGTATTATGATGTGATATATAGAATATGACATAATTGTACCTATAACATGGCTCATTGTGATGTCCAGTGTATTATGATGTGATATATAGAACATGACATAATTGTAGCTATAACATGGCTCATTGTGATGTTCAGTGTGTTGTGTGATATATAGAATATGACATAATTGTACCTATGACACAGCTCATTGTGATGTCCAGTATATTATGTGATATATAGAATATGACATAATTGTACCTATGACATGGCTCATTGTGATGCCCAGTGTATTATGATGTGATATATAGAACATGACATAATTGTAGCTATAACATGGCTCCTTGTGATGTTCAGTGTATTATGATGTGATATATAGAACATGACAAAATTGTAGCTATAACATGGCTCATTGTGATGTTCAGTGTATTGTGTGATATATAGAATATGACATAATTGTACCTATGACATGGCTCATTGTGATGTCCATTGTATTATGATGTGATATATAGAATATGACATAATTGTACCTATAACATGGCTCATTGTGATGTCCAATGTATTATGTGATATATAGAATATGACATAATTGTACCTATGACATGGCTCATTGTGATGTCCAGTGTATTATGTGATATATAGAATGTGACATAATTGTGCATATGACATGGCTCATTGTGATGTCCAGTGTGTTATGATGTGATATATAGAATATGACATAATTGTACCTATGACATGGCTCATTGTGATGTCCAGTGTATTATGATGTGATATATAGAATATGACATAATTGTACCTATGACATGGCTCATTGTGATGTCCAGTGTATTATGATGTGATATATATAATATGACATAATTGTACCTATGACATGGCTCATTGTGATGGCCAGTGTATTATGATGTGATATATAGAACATGACATAATTGTAGCTATAACATGGCTCATTGTGATGTTCAGTGTATTGTGTGATATATAGAATGTGACATAATTGTACCTATGACATGGCTCATTGTGATGTCCAGTGTGTTATGATGTGATATATAGAATATGACATAATTGTACCTATGACATAGCTTATTGTGATGTCCAGTGTATTATGATGTGATATATAGAATATAACATAATTGTACCTATGACATGGCTCATTGTGATGTCCAGTGTATGATGTGATATATAGAATATGACATAATTGTACCTATGACATGGCTCATTGTGATGTCCAGTGTATTATGATGTGATATATATAATATGACATAATTGTACCTATGACATGGCTCATTGTGATGGCCAGTGTATTATGATGTGATATATAGAATGTGACATAATTGTACCTATGACATGGCTCATTGTGATATCCATTGCATTATGTGATATATAGAATATGACATAATTGTACCTATGACATAGTTTATTGTGATGTCCAGTGTTTTATGATGTGATATCTAGAATATGACATAATTGTACCTATGACATAGCTTATTGTGATGTCCAGTGTATTATGATGTGATATATAGAATGTGACATAATTGTACCTATAACATGGCTCATTGTGATGTCCAGTGTATTATGATGTGACATATAGAATATGACATAATTGTACCTATGACATGGCTCATTGTGATGTCCAGTGTATGATGATGTGATATATAGAATATGACATAATTGTACCTATGACATGGCTCATTGTGATGTCCATTGTATTATGATGTGATATATAGAATATGACATAATTGTAACTATGACTCAGCTCATTGTGAGGTCCATTGTATTATGATGTGATATATAGAATATGACATAATTGTACCTATGACACAGCTCATTGTGATGTCCAGTGTATTATGATGTGATATAAAGAATATGACATAATTGTACCTATGACATGGCTCATTGTGATGTCCATTGTATTATGATGTGATATATAGAATATGACATAATTGTACCTATGACACAGCTCATTGTGATGTCCAGTGTATTATGATGTGATATAAAGAATATGACATAATTGTACCTATGACATGGCCCATTGTGATGTCCAGTGTATTATGATGTGATATATAGAATATGACATAATTGTACCTATGACACAGCTCATTGTGATGTCCAGTGTATTATGATGTGATATAAAGAATATGACATAATTGTACCTATGACATGGCTCATTGTGATGTCCATTGTATTATGATGTGATATATAGAATATGACATAATTGTACCTATGACACAGCTCATTGTGATGTCCAGTGTATTATGATGTGATATAAAGAATATGACATAATTGTACCTATGACATGGCCCATTGTGATGTCCAGTGTATTATGATGTGATATATAGAATATGACATAATTGTACCTATGACATGGCTCATTGTGATGTTCAGTGTATTATGATGTGATATATAGAATATGACATAATTGTACCTATGACATGGCTCATTGTGATGTTCAGTGTATTATGATGTGATATATAGAATATGAAAGTCGATTGACAAAGCGATCACATCTTGATGTGAAGTATGTTATTATTTACTATATAACACAGTTGGGCAAGAATCCTGGGCGTACTATAAAAACCTTTCACTCATGAACTCCCCCTATGTCATCTTGAAAGCCACCACGCAGGAACTGCTGAATATTTACAAATTAATTTGACAACGTTAATAGTTTGTAGTATTTATCTTAGGCAGCAAGGGCTTCCATTCAAATCAATTTCTAAATATCAACAGAATAAGTTTTATATGGTAAAGAATATAGTTTTCCCGGGATTTGTTGGTGAACCTAGGGGTAAGTGAAGATTAGCAATGCCATTGCAAACCAATCTATTTCCAGCATCAAACTGGGAAAACTTAATGACAAATAAATGTGACAGAAATTTGATTAATTGGTCACATGGGAAAGGGAATTACTTCCCTTGGCACTTGCATACACTAAAGAGTCAGTGTAGAGGTTTCTGGGAAATATACATAATCAAGAGTCAAATGGTGATAAGTATTAGATATATATGTATAAGAAATCACTCCTCGGAGACGCGATCGTATCAGACAAAACTCATTACTATGACAGAGACACAATGGAAGCATTCTGTTTTACGTAATCCTGACGGATTTATGGATCTGGAACGTCGTACTGATATTAACTATCTGCATGATGCTACCAGACGATAATTTCAATTGGCATTAACACTGGACATGCTGACTATATTGAAAACAATTTGACTGAAAGTTGTTGGTGGTTTAGCCACCTACAACTTTCAGTCAAATTGTTTTCAAAATATTCAGCATATCCAGAGCTAACTTACAGAAATTCAGCAGGCAGACAAATCAATGTTGGAGTGGATTTCAATACAGCTTAGCTTAGAGCAATATGGTTTATCATAACTAATACCCATAAAATGGAGCTACCAGGAATTGATGTTAGATTGCAAGTCATTGACCACTCGTTCATGTTGCAAGTCATTGACCACTCGTTCATGTTGCAAGTCATTGACCACTCGTTCATGTTGCAAGTCATTGACCACTCATTCATGTTGCAAGTCATTTACCACTCGTTCATGTTGCAAGTAATTGACCACTCGTTCATGTTACAAGTCATTGACCACTCGTTTTGCCCTGTAGGTGCGGCTTAGAATACACCTTCCGTATCCTCTGCGTGTCGTAAGAGGCGACTAAAGGAGGTAAGGGTGAGGTAACCATGACAGAAACCTCGAGTGCTGAAGACGGAGGTTCCAGGCCGCACGGCGCACTCTAATAAACCATGGATCCACGCACTTAACGCTTATGATCATGTCGATAGTCACTTACAGGACTGGCGGTATGATCAGCGAACGAAAAGAAGAAGCCCACTCGTTCATGTTGCAAGTCACTGACCACTCATTCATGTTACAAGTCATTGACCACTCATTCATGTTGCAAGTCATTGACCACTCGTTCATGTTACAAGTCATTGACCACTCATTCATGTTACAAGTCATTGACCACTCGTTCATGTTGCAAGTCATTGACCACTCGCTCATGTTGCAAGACCTTGACCGCTCATTCATGTTACAAGTCATTGACTGCTCATTCATGTTGCAAGTCATTGACCGCTCATTCATGTTGCAAGTCATTGACTGCACGTTCATGTTGCAAGTCATTGACCACTCATTCATGTTGCAAGTCATTGACCACTCGTTCATGTTGCAAGTCATTTACCACTCGTTCACGTTGCAAATCATTGACTACTCGTTCATGTTGCAAGTCATTGACTACTCGTACATGTACATGTTGCGAGTCATTGACCACTCATTCATGCTGCCATTCCGGACAGTCATGTCTCAACACGTATATCCGCCCATCCGGATATGAGTTGTTTAGAATTTATCTACAAACACCTGCAGTCTGAGGCACCTGGGATACAACGAAAACGTAACAAGAACAAGGTGGTAATGCTCAAAAGTTATATCAAAATGTCTTCTATAGATTGAATACTGAAAATTATACATTACCTTTTTCTTGTTCCTAAGTAACACTTTGACACCATCCATTGAAACATTAATGTTCACTTTCTTCTTCTTGATCGCCTTCGCTTTAAACTCATACTGAAACACACAAAGATAAATATATATACATACGATATTGAATGTTCTCAAACCACAAACAGACCTTATGATACTGAATGTTTTCAAACCACTGATATGTCTTAGAGAGATCTTATGATATAGAATGTTTTCAAACCACTAATATGTTTGAGAGACCTTATGATACTGAATGTTTTCAAACCACTAATATGTCTGAGACAGACCTTATGATACTGAACGTTTTCAAACCACTAATATGTCTGAGACAGACCTTATGATACTGAATGTTTTCAAACCACTAATATGTCTGAGACAGACCTTATGATATTGAATGTTTTCAAACCATTAATATGCCTGTTAGAGACCAGGGATGGGGTCAATTACATTGCATCTATTACTATTACTTTCAATTCCTTCTATTACTATTACAATTACTCCAGATTTGATCTATTACTATTACACTCATATCTATTACTATTACTATTACATTTGAACCATAGGTACCGCCCATGCACATGTACTCGCCCATGCACATGTACTCTTCAGTCTTTGGATATTAACCCTTTCACTGATGAAGCCCCTTTATCTAAATTTCATTGAAACCAAATAGGGTAGCTTTGGAATATTTTGAAAATATTTTGACTGAAGGGTGTTGCTGCAGGCAGTAATGTCTTCCAGGCAAATTGATTTCAAAATATTCAACTAATTGTTAACAGTTATTAGCCCACTGACATTTCAGAAGTCCATGTAAATAGATTAATTATAGACACAATCTCTGTTCCCCAGACACCATGCTGGGAGTCAATTTGACTAGAATTAAGCCTTTAACCATTATGTAAGATAAAATGAGATCTATTGATAGAAAACGATACCCTGTAATAGACAAGTAATAGGCTATTACCTATTACTTTTCAATATATTACTATTACTATTACATTGTAAAATTAACGATCTATTTCTATTACTATTACATGGAAATCGCTGTAATAGCCTATTACTATTACATATTACTATTAGCCTATCCCTGTTACAGACCTTATGATATTGAATGTTTTCAAATCACTAATATGTCCGAGAGAGCTTATATCAAATATTTTCAAACCACTATGTCTGTTAGAGACCTTATGATATTGAATGTTTTCAAACCAGTAATATGTCTGAGAGAGACTTTATGATATTGAACGTTTTCAAACAACTAATATGTCTGTTAGAGACTTTATGATATTGAATGTTTTCAAATCACAAATATGTCTGAGAGACCTTATATTAAATATTTTCAAACCTTATGATATTGAATGTTTTCAAACCAGTAATATGTCTGAGAGAGACTTTATGATATTGAATGTTTTCAAACCACTAATATGTCTGTTAGAGACTTTATGATATTGAATGTTTTCAAACCACTAATATGTCTGAGAGACCTTATGATATTGAATGTTTTCAAACCACTAATATGTCTGATACAAGTACAATATTGGATGAATGAAAGTTACATGCTTCTAGTTTCAAGACTCAATATTATTTATTTGCTTCTTGGATACCAATTTACATACTTTCAATACAGGGAGAACAAGTCTTACACTGTCTGTTGCGTAGATCTGAAAGTCTCTATCATTAAACATTCATGGAACAGTGTTTTACCTTGATTGACAAAAGGGCATGGGGCTACAAGAAGTTAAGAGAGCATCTGGGGTGGTTTTGCTGTAAAATTAGGGCATTGTCATGGATGTAAAGCTTTGGTGTGGTATCATGGATGTAAAGCTTTGGTGTGGTGTCATAGATGTAAAGCTTTGGTGTGGTGTCATGGATGTAAAGCTTTGGTGTGGTGTCATGGATGTAAAGCTTTGGTGTGGTATCATGGATGTAAAGCTTTGGTGTGGTATCATGGATGTAAAGCTTCGGTGTGGTATCATGGATGTAAAGCTTCGGTGTGGTATCATGGATGTAAAGCTTCGGTGTGGTGTCATGGATGTAAAGCTTTGGTGTGGTATCATGGATGTAAAGCTTTGGTGTGGTGTCATAGATGTAAAGCTTTGGTGTGGTGTCATGGATGTAAACCTTTGGTGTGGTGTCATGGATGTAAAGCTTTGGTGTGGTGTCATGGATGTAAAGCTTTGGTGTGGTATCATGGATGTAAAGCTTCGGTGTGGTGTCATGGATGTAAAGCTTCGGTGTGGTGTCATGGATGTAAAGTTTCGGTGTGGTGTCATGGATGTAAAGCTTTGGTGTGGTATCATGGATGTAAAGCTTTGGTGTGGTGTCATAGATGTAAAGCTTTGGTGTGGTGTCATGGATGTAAAGCTTTGGTGTGGTGTCATGGATGTAAAGCTTTGGTGTGGTGTCATGGATGTAAAGCTTTGGTGTGGTATCATGGATGTAAAGCTTCGGTGTGGTATCATGGATGTAAAGCTTCGATGTGGTATCATGGATGTAAAGCTTCGGTGTGGTGTCATGGATGTAAAGCTTTGGTGTGGTATCATGGATGTAAAGCTTCGGTGTGGTGTCATGGATGTAAAGCTTCGGTGTGGTGTCATGGATGTAAAGCTTCGGTGTGGTGTCATGGATGTAAAGCTTCGGTGTGGTGTCATGGATGTAAAGCTTCGGTGTGGTGTCATGGATGTAAAGGTTCGGTGTGGTATCATGGATGTAAAGCTTTGGTGTGGTGTCATGGATGTAAAGCTTTGGTGTGGTATCATGGATGTAAAGCTTTGGTGTGGTGTCATAGATGTAAAGCTTTGGTGTGGTGTCATGGATGTAAAGCTTCGGTGTGGTGTCATGAATGTAAAGCTTCGGTGTGGTATCATGGATGTAAAGCTTCGGTGTGGTATCATGGATGTAAAGCTTCGGTGTGGTATCATGGATGTAAAGCTTCGGTGTGGTATCATGGATGTAAAGCTTTGGTGTGGTGTCATGGATGTAAAGCTTTGGTGTGGTGTCATGGATGTAAAGCTTTGGTGTGGTGTCATGGATGTAAAGCTTTGGTGTGGTGTCATGGATGTAAAGCTTTGGTGTGGTGTCATGGATGTAAAGCTTTGGTGTGGTGTCATGGATGTAGGCATGAAAGGATTAACTTATCATAGCTTATATATGTAGCCATGAAACAATATTGTGACAAATAGATCATTATTGGTCGAACACCAGGATCATTTCAGAATATCCGACGACCCATCCCCCACTCCTCCATGGGTGATCATAGACTGAACATTATTAGTCGAACACCAGGATCATTTCAGAATATCCGACGACCCATCCCCCACCCCTCCATGGGTGATCATAGACTGAACATTATTGGTCGAACACCAGGATCATTTCAGAATATCCGACGACCCATCCCCCACCCCTCCATGGGTGATCATAGACTGAACATTGATCAAGCCATAACACTACTAAAATTAAAGTACAGTACAGCTAAGAAATTACGGTAACTGTTTCCAAAACAAACTAAAACATACTGTTGAAGATTTTGCACTTAATTTGATTGGAAACCCATCAAATTAAGTGTAATATATTCAACAGAACATTCCTTAGTGTGTTAAAATGCTACTGGTTAGAAAGCTTTTAGGTTATTTCTGAGCTGTAACTTATAAATTGGAATGAGCAAAATACTTACATTTGTAAGTCAAGGCAGTTAGGTTATTTTTTAGCTGTAACTTATAAATTGGAATGAGCAAAGTACTTAGTCAAGCTATTTAACACTTGAAATGCTTATGTCTCAATTTCACATAATACTATACAGGAGAGCTGTTGAATATTTTGAAAATAAATTGACTGGAACTTGTTGCTGCCATAAGCAGCAACAGCTCCCAGGTAAATCGTTCCATACCATTCACCAAAATCTTGCTTACATCAGAAGGAATTTGTATTTCTGGTTAGTCAGGGTTAAAAGGTTAAAAGAACGAATAATACATAATTCTACATTTCTGGATTAGTTTATTTTTTTCGTTAGATTAAGCTTCTCAATGACATATGATAAATTGCAGAAGGAATGGGAATGAGGGAAATTATTCACAAATGTTGATAAATGAATTCCATCTTTAGCATGGAACAAATCAATTTTACTATCATCCGTGATCGCTGGTGCACTGAGCCATAACCAGCAGATCAATGTACTGAGCAGATTTGGCGCATGATCAGGCCGAATAAATCTATCTGTTAGACAGACATGACAGAAACTCGCGAAAGCTTACTGAATCAGAAGAATCATTCATAAATAGCGCCTGTAAACTTGAGGATATTAGTGCAGGGTTCTCGCGAGCTCTGCCATTAACGAAGATATTGCTATCAGTGACCCGCAGTGTCTTGTTTGAGTTGACAAGCAAGCTTAATAAATTTATTCTTGATGGTAATCAGCGGCGTGACTTGATTCTGGAGCATGTAACAGATCGTGCAATCACTGACCAGAATTAGAATAGGCAACGAGAAGATGCTTTATGAACTTATACACATGATTAGAATAGGCTACAAGAAGGTGTGGAGGAAAAGTAAAATCCTGGGTCCACTGCTCAGCTCTGCATTACTGCTGCATCATGGGAAACAGCTTCCCAGTCCTTCTGGAAGCTGTGGATTCGCAGATCAGGGATGGCCTTGAAAAAAGAAAACCTACTGTTTGTACAATGCAAACCGCAGAATCAATATGCTGTACAACTGTAACAACAAAAATCGGATGCCTGTCACCGCAAACACCTCCGCACCATCACTGGACACCGATGGCCAGACAGCATATTAATTTTCAACCAAGCACATATATGATGTGTAATACATCGCCGCTGTCCGTAAAAGTTACCCAGCAAAGATAGTCCATGTTTGGCCATGTGCTAAGGATGCCATAAGACACACCCACACAGTGAGCCTTGCAATTCACCCTACTCGGAGTCAGTAAATGTAGTCAGGAAAGGACGTCATTGCATAAAACTGTTAAGCATGCTCTGGTAAAAAGAAAACAGGACTCTGTACACTCAGATCAAGAATGAACTTGAGGAAGCTAAAGACATTGGCTGAGAACAAGACACAGTGGCCAAAAGTGAAGAAAGACTGATTGCAGCTGTAGGACATTTCGACTACTACAGCCGTAGAATACAGTAGTCATACAAACTCCTCATATCAAGTCAACCTTGACTCACAAGTGATGAAATCAAAACCGGAAATAAGGCTGGACTTATCTAAATTGATGATCTGGCCTAATTGGACGAAAAAAAGCAGAGCTTGATTGACCATTGGAAGACTGGTTGACTTCATGAGCCAATTGAAGAATCCAATTTGTCACTCAAGCCTATGACATCATAATGAATTACGTCACATGTAAGGTGACATCACAATCAAAATGTGTAATGAATGACGTAGTCAAGTCCATCATGAATTTTGAAGTCAGTAAGTTGTACAAATTGTATGTCTTTACTTGTAATTTAATAAACAGTGTGTTGAATCTTTTGCCATGGACATAGGAAGCAACAAGTACAACACCCCACCCCCATCACCCACCCCACCCCCATGAAATTGGGGTTCTGGGAATTCAGGATTCAAAGTATATAAATCTATCCCAACACGCGCTAAGCATTGTTGAAATTGGCCACACCGATAATGAGTGGTAGTCCTTTAGCAAAAATTGATGATTCAGAAAAAGATGGCCACCGAAACAAATTTACCAATCTAATTTCTGTATACAATTTCAAAATCTTCAAATTACCTGTTTTTACCAAAAAATCAAAGATGATAGCTGGAAAAACTGACCAATCGAATTGTTACAATTGTTACATGTTTTGAAGCCTACAACCAAAAGATTCTTACACCTATGTCTGCAGGAAATCTACCCATTTTTTAACGAGTAGCGTTTTAAGATTTCCAAAAAATTGCGTAAAAATAACAATGGTAGCTGGAAAGATTTACCAATCAAATATCTGTATACATGTGGAGACAGAGCTTTCAGCATCGCCGCGCCAAAACTTTGGAATACCCTACCACTGGATATTAAAACGATAAGCTCTAGGGTGAAATTTAAAGAAAAACTAAAAACACATATGTACCGAAGTGCCTTTGAAAATTAGTCAAATTGATAAATGGCGCTATACAAATGCTGTATTATTATTATTATTATTATTATTATACAATTTCACAAGGCTATGGCTTCACAGCCAAGTTTGACTGAAATCATCCAAGCTGTTAATGAGGAATAATCTTTTGAAGTAAAAGTTGATGAACGGACGATGGACATTGACAGATGGTCGTCATGGCATAAGCTCACTTGGTCTTTGAGAACTGCGTGTGAGCTAATAAATTTAGTGGCTAGAATATTTCTCTAACATGTAGTGATGTAAAATTTACTTCAAAGCAAGTGTTCTTAAAATATTTTTCCACTTCAAGAAAAATGAGAGTATGGTACTATTTTCTGAAATCAAGAAAATATGCAACATTTTATTATTATTTCACATTATCCTTGTGGATGAGCCCATACCTCATCTGTTGTGTACCTATTATCCCGCATTAGCTTTGCTTTCACATTAGCCTTGTGGACCGGCCCATACTTTATCTGTTGTGTACCTATGATCCCGCATTATCTATGCTTTCTCATTATCCTTGTGGACGAGCACATACCTCATCTGTTGTGTACCTATGATCCTGCATTATCTATGCATTCGGCATTATCTATGCTTCCACATTATCCTTGTGGACGAGCCCATACCTCATCTGTTGTGTACCTATGATCCCACATTATCTATGCTTTCACATTATCCTTGTGGACGAGCACATACCGCATCTGTTGTGTACCTATGATCCCACATTATCTATGCATTCACAATATCCTTGTGGAGTGGCCCATACTTCATCTGTTGTGTACCTATGATCCTGCATTATCTATGCTTCCACATTATCCTTGTGGACGAGCCCATACCTCATTACCTATGCTTTCCACATTATCTATGCTTTCACATTATCCTTGTGGACGAGTTCATATCTCATCTGTTGTGTACCTATGATCCCACATTATCTATGCTTTCACATTATCCTTGTGGACAAGCCCATACCTCATCTGTTGTGTACCTATGATCCCACATTATCTATACTTTTACATTATCCTTGTGGATGAGCACATACCTCATCTGTTGTGTATCTATGATCCCACATTATCTATGCTTTCACAATATCCTTGTGGACCGGCCCATACTTCATCTGTTGTGTACCTATGATCCTGCATTATCTATGCTTCCACATTATCCTTGTGGACGAGCCCATACCTCATTATCTATGCTTTCCACATTATCTTTGCTTTCACATTATCCTTGTGGACGAGCTCATACCTCATCTGTTGTGTACCTATGATCCCACATTATCTATGTTTTCACATTATCCTTGTGGATGAGCACATACCTCATCTGTTGTGTATCTATGATACCACATTATCTATGCTTTCACATTATCCTTGTGGACCGGCCTATACGTAATCTGGTGTGTACCTATGATCCTGCATTATCTATGCTTTCCGCATTATCTGTGCTTCCACATTATCCTTGTGGAGGCGCTCATACCTCCTCTGTTGTGTACCTATGATCTCCACATCTATGATTTCACATTATCCTTGTGGATGAGCACATACCTCATCTGTTGTGTATCTATGATCCCACATTATCTATGCTTTCACATTATCCTTGTAGATGAGCACATACCGCATCTGTTGTGTACCTATGATCCCACATTATCTATGCTTTCACATTATCCTTGTGGACCGGCCTATACTTCATCTGTTGTGTACCTATAATCCCACATTATCTATGCTTTCATATTATCCTTGTGGATGAGCACATACCGCATCTGTTGTGTACCTATGATCCCACATTATCTATGCATTCACAATATCCTTGTGGACTGGCCCATACTTCATCTGTTGTGTATCTATGATCCCACATTATCTATGCTTTCACAATATCCTTGTGGACCGGCCCATACTTCATCTGTTGTGTACCTATGATCCTACATTATCTATGCTTTCCGCATTATCTGTGCTTCCACATCATCCTTGTGGAGGCGCTCATACCTCATCTGTTGTGTACCTATGATCCCCACATTATCTATGCTTTCACATTATCCTTGTGGATGAGCACATACCGCATCTGTTGTGTACCTATGATCCCACATTATCTATGCATTCACAATATCCTTGTGGACTGGCCCATACTTCATCTGTTGTGTACCTATGATCCTGCATTATCTATGCTTCCACATTATACTTGTGGATGAGCCCATACCTCATTATCTATGCTTTCCACATTATCTATGCTTTCACATTATCCTTGTGGACGAGCACATACCTCATCTGTTGTGTACCTATGATCCCCACATTATCTATGCTTTCACATTATCCTTGTGGATGAGCACATACCTCATCTGTTGTGTATCTATGATCCCACATTATCTATGCTTTCACATTATCCTTGTGGACGAGCACATACCGCATCTGTTGTGTACCTATGATCCTGCATTATCTATGCATTCCGCATTATCTGTGCTTCCACATTATTCTTGTGGACGAGCACATACCTCATCTGTTGTGTACCTATAATCCCACATTATCTATGCTTTCACATTATCCTTGTGGACGAGCACATACCGCATCTGTTGTGTACCTATGATCCCACATTATCTATGCTTCCACATTATCCTTGTGGACCGGCCTATACTTTATCTGTTGTGTACCTATGATCCTGCATTATCTATGCTTTCCACATTATCTGTGCTTCCACATTATCCTTGTGGAGGCGCTCATACCTCATCTGTTGTGTACCAATGATCCCACATTATCTATGCTTTCACATTATCCTTGTGGACGAGCACATACCGCATCTGTTGTGTACCTATGATCCCACATTATCTATGCTTTCACATTATCCTTGTGGACCGGCCTATACTTCATCTGTTGTGTACCTATGATCCTGCATTATCTATGCTTCCACATTATCTATGCTTTCACACTATCCTTGTGGACGAGCACATACCTCATCTGTTGTGTACCTATGATCCCACATTACCTATGCATTCACATTATCTTTGCGGACGAGTCCATACTTCATCTGTTGTGTACCTATGCTCCCACATTATCTATGCCTTCACATTATCCTTGTGGACGAGCTCATACTTCATCTGTTGTGTACCTATGACCCCACATTATCTATGCTTTCACATTATCCTTGTGGATGAGCCCATGCCTCATCTGTTGTGTACCTATGATCTCACATTATCTATGCTTTCACATTATTCTTGTGGACGAGTCCATATTTCATCTGTTGTGTACCTATGCCACATTATCTATGCCTTCACATTATCCTTGTGGACGAGTTCATACTTAATCTGTTGTGTACATATGATCCCACATTATCTATGCTTTCACATTATCCTTGTAGACAAGTTCAGGGTTATACTTCATATGTTGTGTACCTATGATCCCACATTATCTATGCTTTCACATTATCATTGTGTACGAGCCCATACTTCATCTGTTGTGTACCTATGATCCCACATTATCTATGCTTTCACTTTATCCTTGTGGACGAGCACATACTTCATCTGTTGTGTACCTATTATCCTGCATTATCTATGCTTTCCGCATTATCTATGCTTCCACATTATCCTTGTGGATGAGCCCATACCCCATATGTTGTGTACCTATGATCCCACATTATCTATGCTTTCACATTATCCTTCTGGATGAGCCCATACCTCATCTGTTGTGTACCCATGATCCCACATTATCTATGCTTTCACATTATCCTTGTGGATGAGCCTATATTTCATCTCTTGTGTACCTATGATCCCACATTATCTTTGCTTTCACATTATCCTTGTGGACGAGTCCATACTTCATCTGTTGTGTACCTATTATCCCACATTATCCTTATGGACGAGCTCATACTTCATCTGTTGTGTACCTATGATCCCACATTATCTATGCTTTCCCATTATTCTTGAGGACTAGCTCATACTTCATCTGCTGTGTACCTATGATCCCACATTAATTTTTCTTTCACATTATCCTTGTGGACGAGTCCATACATAATCTTTTGTGTACCTATGATCCCACATTATCTATGCTTTCACATTATCCTTGTGGACGAGCTCATACTTCATCTGTTGTGTACCTTTGATCCCACATTATCTATGCTTTCACATTATTCTTGTGGACGAGCACATACTTCATCTGTTGTGCACCTATGATCCCGCATTATCTATGCTTTCACATTATCCTTGTGGACCGGCCTATACTTCATCTGTTGTGTACCTATAATCCCACATTATCTATGCTTTCATATTATCCTTGTGGATGAGCACATACCGCATCTGTTGTGTACCTATGATCCCACATTATCTATGCATTCACAATATCCTTGTGGACTGGCCCATACTTCATCTGTTGTGTATCTATGATCCCACATTATCTATGCTTTCACAATATCCTTGTGGACCGGCCCATACTTCATCTGTTGTGTACCTATGATCCTACATTATCTATGCTTTCCGCATTATCTGTGCTTCCACATCATCCTTGTGGAGGCGCTCATACCTCATCTGTTGTGTACCTATGATCCCCACATTATCTATGCTTTCACATTATCCTTGTGGATGAGCACATACCGCATCTGTTGTGTACCTATGATCCCACATTATCTATGCATTCACAATATCCTTGTGGACTGGCCCATACTTCATCTGTTGTGTACCTATGATCCTGCATTATCTATGCTTCCACATTATACTTGTGGATGAGCCCATACCTCATTATCTATGCTTTCCACATTATCTATGCTTTCACATTATCCTTGTGGACGAGCACATACCTCATCTGTTGTGTACCTATGATCCCCACATTATCTATGCTTTCACATTATCCTTGTGGATGAGCACATACCTCATCTGTTGTGTATCTATGATCCCACATTATCTATGCTTTCACATTATCCTTGTGGACGAGCACATACCGCATCTGTTGTGTACCTATGATCCTGCATTATCTATGCATTCCGCATTATCTGTGCTTCCACATTATTCTTGTGGACGAGCCCATACCTCATCTGTTGTGTACCTATAATCCCACATTATCTATGCTTTCACATTATCCTTGTGGACGAGCACATACCGCATCTGTTGTGTACCTATGATCCCACATTATCTATGCTTCCACATTATCCTTGTGGACCGGCCTATACTTTATCTGTTGTGTACCTATGATCCTGCATTATCTATGCTTTCCACATTATCTGTGCTTCCACATTATCCTTGTGGAGGCGCTCATACCTCATCTGTTGTGTACCAATGATCCCACATTATCTATGCTTTCACATTATCCTTGTGGACGAGCACATACCGCATCTGTTGTGTACCTATGATCCCACATTATCTATGCTTTCACATTATCCTTGTGGACCGGCCTATACTTCATCTGTTGTGTACCTATGATCCTGCATTATCTATGCTTCCACATTATCTATGCTTTCACACTATCCTTGTGGACGAGCACATACCTCATCTGTTGTGTACCTATGATCCCACATTACCTATGCATTCACATTATCTTTGCGGACGAGTCCATACTTCATCTGTTGTGTACCTATGCTCCCACATTATCTATGCCTTCACATTATCCTTGTGGACGAGCTCATACTTCATCTGTTGTGTACCTATGACCCCACATTATCTATGCTTTCACATTATCCTTGTGGATGAGCCCATGCCTCATCTGTTGTGTACCTATGATCTCACATTATCTATGCTTTCACATTATTCTTGTGGACGAGTCCATATTTCATCTGTTGTGTACCTATGCCACATTATCTATGCTTTCACATTATCCTTGTGGACGAGTTCATACTTAATCTGTTGTGTACATATGATCCCACATTATCTATGCTTTCACATTATCCTTGTAGACAAGTTCAGGGTTATACTTCATATGTTGTGTACCTATGATCCCACATTATCTATGCTTTCACATTATCATTGTGTACGAGCCCATACTTCATCTGTTGTGTACCTATGATCGCACATTATCTATGCTTTCACTTTATCCTTGTGGACGAGCACATACTTCATCTGTTGTGTACCTATTATCCTGCATTATCTATGCTTTCCGCATTATCTATGCTTCCACATTATCCTTGTGGATGAGCCCATACCCCATATGTTGTGTACCTATGATCCCACATTATCTATGCTTTCACATTATCCTTCTGGACGAGCCCATACCTCATCTGTTGTGTACCCATGATCCCACATTATCTTTGCTTTCACATTATCCTTGTGGACGAGTCCATACTTCATCTGTTGTGTACCTATTATCCCACATTATCCTTATGGACGAGCTCATACTTCATCTGTTGTGTACCTATGATCCCACATTATCTATGCTTTCCCATTATTCTTGAGGACTAGCTCATACTTCATCTGCTGTGTACCTATGATCCCACATTAATTTTTCTTTCACATTATCCTTGTGGACGAGTCCATACATAATCTTTTGTGTACCTATGATCCCACATTATCTATGCTTTCACATTATCCTTGTGGACGAGCTCATACTTCATCTGTTGTGTACCTTTGATCCCACATTATCTATGCTTTCACATTATTCTTGTGGACGAGCACATACTTCATCTGTTGTGCACCTATGATCCCGCATTATCTATGCTTTCACATTATCCTTGTGGACCGGCCTATACTTCATCTGTTGTGTACCTATGATCCTGCATTATCTATGCTTCCACATTATCTATGCTTTCACACTATCCTTGTGGACGAGCACATACCTCATCTGTTGTGTACCTATGATCCCACATTATCTATGCATTCACAATATCCTTGTGGACTGGCCCATACTTCATCTGTTGTGTATCTATGATCCCACATTATCTATGCTTTCACAATATCCTTGTGGACCGGCCCATACTTCATCTGTTGTGTACCTATGATCCTACATTATCTATGCTTTCCGCATTATCTATGCTTTCACATTATCCTTGTGGATGAGCACATACCGCATCTGTTGTGTACCTATGATCCCACATTATCTATGCATTCACAATATCCTTGTGGACTGGCCCATACTTCATCTGTTGTGTACCTATGATCCTGCATTATCTATGCTTCCACATTATACTTGTGGATGAGCCCATACCTCATTATCTATGCTTTCCACATTATCTATGCTTTCACATTATCCTTGTGGACGAGCACATACCTCATCTGTTGTGTACCTATGATCCCCACATTATCTATGCTTTCACATTATCCTTGTGGATGAGCACATACCTCATCTGTTGTGTATCTATGATCCCACATTATCTATGCTTTCACATTATCCTTGTGGACGAGCACATACCGCATCTGTTGTGTACCTATGATCCTGCATTATCTATGCATTCCGCATTATCTGTGCTTCCACATTATTCTTGTGGACGAGCCCATACCTCATCTGTTGTGTACCTATAATCCCACATTATCTATGCTTTCACATTATCCTTGTGGACGAGCACATACCGCATCTGTTGTGTACCTATGATCCCACATTATCTATGCTTCCACATTATCCTTGTGGACCGGCCTATACTTTATCTGTTGTGTACCTATGATCCTGCATTATCTATGCTTTCCACATTATCTGTGCTTCCACATTATCCTTGTGGAGGCGCTCATACCTCATCTGTTGTGTACCAATGATCCCACATTATCTATGCTTTCACATTATCCTTGTGGACGAGCACATACCGCATCTGTTGTGTACCTATGATCCCACATTATCTATGCTTTCACATTATCCTTGTGGACCGGCCTATACTTCATCTGTTGTGTACCTATGATCCTGCATTATCTATGCTTCCACATTATCTATGCTTTCACACTATCCTTGTGGACGAGCACATACCTCATCTGTTGTGTACCTATGATCCCACATTACCTATGCATTCACATTATCTTTGCGGACGAGTCCATACTTCATCTGTTGTGTACCTATGCTCCCACATTATCTATGCCTTCACATTATCCTTGTGGACGAGCTCATACTTCATCTGTTGTGTACCTATGACCCCACATTATCTATGCTTTCACATTATCCTTGTGGATGAGCCCATGCCTCATCTGTTGTGTACCTATGATCTCACATTATCTATGCTTTCACATTATTCTTGTGGACGAGTCCATATTTCATCTGTTGTGTACCTATGCCACATTATCTATGCTTTCACATTATCCTTGTGGACGAGTTCATACTTAATCTGTTGTGTACATATGATCCCACATTATCTATGCTTTCACATTATCCTTGTAGACAAGTTCAGGGTTATACTTCATATGTTGTGTACCTATGATCCCACATTATCTATGCTTTCACATTATCATTGTGTACGAGCCCATACTTCATCTGTTGTGTACCTATGATCGCACATTATCTATGCTTTCACTTTATCCTTGTGGACGAGCACATACTTCATCTGTTGTGTACCTATTATCCTGCATTATCTATGCTTTCCGCATTATCTATGCTTCCACATTATCCTTGTGGATGAGCCCATACCCCATATGTTGTGTACCTATGATCCCACATTATCTATGCTTTCACATTATCCTTCTGGACGAGCCCATACCTCATCTGTTGTGTACCCATGATCCCACATTATCTTTGCTTTCACATTATCCTTGTGGACGAGTCCATACTTCATCTGTTGTGTACCTATTATCCCACATTATCCTTATGGACGAGCTCATACTTCATCTGTTGTGTACCTATGATCCCACATTATCTATGCTTTCCCATTATTCTTGAGGACTAGCTCATACTTCATCTGCTGTGTACCTATGATCCCACATTAATTTTTCTTTCACATTATCCTTGTGGACGAGTCCATACATAATCTTTTGTGTACCTATGATCCCACATTATCTATGCTTTCACATTATCCTTGTGGACGAGCTCATACTTCATCTGTTGTGTACCTTTGATCCCACATTATCTATGCTTTCACATTATTCTTGTGGACGAGCACATACTTCATCTGTTGTGCACCTATGATCCCGCATTATCTATGCTTTCACATTATCCTTGTGGACCGGCCTATACTTCATCTGTTGTGTACCTATAATCCCACATTATCTATGCTTTCATATTATCCTTGTGGATGAGCACATACCGCATCTGTTGTGTACCTATGATCCCACATTATCTATGCATTCACAATATCCTTGTGGACTGGCCCATACTTCATCTGTTGTGTATCTATGATCCCACATTATCTATGCTTTCACAATATCCTTGTGGACCGGCCCATACTTCATCTGTTGTGTACCTATGATCCTACATTATCTATGCTTTCCGCATTATCTGTGCTTCCACATCATCCTTGTGGAGGCGCTCATACCTCATCTGTTGTGTACCTATGATCCCCACATTATCTATGCTTTCACATTATCCTTGTGGATGAGCACATACCGCATCTGTTGTGTACCTATGATCCCACATTATCTATGCATTCACAATATCCTTGTGGACTGGCCCATACTTCATCTGTTGTGTACCTATGATCCTGCATTATCTATGCTTCCACATTATACTTGTGGATGAGCCCATACCTCATTATCTATGCTTTCCACATTATCTATGCTTTCACATTATCCTTGTGGACGAGCACATACCTCATCTGTTGTGTACCTATGATCCCCACATTATCTATGCTTTCACATTATCCTTGTGGATGAGCACATACCTCATCTGTTGTGTATCTATGATCCCACATTATCTATGCTTTCACATTATCCTTGTGGACGAGCACATACCGCATCTGTTGTGTACCTATGATCCTGCATTATCTATGCATTCCGCATTATCTGTGCTTCCACATTATTCTTGTGGACGAGCCCATACCTCATCTGTTGTGTACCTATAATCCCACATTATCTATGCTTTCACATTATCCTTGTGGACGAGCACATACCGCATCTGTTGTGTACCTATGATCCCACATTATCTATGCTTCCACATTATCCTTGTGGACCGGCCTATACTTTATCTGTTGTGTACCTATGATCCTGCATTATCTATGCTTTCCACATTATCTGTGCTTCCACATTATCCTTGTGGAGGCGCTCATACCTCATCTGTTGTGTACCAATGATCCCACATTATCTATGCTTTCACATTATCCTTGTGGACGAGCACATACCGCATCTGTTGTGTACCTATGATCCCACATTATCTATGCTTTCACATTATCCTTGTGGACCGGCCTATACTTCATCTGTTGTGTACCTATGATCCTGCATTATCTATGCTTCCACATTATCTATGCTTTCACACTATCCTTGTGGACGAGCACATACCTCATCTGTTGTGTACCTATGATCCCACATTACCTATGCATTCACATTATCTTTGCGGACGAGTCCATACTTCATCTGTTGTGTACCTATGCTCCCACATTATCTATGCCTTCACATTATCCTTGTGGACGAGCTCATACTTCATCTGTTGTGTACCTATGACCCCACATTATCTATGCTTTCACATTATCCTTGTGGATGAGCCCATGCCTCATCTGTTGTGTACCTATGATCTCACATTATCTATGCTTTCACATTATTCTTGTGGACGAGTCCATATTTCATCTGTTGTGTACCTATGCCACATTATCTATGCTTTCACATTATCCTTGTGGACGAGTTCATACTTAATCTGTTGTGTACATATGATCCCACATTATCTATGCTTTCACATTATCCTTGTAGACAAGTTCAGGGTTATACTTCATATGTTGTGTACCTATGATCCCACATTATCTATGCTTTCACATTATCATTGTGTACGAGCCCATACTTCATCTGTTGTGTACCTATGATCCCACATTATCTATGCTTTCACTTTATCCTTGTGGACGAGCACATACTTCATCTGTTGTGTACCTATTATCCTGCATTATCTATGCTTTCCGCATTATCTATGCTTCCACATTATCCTTGTGGATGAGCCCATACCCCATATGTTGTGTACCTATGATCCCACATTATCTATGCTTTCACATTATCCTTCTGGACGAGCCCATACCTCATCTGTTGTGTACCCATGATCCCACATTATCTATGCTTTCACATTATCCTTGTGGATGAGCCTATATTTCATCTCTTGTGTACCTATGATCCCACATTATCTTTGCTTTCACATTATCCTTGTGGACGAGTCCATACTTCATCTGTTGTGTACCTATTATCCCACATTATCCTTATGGACGAGCTCATACTTCATCTGTTGTGTACCTATGATCCCACATTATCTATGCTTTCCCATTATTCTTGAGGACTAGCTCATACTTCATCTGCTGTGTACCTATGATCCCACATTAATTTTTCTTTCACATTATCCTTGTGGACGAGTCCATACATAATCTTTTGTGTACCTATGATCCCACATTATCTATGCTTTCACATTATCCTTGTGGACGAGCTCATACTTCATCTGTTGTGTACCTTTGATCCCACATTATCTATGCTTTCACATTATTCTTGTGGACGAGCACATACTTCATCTGTTGTGCACCTATGATCCCGCATTATCTATGCTTTCACATTATCCTTGTGGACGAGTTCATACTTCATCTGTTGTGTACCTATGATCCCACATTATCTATGCTTTCACATTATCCTTATGGACGAGCGTGATTAAAATTTCATGATCGATCGTATCGAACGCGGCAGAGATCGAGTAAAACCAGGAACACTGCATTGTGATTGTCTAATGCACGCAGAATGTCATTCTGGACCCTGACCAGGGCGGTCTCTGTTCCATGGTGCTCTCTATAGGCTGACTGAAATTTTTCAGCCAGTTGGTACTGCTGCATATGCTTAGATATACGATCTGCCACGACCTTTTCTACAAGCTTAGACAAGAATGAAAGGTTGGAAACTGGTCGGTAATTATTAAGGGTATCCAAGTCCAATGATGACTTTTTGAGCAACGGGGTCACTAAGGCATTTTTCATGAGAGATGGAAAAACTCCATCAGCTAAGGACACATTCACGATTTTTGTGATTATCGGTGCAAGGATTTGAAGATGGTGCTTAACTATTGTAGTTGGTATCGGATCGAGCGAACAAGTCTTGCTTGGCGAGGACATAATGATTTTAGAGATTTCCTCCTCGGTTGTTGGACGGGAAATTTCTAGATCCGGTGGATGGTATAGTTCTTCGTCGTGCACTGCAACAGGGGGTACGCTGTCACGGTTTTTGCGAATGGTGGCAATCTTCTCAGAGAAGAATGTGTTGAACGTGTTCGCTAAGGTAGCAGTGTCACTATGTTTCGGCAGTTTGGGTTTTGCTTTCCTATGAAGAAGCTCATCTATCACCTTAAATAGTTCTTTCTGATCTGCTGTAGCTGATATCAGATTTGAATAATAGTCTGACTTTGCTTTATGGAACAGATTTACGACATGTTCTCAGAGACTGAAAAGCCACCCTATCAGTCATCGAACGAGTTCTCCTCCATTTTCTCTCATATTGTCTACACGTCTTTTTGGCCGATGTGAGGTCTGAATTATACCAAGGTGCTTGCTGTCGTGCAGCAATGGTGCGCGTCTTTTCGGGAGCATGTTTGTTGAGGAGTTGACTGGGCTTGATTCAGAGACCAGTATCAATAGTCATCTGAACCAAGAGAAAAATAAAACTTGTATTGGAATAGTGTATCACCAAGATTGATTCTTCTACTTCATATATAGGCGAGTCTTAGAAATTATATTAATTATTCTTATTAAGTAGATTTGGTTAACCATCCCATTCTATGTTCTGATCATATTCATTCAAAGCCATTTTAAATTCAGTCTTTATTTTGAAAACAATTTAACTGGTGTCACAACTTTCAGTTAGTGATGTTTTCAAAATATTTAGTATCTTGTAAAAGTCATAATCTGTGATTAACCATTTCATTCCATGCTCTGATCATATTTAAAAAAAGACATTCTAAAATCAGTCTGTTTATTTTGAAAACAATTTGACTGGTGTCACAAATTTCAGTTAGTGATGTTTTCAAAATATTCAGTATCTTGTAAAAGTCATAATCTATGATCAACCATTTCATTCCACACACTGAGCATATTCAACCAAAGCCATCTTAAATTCAGTCTGTTTATTTTGTAAAACAATTTGACTGTCACAACTTTCAGTTACTGATGTTTTAAAAATATTCAGTATCTGGTATAAGCAATAATCTGCGGTTAACAATTTCATTTCTGTGTTCAGATTATATTCAGTCAAATCCACTTTGACATCACTCTGTTTATTTTGAAAACAATTTGGATGTGGTTATATATGCCTCAGGCAGCAACAACTTTCAGCAGTCATTTTCAAAATATTCCATGTGTTGCATATGTAGAAATCTGTAATCCCAGCTTCGAAACATGTGGAATGAAAAGGGTAACAATCGACAAGTGTATTGTTGTAAGCCAATTTAGTGGGCTATGCTTAACTAATTTCAACTCCAGGTAGTCTAAACTCTGTCTGTTTATTTTGAAAGCAATTTGGCTGCCGGCTGGCAATGACTTTCAGTCGGATGGTTTTCAAAATAGTCAGTAGGTTTCCAAAATGGCCCCATTTAACTCTTAGCAATACTGAGTGAAATGAATTAAGCTATATACTCAGAGTCCATAGCCACTGACGCCCTATTCTGGGTACGGTTTTATATATTTCTGAACAATTGCTGTTTGTTCTGAAAACAGTGCGACTGAGTTAATTTCTGCCTCGGGCAACCAACTTTCAGTCACATGGTTTTCAGAGCATACAAGCAGTCCAAAGTTGGTCCATAGAAACCAAATTATATTTATAACATAATTATAGTTGGGTGCAAAGTTTTTATTTTGAAAACAACTTGACAGTAAGCTTTCCAGCTGGGGTCACACTTCCAGTCATGTTAATTTCAAAATATTTAGCATTATACCGGCACCAACCATTTTAAGGCATTTATAGTCTAAGGCCGTATGATGATTTGTTCAATCCTAACTTGTACAAATGTTTCATTACTCTTAATTTTATAAATATATTATATTTAACTTACACCTTTTATGATAATTGAACTATATAATAATTGAGAATCAATAGTCATCTGAATCAAGAAGAGAAAAATAAAACTTGTATTGGAATAGTCACCAAGATTGATTCTTCTCCTTCATATAGGGACCCAGCCAAGCAACCCAAAATCCCCCGTCTCAACAGGACAGTTCTGTTGAGTAAAACCCAACATGCCAAATACAATACATTCATTATGCTGTAAGGACGGTTCTGCTGAGTAATTTGAGACTAAGTTAACTGAAAGCTGTTAGTGAAGTTATACAAATCTAGGAAAGATGAATGAATCCCATTCATTGATTGCTGCTTATTTACGTGCCAAGTGATCTGACAGTGACTCGCAGGAATCTGAGAGATACAGACACTTGTGGTGTCATGGCTCCAGGATAGACGTGATAAGCTCAGATGTTTGCTCAGAGTAACTCCACCAACTCAATGTACACACACACACGCACGCACGCACGCACGCACGCACGCACGCACTCACACACACACACACACACACACAACACACACACACACACACACACTGATTGCACAACCAAATTAAATTTAGCGACTGATAAAAAGTGAAAGGAAAAGAATTACATTATCAAATACGAGGCACGGTCTAGCGCAACCGAATATCTCCAGGGAGATCTGGTTTTTATACTGAACAGACAAAAGCTGTCCGATTCTTTTTAGATCTCATCCAAGTATCTTTCAGCGGTGCATAAATAACTGTCTTCAGCAGGAGACAATGAAAAGAGATAGAGGTGTGGATGTCTGAGAATGGTGCATGGAGATGTGTGGTGTGGCTGGTGCATGGAGATGGGTGGTGGGTGATGTGGCTGGTGAATGGACAGGTCTGGTGGGTGATGTGGCTGAAGAATGGAGAGGTCTGGTGGGTGATGTGGCTGGTGCATGGAGGTGTGGTGGGTGATGTGGCTGGTGCATGGAGGTCTGGTGGGTGATGTGGCTGGTGCATGGAGGTGTGGTGGGTGATGTGGCTGGTGCATGGAGATGGGTGGTGGGTGATGTGGCTGGTGAATGGACAGATCTGGTGGGTGATGTGGCTGGTGCATGGAGGTGTGGTGGGTGATGTGGCTGGTGCATGGAGAGGTATGGTGGGTGATGTGGCTGGTGCATGGAGGTCTGGTGGGTGATGTGGCTGGTGAATGGACAGGTCTGGTGGGTGATGTGGCTGGTGAATGGACAGGTCTGGTGGGTCATGTGGCTGGTGAATGGACAGGTCTGGTGGGTGATGTGGCTGGTGGATGGACAGGTCTGGTGGGTGATGTGGCTGGTGCATGGAGGTCTGGTGGGTGGTGCATGGAGGTCTGGTTGGTGAATGGACAGGTCTGGTGGGTGATGTGGCTGGTGAATGGACAGGTCTGGTTGGTGATGTGGCTGGTGAATGGACAGGTCTGGTGGGTGATGTGGCTGGTGCATGGAGGTCTGGTGGGTGATGTGGCTGGTGAATGGACAGGTCTGGTGAATGGACAGGTCTGGTGGGTGATGTGGCTGGTGCATGGAGGTCTGGTGGGTGATGTGGCTGGTGCATGGAGGTCTGGTGGGTGATGTGGCTGGTGAATGGACAGGTCTGGTGGGTGATGTGGCTGGTGAATGGACAGGTCTGGTGGGTGATGTGGCTGGTGCATGGAGGTCTGGTGGGTGATGTGGCTGGTGAATGGACTGGTCTGGTGGGTGATGTGGCTGGTGAATGGACAGGTCTGGTGGGTGATGTGGCTGGTGCATGGAGGTCTGGTGGGTGATGTGGCTGGTGAATGGACAGGTCTGGTGGGTGATGTGGCTGGTGAATGGACAGGTCTGGTGGGTGATGTGGCTGGTGAATGGACAGGTCTGGTGGGTGAGGTGGCTGGTGCATGGAGGTCTGGTGGGTGATGTGGCTGGTGCAAGGTCTGGTGGGTGATGTGGCTGGTGCATGGAGGTCTGGTGGGTGATGTGGCTGGTGAATGGACAGGTCTGGTGGGTGATGTGGCTGGTGAATGGACAGGTCTGGTGGGTGATGTGGCTGGTGCATGGAGGTCTGGTGGGTGATGTGGCTGGTGCAAGGTCTGGTGGGTGATGTGGCTGGTGCATGGCGGTCTGGTGGGTGATGTGGCTGGTGCATGGAGATGGGTGGTGGGTGGTGCATGGAGGTTTGGTGGGTGATGTGGCTGGTGAATCGACAGGTCTGCTGGGTGATGTGGCTGGTGAATGGACAGGTCTGGTTGGTGATGTGGCTGGTGAATCGACAGGTCTGGTGGGTGATGTGGCTGGTGCATGGAGGTCTGGTGGGTGATGTGGCTGGTGAATGGACAGGTCTGGTGAGTGATGTGGCTGGTGAATGGACAGGTCTGGTGGGTGATGTGGCTGGTGCATGGAGGTCTGGTGGGTGATGTGGCTGGTGCATGGAGGTCTGGTGGGTGATGTGGCTGGTGAATGGACAGGTCTGGTGGGTGATGTGGCTGGTGAATGGACAGGTATGGTGGGTGATGTGGCTGGTGCAAGGTCTGGTGGCTGATGTGGCTGGTGCATGGAGATCTGGTGGGTGATGTGGCTGGTGAATGGACAGGTCTGGTGGGTGATGTGGCTGGTGAATGGACAGGTCTGGTGGGTGATGTGGCTGGTGCATGGAGGTCTGGTGGGTGATGTGGCTGGTGCAAGGTCTGGTGGGTGATGTGGCTGGTGCATGGAGGTCTGGTGGGTGATGTGGCTGGTGCATGGAGATGGGTGGTGGGTGGTGCATGGAGGTTTGGTGGGTGATGTGGCTGGTGAATCGACAGGTCGGCTGGGTGATGTGGCTGGTGAATGGACAGGTCTGGTTGGTGATGTGGCTGGTGAATCGACAGGTCTGGTGGGTGATGTGGCTGGTGCATGGAGGTCTGGTGGGTGATGTGGCTGGTGAATGGACAGGTCTGGTGAGTGATGTGGCTGGTGAATGGACAGGTCTGGTGGGTGATGTGGCTGGTGCATGGAGGTCTGGTGGGTGATGTGGCTGGTGCATGGAGGTCTGGTGGGTGATGTGGCTGGTGAATGGACAGGTCTGGTGGGTGATGTGGCTGGTGAATGGACAGGTCTGGTGGGTGATGTGGCTGGTGCAAGGTCTGGTGGGTGATGTGGTTGGTGCATGGAGATCTGGTGGGTGATGTGGATGGTGAATGGACAGGTCTGGTGGGTGATGTGGCTGGTGAATGGACAGGTCTGGTGGGTGATGTGGCTGGTGAATGGACAGGTCTGGTGGGTGATGTGGCTGGTGAATGGACAGGTCTGGTGGGTGATGTGGCTGGTGCATGGAGGTCTGGTGGGTGATGTGGCTGGTGAATGGACAGGTCTGGTGGGTGATGTGGCTGGTGAATGGACAGGTCTGGTGGGTGATGTGGCTGGTGCATGGAGGTCTGGTGGGTGATGTGGCTGGTGCAAGGTCTGGTGGGTGATGTGGCTGGTGCATGGATGTCTGGTGGGTGATGTGGCTGGTGAATGGACAGGTCTGGTTGGTGATGTGGCTGGTGAATGGACAGGTCTGGTTGGTGATGTGGCTGGTGCATGGAGGTCTGGTGGGTGATGTGGCTGGTGAATGGACAGGTCTGGTGGGTGATGTGGCTGGTGAATGGACAGGTCTGGTGGGTGATGTGGCTGGTGAATGGACAGGTCTGGTGGGTGAGGTGGCTGGTGCATGGAGATCTGGTGGGTGATGTGGCTGGTGCAAGGTCTGGTGGGTGATGTGGCTGGTGCATGGAGGTCTGGTGGGTGATGTGGCTGGTGAATGGACAGGTCTGGTGGGTGATGTGGCTGGTGAATGGACAGATCTGGTGGGTGATGTGGCTGGTGCATGGAGGCCTGCTGTGTGATGTGGCTGGTGCATGGAGGTCTGGTGGGTGATGTGGCTGGTGAATGGACATGTCTGGTGCGTGATGTGGCTGGTAAATGGACAGGTCTGGTGGGTGATGTGGCTGGTGAATGGACATGTCTGGTGGGTGATGTGGCTGGTGCAAGGTCTGGTGGGTGATGTGGCTGGTGCAAGGAGGTCTGGGGGGTGATGTGGCTGGTGCAAGGTCTGGTGGGTGATGTGGCTGGTGCAAGGTCTGGTGGGTGATGTGGCTGGTGCAAGGTCTGGTGGGTGATGTGGCTGGTGCAAGGTCTGGTGGGTGATGTGGCTGGTGAATGGACAGGTCTGGTGGGTGATGTGGGTGGTGCATGGAGGCCTGCTGTGTGATGTGGCTGGTGCATGGACAGGTCTGGTGGGTGATGTGGCTGGTGCATGGACAGGTCTGGTGGGTGATGTGGCTGGTGCATGGACAGGTCTGGTGGGTGATGTGGCTGGTGAATAGCAAGTAACATGTAGCAATTTCAATTATCGGTAGCTAAGTCTCTGCTTCCACGTCCGCATGTTGTGTTAGCATGAAGAGACACTAGTGTAGAGAAGGATATTCGGATAGCGACAAACACAGAAAATGAAAACAACATAACAGCGATAAGACCAACCATGGCCTCCACAAGTCAGCGTGCAAACAAATGCTAGGCGCAACAGGATGTAACCATGAGTGTAGGCGGCACACCGCAGCTGACGTGGGGAACACTCATCTGCACCACAGTATTTCCACAAATCAGTGTTAGCCCTTGCCGCTCCGATGTCGAGATTTTAAATTTTCATATTAAATTAAAAGATGATCTGGTGGGTTTTCTTTTTCGGTAAATTTTGTGGATGATGTTGCTGTCATAGACATCAACAGCATCATCCAAACTGCTGAGAAATGTACACCGGCTTCTTTGTTATTTACACAGCAAAAGATAGAATATATTGACATCGGAGTGGTAAGAGTTTAAACTCTCAAATCTATCGGTTTCAACAACAGACAAATCATTCAAGAACAAACTAGATATCAAAGAAAGAACTTTTGACTTGGACTGAGCAAGCCATACTACAACAAAAAACACTGAGGCAATAACAAACCAGTGGCTTATGCCTTGTAAAATGATGATGATGAACATGTAAAAGGAAAAGGGACAAAGCTACTTAAGGCGGGTGTATATTCACGAGTTACAAGTCTTATCCATTTAACCTCTAAGATTTATGTTTCTCATTTTCAAATCAAATCTAGATCCATCTAGAAGCTGTGTACGTTGAAATTAACTTGCCTGAAATATGTTGCTGACATAGATCAACAGCTCCCAATGAAGTGAGGTTCAAAATGTTCAACAAAATATTCCATACATCATAATACATTTCTCATATCTGTTCTGTAAAGTTTAACCCTGTACTGGTAAAGCCTACCGAAACGATTCTAGTTGTAATTCTCAAAAGTTGTTTTCTCTTGATCTGCATATATTGGCATTTTCTGACCATATTTTACTATTAAATGGTTAATTATTTCCTTGAAAAATATCTTCCTTTCAAGGCAGCCATAAGGAAAGTTGCAGTTTATTTCAAAAATTATTTGCCATGAAGCCATTGATGATGACAGCAACATCCTCTGCACTCATAATTTCAAAATATTTGACCGAATATAATTTACATTGTAAAGAAGTTATTTTATCAGACCTTATCTAGTGGCAGAGATAGATCAGGAGGGGTAATTGTGAGGAGTGGTGGTGGTGGGAGCGTATATTACAATAACATTCCTATTCAGTAGCATCACTTACTTTTGTGCAATCACAAGACAGACATGGGATATATCTTGTGAGAGGTGTGCTAGTCAGGGAGGTGTGAAATTCATTCTTTTGTATTGAGCATAGCTGCTAGAATGGTCAATTAACACGACCAATCATTCCGTCTATATCATTCTGAATTTTCAGAATGTTGACTTCAATGTTGTTAAATCTTGGCCTTGTTGAGCATTTTGAAAGCAAATTGACTGAACCAGATGTAACTTGCTTTCAAGCTATTCAGAGATGTCTGTATTTGTCTCCCTTTTAACCAGCTTTTTAGTTATAACGTGTAACAACTATTTAAGTAAAGTGGATATGGAGTAAAATGGGTTAATGTTTTGCAGCTCTACAGGCATGACAGGCCAGATAAAACATATATGATGTACAAAATATCATGCTAAGCATTTTGTTAATAATTTTGTGAAGGCAGCAAGCTTAATCTAGACAAATTAATTTCCAAATATTTAACAGGGGTTGTGACAATTCTCTTAAAATAATGAATACATGTAATTAGGCCATTTCATTCTGAAATCACCCAAAAAAATGTATGCTACACGCATTGCTAGATGGTGCAAACATCACTATTACAGTGACATGCTACAAGCATTGCTAGATGGTGAAAACATCACTATTACAGTGACACGCTACAAGCATTGCTAGATGGTGCAAACATCACTATTACAGTGACACGCTACAAGCATTGCTAGATGGTGCAAGCATCACTATGACAGTAACACACTACACGCATTGCTAGATGGTGCAAACATCACTATTACAGTGACACGCTACAAGCATTGCTAGATGGTGCAAACATCACTATTACAGTGACACGCTACAAGCATTGCTAGATGGTGCAAACATCACTATTACAGTGACAAGCTACAAGCATTGCTAGATGGTGCAAACATCACTATTACAGTGACATGCTAGAAGCATTGCTAGATGGTGCAAGCATCACTATTACAGTAACACACTACACGCATTGCTAGATGGTGCAAACATCACTATTAGTGACACGCTACAAGCATTGCTAGATGGTGCAAACATCACTATTACAGTGACACGCTACAAGCACTGCTAGATGGTGCAAACATCACTATTACAGTGATACGCTACACGCATTGCTAGATGGTGCAAACATCACTATTACAGTGACACGCTACAAGCATTGCTAGATGGTGCAAACATCACTATTACAGTGACACGCTACAAGCATTGCTAGATGGTGCAAACATCACTATTACAGTGACACGCTACAAGCATTGCTAGATGGTGCAAACATCACTATTACAGTGATACGCTACACGCATTGCTAGATGGTGCAAACATCACTATTACAGTGACACGCTACAAGCATTGCTAGATGGTGCAAACATCACTATTACAGTGACACACTACAAGCATTGCTAGATGGTGCAAACAGCACTGTAAGTGACACGCTACAAGCATTGCTAGATGGTGCAAACATCACTATTACAGTGACACGCTACAAGCATTGCTAGATGGTGCAAACATCACTATTAGTGATACGCTACATGCATTGCTAGATGGTGCAAACATCACTATTACAGTGACACGCTACAAGCATTGCTAGATGGTGCAAACATCACCATTACAGTGACACACTACAAGCATTGCTAGATGGTGCAAACATCACTATTACAGTGACACGCTACAAGCATTGCTAGATGGTGCAAACATCACTATTACAGTGATACGCTACACGCATTGCTAGATGGTGCAAACATCACTATTACAGTGACACACTACAAGCATTGCTAGATGGTGCAAACAGCACTGTAAGTGACACGCTACAAGCATTGCTAGATGGTGCAAACATCACTATTACAGTGACACGCTACAAGCATTGCTAGATGGTGCAAACATCACTATTAGTGATACGCTACACGCATTGCTAGATGGTGCAAACATCACTATTACAGTGACACGCTACAAGCATTGCTAGATGGTGCAAACATCACCATTACAGTGACACACTACAAGCATTGCTAGATGGTGCAAACATCACTATTACAGTGACACGCTACAAGCATTGCTAGATGGTGCAAACATCACTATTACAGTGATACGCTACACGCATTGCTAGATGGTGCAAACATCACTATTACAGTGACACGCTACAAGCATTGCTAGATGGTGCAAACATCACTATTACAGTGACACGCTACAAGCATTGCTAGATGGTGCAAACATCACTATTACAGTGACAAGCTACAAGCATTGCTAGATGGTGCAAACATCACTATTACAGTGACATGCTACAAGCATTACTAGATGGTGCAATACTCATTGTCTATACTATTCACACTCATCCTGGAAGGCTAGATAAGGATTGAGTCTGTCATGTCTGTATTGCTTCTGTGTCAAGATTTTCGCTGATATGGAGCTGGGGGTTGTGTCAAGATTTGTACTGTGGTGGAGGATGGGTGGGGGTTGGCAAAACAGAATAGGTGAACAAGTCTAGAATCAGCAATTGCTACTATACTTTGTGGTTATCTTGATTAGCTTACACATAGAGATAAGCACAGAGCCGGGTTGTTTTAATTAGCTTACATGCAGAGATAAGCAGAGCCGGGTTGTTTTGATTACCTTACACAGAGATAAGCACAGAGCTGGGTTGTTTTCATTACCTTACAGAGATAAGCACAGAGCTGGGTTGTTTTGATTACCTTACCAGAGATAAGCACAGAGCCGGGTTGTTTTGATTACCGTACAGAGATAAGCACAGAGCTGGGTTGTTTTAATTAGCTTACGCACAGAGATAAGCACAGCGCCGGGTTGTTTTGACTACCTTACACACTGAGCTAAGCACAGAGCCGGCTTGTTTTGATCAGCTTACACATAGAGATAAGCACAGAGCCGGGTTTTTTAATTAGCTTACATGCAGAGATAAGCAGAGCCGGGTTGTTTTGATTACCTTACACAGAGATAAGCACAGAGCTGGGTTGTTTTGATTACCTTACAGAGATAAGCACAGAGCTGGGTTGTTTTGATTACCTTACCAGAGATAAGCACAGAGCCGGGTTGTTTTGATTACCTTACAGAGATAAGCACAGAGCCGGGTTGTTTTAATTAGCTTACACACAGAGATAAGCACAGAGCCGGGTTGTTTTGACTACCTTACACACTGAGCTAAGCACAGAGCCGGCTTGTTTTGATCAGCTTACAGACAGAGATAAGCCCAGAGCCGGCTTGTTTTGATCAGCTTACAGACAGAGATAAGCACAGAGCCGGCTTGTTTTGATCAGCTTACAGACAGAGATAAGCAGAGCCAGCTTGTTTTGATCAGCTTACAGACAGAGATAAGCACAGAGCCGGCTTGTTTTGATCAGCTTACAGACAGAGATAAGCACAGAGCGGAGTTGTTTTAATCAGTTTACACACTGAGATAAGCACAGAGCCAGGTTGCTTTGATTAGCCTACATACTGAGCTACCCACGAAGCCGGGTTGTTTTGATTAGCTTACACACTTAGATAAGCACAGAGACGGGTTGTTCTGATTAGCTTACATACTGAGCTAAGCACAGAGCTGGGTTGTGTTGATTAGCCTACACACCGAGCTAAGCACAGACGGGTTGTTTTGATTACCTTACACACACAGATAAGCAGATCCGGGTTGTTTTGATCAGCTTACAGAGATAAGCACAGAGCTGGGTTGTTTTGACTACCTTACACACTGAGCTAAGCACAGAGCCGGCTTGTTTTGATCAGCTTACAGACAGAGATAAGCCCAGAGCCGGCTTGTTTTGATCAGCTTACAGACAGAGATAAGCACAGAGCTACTTGTTTTGATCAGCTTACAGACAGAGATAAGCAGAGCCAGCTTGTTTTGATCAGCTTACAGACAGAGATAAGCACAGAGCCGGCTTGTTTTGATCAGCTTACAGACAGAGATAAGCACAGAGCGGAGTTGTTTTAATCAGTTTACACACTGAGATAAGCACAGAGCCAGGTTGCTTTGATTAGCCTACATACTGAGCTACCCACGAAGCCGGGTTGTGTTGATTAGCCTACACACCGAGCTAAGCACAGACGGGTTGTTTTGATTACCTTACACACAGAGATAAGCAGATCCGGGTTGTTTTGATCAGCTGACAGAGATAAGCACAGAGCTGGGTTGTTTTGATCAACTTACAGACAGAGATATGGACAGAGCCGAGTTGTTTTGATCAGTTTACACACTGAGATAAGCACATAGCTAGGTTGTTTTGATCAGCTTACACACTGAGATAAGCACAGAGCCGGGTTGTTTTGATTAGCCTACATACTGAGCTACGCAGAGCTGCATTGTTTTGATTAGCTTACACACTTAGATAAGCACAGATACGGGTTGTTTTGATTAGTTTACATACTGAGCTAAGCACAGAGTTGGCTTGTTTTGATTAGCCTACACACCGAGCTAAGCACAGAGCCGGGTTGTTTTGATTACCTTACACAGAGATAAGCACAGGGCTGGGTTGTTTTGATCAGCTTACCCACTGAGATAAGCACAGAGCCGGGTTGTTTTGATTAGCTTACCCACTGAGATAAGCACAGAGCCGGGTTGTTTTGATTAGCTTACACACAGAGATAAGCAGAGCCGGGTTGTTTTGATTAGCCTACACACCGAGCTAAGCACAGAGCTGTGTTGTTCTGATTACCTTACACACTGAGATAAGCAGAGCTGGGCTGTTTTGATTAGCTTACATACTGCGATAAGCACATGGCCGGGTTGTTTTGATCAGCTTATGCAGAGAGATAAGCACAGAGCCAGGTTGTTTTGATCAGTTTACACACAGAGATAAGCACAGAGCCGGGTTTTTTTGATTAGCTTACACACTGAGCTAAGCACAGAGCCGGGTTGCTTTGATTAGTTTACACACTGAGCTAAGCACAGAGCCGGGTTGCTTTGATTAGTTTACACACTGAGCTAAGCACAGAGCCAGGTTGTTTTGATTAGCTTACATACTGAGCTAAGCACAGAGCCGGGTTGTTTTGATTAGCTTACATACTGAGCTAAGCACAGGGCCGAGTTGTTTTGATTAGCTTACATACTGAGCTAAGCACAGGGCCGGGTTGTTTTGATTAGCCTACACACTAAGATAAGCACAGAGCTGGGTTGTTTTGATTAGCCTACACACTGAGATAAGTACAGAGCTGGGTTGTTTTGATTATCTTATGCACTGAGCTAAGCACATTTATTAACACTTGCAGTACATGCTACAATCCCTGACAAGATTTAGGACGATTTTGAGAAATGGAAATGGATTCTTTCCATTTTGATCAGATGAGTAATGTCAATGTCGACATATTTTTACCCTCTAGTCATTTTCCTAATGTGTGTTTGCCGCTACAATGCAGACCACTAGCATCATCTATAAATAACAAAGACATGCAAGATTTATCCATGATCAACAACTGGTGCGCTAGCCATGTTCTCATCTGAAGCAGAAAATTAGTGCTTTTTCACAGACTGAGATAAATGACCTGAGGACAGATTTTAACTCTTTAACGATCATAATATTTGTTCAGTGAAGGTCCATTAGCAGGTCGAAGACTTTTTTCTTACAAGTTAACACTGGAATGGGTGGCTTGTTTATTTAGTCAATCATTCCAGTGTTTGTGATATATTTAAAAAATATTCATTTATTGACCTGCAAATAGACATTCCTCAAGAGACATCTATGGGTCCTGGCTGTCCTTACAATATGCCAATACAAAGTGAGCACATGACATGTCACAAGATAACCCTCCTAAGACATCTAGGGGTCCTGGCTGTCCTAACAATATGCCAATACAAAGTGACTGCATGACACACCACAAGATAACCCTCCTAAGACATCTAGGGGTCCTGGCTGTCCTTACAATATGCCAATACAAAGTGACTGCATGACATGCCACAAGATAACCCTCCTAAGACATCTAGGGGTCCTGGCTGTCCTTACAATATGCCAATACAAAGTGACTGCATGACACACCACAAGGTAACCCTCCTAAGACATCTAGGGGTCCTGGCTGTCCTTACAATATGCCAATACAAAGTGACTGCATGACATGTCACAAGATAACCCTCCTAAGACATCTAGGGGTCCTGGCTGTCCTTACAATATGCCAATACAAAGTGACTGCATGACATGTCACAAGATAACCCTCCTAAGACATCTAGGGGTCCTGGCTCTCCTTACAATATGCCAATACAAAGTGACTGCATGACACACCACAAGATAACCCTCCTAAGACATCTAGGGGTACTGGCTGTCCTTACAATATGCCAATACAAAGTGAGCACATGCCATACCAGAATATAACCCTCCTAAGACATCTAGGAGTCCTGGCTGTCCTTACAATATGTCAATACAAAGTGACTGCATGACATGTCACAAGATAACACTCCTAAGACATCTAGGGGTCCTGGCTGTCCTTACAATATGTCAATACAAAGTGACTGCATGACATGTCACAAGATAACCCTCCTAAGACATCTAGGGGTCCTGGCTGTCCTTACAATATGTCAATACAAAGTGACTGCATGACACACCACAAGATAACACTCCTAAGACATCTAGGGGTCGTGGCTGTCCTTACAACATGCCAATACAAAGTGACTGCATGACACACCACAAGATAACCATCCTAAGACATCTAGGGGTCCTGGCTGTCCTTACAATATGTCAATACAAAGTGACCACACAACATACCAGAATATAACCCTCCTAAGACATCTAGGGGTCCTGGCTGTCCTTCCAATATGTCAATACACAGTGACTGCATGACACACCACAAGATAACACTTCTAAGACATCTAGGGGTCTGGGCTGTCCTTACAATATGCCAATACAAAGTGACTGCATGACATGCCACAAGATAACCCTCCTAAGACATCTAGGCGTCCTGGCAGTCCTTACAATATGTCAATACAAAGTGACTGCATGACACACCACAAGATAACACTCCTAAGACATCTAGGGGTCTGGGCTGTCCCTACAATATGCCAATACAAAGTGACTGCATGACACACCACAAGATAACCCTCCTAAGACATCTAGGGGTCCTGGCTGTCCTTCCAATATGTCAATACACAGTGACTGCATGACACACCACAAGATAACACTCCTAAGACATCTAGGGGTCTGGGCTGTCCTTACAATATGCCAATACAAAGTGACTGCATGACATGCCACAAGATAACCCTCCTAAGACATCTAGGCGTCCTGGCTGTCCTTACAATATGTCAATACAAAGTGACTGCATGACACACCACAAGATAACACTCCTAAGACATCTAGGGGTCTGGGCTGTCCCTACAATATGCCAATACAAAGTGACCACACGATATACCAGAATATAACCCTCCTAAGACGTCTAGGGGACCTGGCTGTACTTACAATATGTCAATACAAAGTGACTGCATGACACACCACAAGATAACCCTCCTAAGACATCTAGGGGTCCTGGCTGTCCTTACAATATGCCAATACAAAGTGACTGCATGACATGCCACAAGATAACCCTCCTAAGACATCTAGGGGTCCTGGCTGTCCTTACAATATGTCAATACAAAGTGACTGCATGACACACCACAAGATAACCCTCCTATGACATCTAGGGGTCCTGGCTGTCCTTACAATATGCCAATATAAAGTGAGCACATGACATGTCACAAGATAACACTCCTAAGACATCTAGGGGTCCTGGCTGTCCTTACAATATGCCAATACAGTGACTGCATGACACACCACAAGATAACCCTCCTAAGACATCTACGGGTCCTGGCTGTCCTTACAATATGCCAATACAAAGTGACTGAATGACATGTCACAAGATAACCCTCCTAAGACATCTAGGGGTCCTCGCTGTCCTTACAATATATCAATACAAAGTGACTGCATGACATACCAGAATATAACCCTCCTAAAACATCTAGGGATCCTGGCTCTCCTTACAATATGTCAATACAAAGTGACCACATGACATGCAACAAGACATGTGTGTACAGCAGAAAATTGATGCACAGGATTACAAGATAATTTGCCTTAGGGGGTTACAGCCAGAGTTCTCTTCCTAATCAGGATTTACTGGTGAACAGAACACCATTACTATGATAAGCACATATATTAAGGCTGACAGTACAAGCTCTGACAGGATTTAAAAGGATTTAAAGACATGAGTGAAAATGTATTTCTTCAATTCTTATAATATTAATATTTGTCAATGCAGATAGATTTCTAAAAACCCTCGAGTCATTTCTGTAATGCGCTTTTTTTTGTGCTTAGACAACATTTTATTCAGAGCCTGCTGTAAATTAAAGACATGCACTTGATCAAAAACTAGTGACCATATTGCTATGTGAGAAAAAAATCAATGTTTTCCCCACAGACTGAAAGATAGATGACCAGAAGGCAGATTGTAATGGACCAGCGTGAGTCATATATGACCAGCAGATGTACAAGTGACTAAAGCACTGATTCAGAGTGTGAGGCAGATTTACTATAGGTGGACTATAACAAAACAGCAAGTTCAGGTGTCAATTTGCAATCAACATTCAATGTGGAAAGTTTACATAAATGAATCAACAATTAATCTTTAACTTTGTTCAATTTCAATTTTCTCGTAGAAAAATCTAAATGTCCATGTAAATCGGGATTATTTTTGAAAATTTATCACAGGAATGACTGGCTCGGTTATTGATGCAGTGATAAATTTTCAAAAATAGTCTTCTCTTGGTCTGCAAATGGACATTTTCCAGGACTACTACACAAGCTGTTTTTGGCTGGTTTGACTGTTAAAGGGTTCATGGTCAAGACTGCTCAAGGAAATTGGGATCTTTGATTAACCTTTTAATGACAGAATTTGTTCAACAAAATCAAAATACTTCCTTATTGAATATCCACTTGTAGGTTAAAACCGTTTTAAAAAATTTACCAGTGGAATGGCTATAGCTCAGTTACCGAGCCCATCATTCCAGAGGTAAACTTTCGTCTTGTCTTGGCCTGCAAATGGACATTCTTCAAGACCACTGCAGAGGTAATTTTGGCAGGCGCCATCATGAAAGGATTGATGAATGCCCATTTAGGGGCCAAGACTGTTTTTGAAAATAGACTACTGGAATGACTGCCTTGGTAATTGACATTTCCAGTTTATCCATCCATCATATGACATCATAATCAACGTGACATGTAGGGTGACGTCATAATCATTACGTCATGAATGTTTTGTGACGTAGTCCGTCTTAAACGGTTAATAGTCCGACACGTACGATTGGTATGTCGTTACTATGTAACAAAGATGTTCAACAGCATACCTGTATAGTTTTCTGGAAATAGATAGCCACGGCGTTCAGTGATCTATCGACCCCCCCCAACACGCGCGAGGTGTGGGTGGAGCTTAGCTAGATGGGTGGAGCATAGCTAAAACCCCCAACAGACCCCCCTTTAGTGGGTTGGTCTGTAGTTTTATTAACCACTATAAAAACACTTGCCGTTCAATCACTACTTGCTAAATCAAATATCTGCATTTAGCTATCAGAATACAATTTTTATGCTCGCTTACATACTCACTAATGCCATTACCATCACGATGTAGACCGTCAACCAGGCTTCTGGTAGAGGGACCCCATACATTAGCCTTACAATACACTGGCACCAGTCTGTACACACTCCTTGGTGACGCCTGTCACTAAGCACGCTCGCGCATGCGCAGTAGGTCCCAAATGTGAAAACTGATTCACTTTTCTAAATTTAAGTGCCATATATCCAGAAGATTCTCAAATCAATACCCAGCGGGGTGGCTGAGACCGGGTCATAGTGATTGAACGGTAAGTATGTTTTTATAGTGGTTAATAAAACTACAGACCAACCCACTAAAGGGGGGTCTGTTGGGGGTTGTTATTACACCACAAAAACATCCATTACCGTTCAATCACTACTTGCTAAACCCGTAGATTTGGTCAGTGTCCCACTACGAAACTTTGGTGGGAGGAGATTTGAGAATCCATAAGCAAGGATAAAAATCAAACAAAACATAACCAAATATTAATAACATAACATAATGGTGCATCTTAATCAATCACAGTGATTATCAAACAAGGATTTCTTTAAACTTAAAGAAATAAATAAAAACCAAAGAATAACACACCATTACACGCAGACGCACGGTCCTAACGAAAATGGTGGGATGTGCTTGGTAAATGTTCTTCAGCCTTTTTAGTTAAAATCATAGTTCCTAAAAAAAGGAAGCCGCTGTGCTCTGGTCTTTTAAATAAAAAGTAGTAAAAGTAGACTCGGATTTCCATCCTGCAACTTGCATAACTTCGTCTCCAGAAGAGCCAGCAAAAAGGGCAAAAGAGGTAGCCATCCCTCTAATGACATGAGCTTTAATGTGAGAAAAAAAAAATTGATTTGCTCAGGAGAAGCAATCTCATAGCAAAGGTGAATGGTCCCACAAATCCATCTGGTAATAGATGCCCTAAAGACTGAACTGGCTACCCCCTCTGCATACGGAACCCAGAAAAGGGACGGATCGGATCTCTAAAAATCAGAACGACGCTTATAAACTTTTAGAGTTCTGACAGGACACAAAAATCTGTCAGCCGGAGAAAAGGAGGTTAAAGATTGTAAAATAATCGGCTTAGCTGGATAACGGATTGATTGGGTCTTTGATAAAAAATCCCTTCTCGGATATAAGAACAGACCGTCCCCAGATTCGATAAACCTATCCTTTTCAGCGGAGAAAACATGGATTTCGGATCGTCTTCTAGCAGAAGCAGATGCAACTAGAAAAACGGTCTTAAAGTTAAAAGTTTCAAGCTAATCTTAGAGATAGGTTCAAAATGATGACCTGCCCAAAAACCTGAAGAACCAGAGCCAATTTTCAGGCAGGCAAAGGTTTAGCAACTGGAGGATGAATATTACCGTACCCTCTGATCAAAAGATTAAGAACCTTAGTATCTTCAACTTCAGCGTTCAACAAACAAGGAAGAGGAGATGCAAAAGAAAATCTATATCCTCTTAGAGTGTTAGCAGACAGATGTAAAGAGTCGAACAGATAAGATAAAGAGTCTAACACCTGGTAAATAGAAACAGAATCGGGCACGAGACCTTGATCTGAACACCATTCTCCAAAAATCTTAAGTCGACCCTTGTAAACTCTTTGAGTCGACTCCCTCCTGGCAGAATCGATGATTTCCTGAGATCTTGCAGAAACTTTATCTCAAGGATCGAGCACTCGATATACTCCAAACGCACAGACTTAAGATTCCTGGGTTTGGATGATGATCTACAAACCAGATCCTTATTGGCCAAAAGGGAGCTATCAACAAGATCTCGCAGATCTGGTCCCTGACTTTCTTCAGAACCAAAAGAAATCAGGGTTGTGGGAGGGAACCTGGACATGAGTGGACACTAGGAAAATTTGATTCATGCGACACCACATGAGGAGGTTCCACACTTCCAAGCACAGGAGACGACTTTGTTCCCCCCTGCCTCTTGATACAAGAGACTACTGTCGAATTGTCTGATTGAATCGAGAACTAGAGACCCTTAACCTGAAAAGGGAGACATGAAAGATAAAATCTGGGCAATCAGACATGTCGCAAAAAGATTGGATCTAGTGACATCCCAAGAAAACCTCGTTCTTCCTTCTAAAAATGAAAGAAAACCCCCATGGCAATGACTGAACGAATCGAGATTTAGATGTCTATCAGACAATCCAACCAATGAACAGAAGCCTGGATCTACTTTCCAAAGAAGAGCCTCTTCTATAGACTCCTTTACAATCATAGAAAACAACAACCCCTCTAAAGCTAATAGCTTCTGATTAGAAGGAACAGAAGACCATTTGGGAGAAGAGACTGCAGGGAAGGGTTCTAGATCCAAGAATATCTGGCCCTTTTGATAAGGGCCGCCCTTAAAGATGTGGCAAACTTACTATATGCTAAAGAGGACTGCTCATAGAAACCACATACATTACATATGCCATGATGCTCCAAACAAAAATCCTGGGCTATATCCTTATGCTTAGCCCTCACTAAAGAGGTAACTTACGTTTATTATGGATATTTTAATAATACCGCTTACTCTGAATGGAGAAGTCTCATATCAGTATAGCCTAACTTATTAAAATGCTAAAGACTCTGCAAAAATTATAGATAATTTTATTTTTAGAGATTTAACCAGATATCGTTGTAAACCAAAAATCCATAGTAAGCCTATGGGAGTGCTTAGAGTCAAGATATTAGCCAAATCCTGTACCCGAGATCTGCAATAATCCCGACTGGAATTCGAAGACCTCAAATCGTGATAGAATTTAGCAAGATAGAATGAAGAAAAGAAATTACGGTTTCCCAAATCACCACTCGAAAAGATGAACTAAGGGAAACTTAATTGTGATGACATCATCACAATTCTACGAATAGAATGCATGACAAGGTCCTGTTAAGAGAACTATGGCAAACATTTGACTATCTAATTTAAAAATTGTATAATAATGGAGATTTAATTTTAAAATTGTTATTGATTACATCAACGGTTGCCTAGCCGCTCGGGCTTGTCAGATCTTGTCAGCTTGTCAAATAATACTTGATCTACGCAAGTATTTCTTTACAAATAGTGTTAATGTATGGAATTCTTAACTAACAGAAGCAATTAACGCTCCTACATTAAACACATTCAAAAACAACCTAGACTCATTCTTCAAGTCACAGGATTTTATATAGACCTACGGTCGACTAACTCTCAAGATTGCACTCACTTCTTCTACACTGAAGTATTAGACTGCAATCACTGGTAAATCATCATCCTGAACGTGACACAGGATCCTATAATGATTGCAAAACTGTCCTATATTTAAATCAACGTCCATATCAATTTCATTGGAAAACAAGCCAGCTTCAAGACTTGGCATTAGGTATACTGATTTATTAGATATCCTAAACAATTCGATATTTATGCCAAGAGGCAGAAAACTTAAGATTTTTTATATATTTATTGATTCAGGGCATGGTTTCTCAAACATCGAAAACGGGAGTACTGACACGAAAACTGGTAAGTCAAAACTAGTTACAAAAACCTCTAAAACACCATGACATGAAAGTTAAACTTAACATAGGCAAGATAGATTTCATGGTAGGCATGTTTTCTTGAGTCAGAGAATTAAATGTAGCTGAACTTTTCAGTGCAAAGCTATAAACTTTTATCCATAAGATAGCAGGCGAACTGATCTGCTAGCAGAATATTTGAAAAGAGAATCAGTTTTCACATTTTGGACCTACTGCGCATGCACGAGCGTGCTTAGTGACAGGCCTCACCAAGGAGTGTGTACAGACTGGTGCCAGTCTATTGTAAGGCTAATGTAGGGGGCCCTCTACCAGAAGCCTGGTTGAGGGTCTACATGGTGATGGTATTGGCATTAGGGAGTATGTAAGCGAGCATAAAAATTTTATTCTGATAGCTAAATGCAGATATTTTATTTAGCAAGTAGTGATTGAACGGTAATGGATGTTTTTGTGGTGTAATAACAACTGGAATGCTCCATTGTGTCTGTCACTCTAATCATAAATTTTAGTCTTCTCTTGGTTTGTAACTGGACATTGTTCAACACCAACTGCCTAAGATCATTTGGACGTAGACCATGATTGAAGGGTTAACACACACACAAGACATATGTAGTGCACATGTGTAGGTTATGAATGCTGTGTGCAGTGGTACATTACACATAATCTCAGACTGCCACTGTGCCTGTGTGCAGTGGTACATTACACATAATCTCAGACTGCCATTGTGCCTGTGTGCAGTGGTACATTACACAGAATCTCAGATTGCCACTGTGCTTGTGTGCCGTGGTACATTACACAGAATCTCAGACTGCCACCATGCCTGTGTGCAGTGGTACATTACACAGAATCTGACTGCCACCATGCCTGTGTGCAGTGGTACATTACACAGTATCTCAGACTGCCACCATGCCTGTGTGCAGTGGTACATTACACATAATCTCAAACTGCCACTGTGCTTGTGTGCAGTGGTACATTACACAGAATCTGACTGCCACCATGCCTGTGTGCAGTGGTACATTACACAGAATCTCAGACTGCCACCATGCCTGTGTGCAGTGGTACATTACACAGTATCTCAGACTGCTACCATGCCTATGTGCAGTGGTACATTACACAGAATCTCAGACTGCCACTGTGCCTGTGTGCAGTGGTACATTACACAGAATCTCAGATTGCCAGCATGCCTGTGTGCAGTGGTACATTACACAGAATCTCAGACTGCCACTGTGCCTGTGTGCAGTGGTACATTACACAGAATCTCAGACTGCCAGTGCCTTGTGTAGTGTAGTGGCATAGTATCCCAGACTGCCACTGTGCCTGTGTGTAGGGGTACAGTATCTCAAAATTCCATTGTGCCTGTGTATAGTGGTACAGTATCTCAGACTGCCACTGTGCCTGTGTGTAGTGGTACAGTATCTCAGACTGTCACTGTGCCTGTGTGCATTGGTACAGTGTCTCAGACTGCCACTGGGCCAGCTTAACACAGATCTCTCACATGTACCCTGATTAGTGACATCAGAAGCCGGACACACATCTGTGTCCAATTAACACACATAATTCCATTAAACCCATCAGATATCAACAAACATTGCAGCTGCTATTAATTACATGATATACAAATCAATGCAACCCCAACTTAAAACAAGAATTCCGTGGAATTAAATGTCTCGCCTGTGTCACAGTGGCATTGACCTTGTGACCTCCCTGTTATCATGTTGCTTCCTAACATTATAGGTAACCATGTATCCAAGTTTAGTTCCAATACGATTAACCGAACCTGAAATATAAATGATTTGCGGAATGGAAAAAAAAGGTTGAAAAAGCAGAGGTCAAATAGCAATATTATAATAGCCTTGACCTTTGACATGGTGATCTCCATGTCACCATCCTGTATCCTCTTGGCATAATCAACCATGTATCAAAGTTGTGCTCCATTACGGTTAAGCAGTACCAAAATATAACCAGATAAGATAAGTCTAAAAAATTAACTTTGAAGAATAAAGTTTTGTAGAGGGCAGAATGACCTTGACCGTAGACGTTGTGACTTCAGTATCAACATGCTGCTTCCTAACATTATAGGTAACAATGTATCCAAGTTTAGTTCCAACAGGATTAACCGAACCTAACAGATAAGCTAAGAAGTTTTGTTAAACGCGAAAACTTAACATTGAATTTTGTATCAAGATCACACTGATCTTGATCTTTGACCGTGTGACCTCATTATCATCATGCTGCTTCCTAATAGTATAGGCAACCACATAGCCAAGCTTAGTTGCAATAGGGTTAACCAAGCCTGAAATATAAGCTGAAGTTTAGCTAAACGCAAAAACTTAATGTTGAACAAGAGCTCCGCAAACGGCGTATAATACCCCACCATGATGACAAGCCAATGAATGAGAGCTATCAGAAAATATTTATTTCTTCCTCAGCGCCATCATACCAGCAATCCTTATGAAGTATCAAAGCGATCCGCTAAACGGTCAAGGAGGTATTGTCCGGAAACCAATTTTCAAGATGGCTGCTGCTGACTGGCGACCATATTAGATTTCGGATTATCGTAAATTTTGATAAGTTTCTTCACCAAACATATTCCAACGACCGTAGGAAGCGATCCAATAAATGAAATCCCAAGATGCCAGCCCATGGCTGGCGGCCATCTTGGAGTTCGGATCATCGTCAATTTCCATAGGTTTCTTCTCCACACCTAGTCCAACCACCCTATGAAATTTCAAAGGGATCCGATAAACGGTAACGGAGTTATCATTTGGAAACCAATTTTCAAGATGGCCACTGGTGGCTGGCAGCCATCTTGGATTTTGGATCATTGTCAATCTCAATAGGTTTCTTCCCCAGAGCTAGTCCAACCAATCTATGAAGTTTCAAAGCGGTCGGATAAACGGTAACGGCCATCTTGGATTTTGGATCATTGTCAATCTCAATAGCTTTCTTCCCCAGAGCTAGTCCAACCAATCTATGAAGTTTCAAAGCGGTCGGATAAACGGTAACGGCCATCTTGGATTTCGGATCATCATTGATTTCGATAGGTTTCTTCCGCAGACCAAGTCCAACCACTCTATGACGTTTCAAAGTAATCCGCTAAACGGTAACAGAGTTATCATCCAGAAACCAATTTTCAAGATGACTACTGGTGGTTGGCGGCCAACTTCGATTTCGGATCATCGTCAATTTTGATATGTTTCTTCCCCAGTCCTAGTCCAACTACTCCATGAAGTTTCAAAACGATCCGATAAAGGGTAACGGAGATATCATCCGGAAAACAATTTTCAAGATGCCACCGGTAGCTGGTGGCCACCTTGGATTTCGGATCATCGTCGATTTCGATAGGTTTCGTCCCAAGATCTAGTCCAACCACCCTATGAAGTTTCATAAACTTAACGTAAAATATTAATAAAGATTATACCGTGATCTTTGACCCCCATAACCTTGACCTCATGATGTCTGCATCAGTATGCTACTTCCGTTAAATGTAAATCACCATGTACCCAAGTTTGGTTCCAATTGGATAAGGCATTGTTGAGATATAAGGCAATAACTTTTGTTTAACGCAAAAACTTAACATAAAATATTAACAAAGATTATACTGTGAACTTTGACACCATAAACTTGACCTCGCGATGCCTGCATCAGCGTGCTGCTTCCTTTTGATGTATATCACCATGTACCCAAGTTTGGTTCCAACTGGATCAGGCATTGCTAAGATATAAGACAATAACTTTTGTTTAATGCAAAAACTTAACGTAAAATATTAACAAAGATTATACCATGACCTTTGACCCCCTAACCGTGAACACATGATGCCTGCATCAGCGTGCTGCTTCCTTTCGATGTCTATCTCTATGTATCCAAGTTTGGTTCCAATTGGATCAGGCATTGCTAAGATATAAGACAATAACTTTTGTTTAATGCAAAAACTTAAACGCAAAATATTAACAAAAATTATACTGTGACGTTTGACCCCATAACCTTGACGTCATGACCGCTTTATCGGTGGGCTGCTTCCAATCAATGTATATCACCATATACCCAAATTTGGTTCCAATTGGATCAGGCATTGCTGAGATGTAAGGCAATAACTTTTGTTTAATGCAAAAACTTAACGTAAAATGTTAACAAAGATTATACTGTGACCTTTGACCCCATAACCTTGACCGCATGATGTCTGCATCAGCATGCTGCTTCCTTTTGATGCATATCACCATGTACCCAAGTTTGGTTCCAATTGGATCAGGCATTGCTGAGATATAAGGCAATAACTTTTGTTTAACGCAAAAACTTAACGTAAAATATTAACAAAGATTATACTATAACCTTTGACCCCTGTAACCTTGACCTCAGGGCCTTTTTATCGGCAGGCTGCTTCCTTTTGATGTATATTACCATGCACCCAAGTTTGGTTCAAATTGGATCAGGCATTGCTGAGATATAAACTTAACTTAAAAGTTTACGCCGTCGCCGTCGGAAAAGTGATACCTATGTCTCGATCATGCTTCGCAGGCGAGACAAAAACGAACTGACTAAAGGTTCCTGTTATCTATGGCAACAATGACTTTCAGTCAAATAGTTTCAAAATAATCCTTATAATTCATATCTGAGCCATGTACAAGTGGGAGGTAGGTGAGAGAGAGAGCAGGGTTATCCGACCTGTACAGTCAGTGTATTATATAGAGTGGAGCATGGAGTAATGATTGATGATGCGGACATGCAAGCTAAAGCAGGTTCAATGCATGATTAATGTCATGGACATGTACACACAGGCTGATGCACATGTGGAGCACAGAAACGATGCTTATGGCAAGCACATTGTTCTTATTATCAAGGTGTTATTGAGGGAGGTGGTCAGAACAACAAAAAGGCACGCGCGCACACACGCTGCCTCCTCTGCTATCTATTATTGCCTAGGCATTTTGCAGGCCATTATTTAGCAGAATGAAGATAGCTTTCAAGTGCAGCTAATTTTTTTTTTCTGGGGGGAGAATGCCTTGGACATAACATTAGTGGGACGGGCCACCCATTTTCAAATACGCCTAAAGTGTCGGGTAGGGGGGGGGGAACGTTTCAACACCCATAAAACAAAAATATCTATTGTGTGATCCAAAAATAACCACGTTCCTTTCTTAGTCTACAGCCTGCCTCTCAGAACTCACCAAAATACTCCAATACCCCACCTCAGCCCATTTCAATCAGAACTGTGTCCAGTCTAGGATACAAGTTTTATACCATCCATGCTCAAAGATCTAAGAAACATGTCACTCACGATTTTGTAATTATTTTCCCTGTCACCTGATTCATGTCTAAAGACCAAACACAATGCATTTGTTATTATGTAAGAAATATTCTGGAGACTTGAAATTAAGCCGACTGGAGGCTGTCAAAACCTTGACAGACTCAGGAAATAGCTTTCTGTATAATTATGATTAGCTGACAAGACACAGTCCACATGAAAGTAAGGAGTAAATGCAGGACAGGACAGTATATGTAGATAGATATATGTGGATAAATACATAATTAATGCAGGACAGGACAGTATATGTAGATAGATATATGTGGATAAATACATAATTAATGCAGGACAGGACAGTATATGTAGATAGATATATGTGGATAAATACATAATTAATGCAGGACAGGACAGTATATGTAGATAGATATATGTGGATAAATACATAATTAATGTGGGTGAGTGACCGAGGTGAGTGGTGCGTGACAGGGTGGGCGAGTGAGCGTGTGGGTGGGTGAGTTACTGAGCGAGCCAGGGATGGAGGGTGGAGCAAGGAAGAAGGTAGGGTGGATAGATGGGTGGCTGCGTGCCAGGTGGGTGAGCGAGCGAGTGGGTGGCTGAGTGAGTTACTGAGTGAGCCAGGGATGGAGGATGGCGCAGGGAAGGTAGGGTGGGTGGGTGAGAGAGCGAGTTGTTGTGAGTGAGTGTGTGGCTGTGTGCATGCGTAAGTGAATGCGTGAGTGAGTGAGCGAGCTGTGTGAGTGGGTGTGTGTGTTGGTGAGTGGGTGAGCGAGCGAACGAGTGATTGAGTTGTGTAAGTGGTGAGTGAGTGAGTGAACGAGCGAGCTGATGTGCGTGGGTGGGAGAGTTAGTGAGTGTGTGAGTGACTGAGTGAGTGAGCGAGCTGTTGTGAGTGGGTGGGTGCGTGATCGAGTTGTGCGAGTGGTGGGTGGGTGCACGAGTGAGTGAGTGAGTGAGTGAGTGAGTGAGTGAGTGAGTGAGTGAGTGAGTGAGTGAGTGAGTGAGTGAGTGAGTGAGTGACTGAGTGACTGAGTGAACGAGCGAGCTGATGTGCGTGGGTGGGAGAGTTAGTGAGTGTGTGAGTGACTGAGTGAGTGAGCGAGCTGTTGTGAGTGGGTGGGTGCGTGATCGAGTTGTGCGAGTGGTGGGTGGGTGCACGAGTGAGTGAGTGAGTGAGTGAGTGAGTGAGTGAGTGAGTGAGTGAGTGAGTGAGTGAGTGAGTGAGCGAGCGAGCGAGCGAGTAAGTGCTGTGTTTTAGGGTGAATGAGCAGGTGCATGTCGTAACATACGATATTACCAGTAACACATATTCAAAATTTGTTCAATTTAACTATTATTATTCAGATTGAAGGTCGCTTTAAATGGACCAAACCCTCGGGGTGGGAGGTGAACACCAACATCTCCCAAACCTGTTCACGTCTTACTCTCCACCAGGTCGGCAAGCATGTCATAAATAGTTCCTGTTTCTGCTCTGTAATGTATGTACATGTACAATGTATGAGCATACACTATCATCACAATAAGGTTACTCATGATGTGAGTAAAAGCAGAGAATTCTAATAGAGAAAGAAGTTAGATCTATAAATCTTCACTAACTCGATCTTCAGAAACCTCAATGAGGTTAGCATATTTCAGCTAACCCTGTGCTGATGTTCAGAAACCTTAATGAGGTTAGCATATTTCAGCTAACCCTGTGCTGATGTTCAGCAACCTAAATGAGGTTAGCATATTTCAGCTAACAAAGCGCTGATGTTCAGAAACCTTAATGAGGTTAGCATATTTCAGCTAACCATGCGCTGATATACAAAAGGCTCAATGAGGTTAGCATATTTCAGCTAACAAAGCGCTGATGTTCAGAAACCTTAATGAGGTTAGCATATTTCAGCTAACCCTGTGCTGATGTTCAGCAACCTCAATGAGGTTAGCATATTTCAGCTAACCCTGTGCTGATGTTCAGAAATCTTAATGCGGTTAGCATATTTCAGCTAACCCTGTGCTGATGTTCAGAAACCTTAATGCGGTTAGCATATTTCAGCTAACCCTGTGCTGATGTTCAAAAAGCTCAATGAGGTTAGCATAGTTCAGCTAACCCTGTGCTGATGTTCAGAAACCTTAATGCGGTTAGCATATTTCAGCTAACCCTGTGCTGATGTTCAGCAACCTCAATGAGGTTAGCATATTTCAGCTAACCCTGTGCTGATGTTCGGAAAGCTCAATGAGGTTAGCATTTCAGCTAACCCTGTGCTGATGTTCAGCAACCTCAATGAGGTTAGCATATTTCAGCTAACCCTGTGCTGATGCTCAGAAACCTTAATGAGGTTAGCATATTTCAGGTAACCCTGTGCTGATGTTCAAAAAGCTCAATGAGGTTAGCATAGTTCAGCTAACCCTGTGCTGATGTTCGGAAAGCTCAATGAGGTTAGCATATTTCAGATACCCATGAGCTGATATGCATATATCACACCTGCTGTAATCTAATACATAAGGATGTGATATAAAGCTAATAACTGAGACTCTATCACTCACTCTCCCTCCCTCTCCCGCCGCCCCCTCCTCTCTTCCCTTCTCTCCCGTGTACGTAAGAGATTGAATCTAAGGACTACAACAGAATTAATGTTCTTCCTTAACCTGAGCAGCAGCCACTTTGAGCTCTGACAGGAGAGGAAGACATTGATCAGCCAGGGATGGCTTTTTTATGCAATAAGCTAATTTTCACTTCAGCGTAACTCAGACAGATGATAACAGTGGCTTCGCTTGTTCCAATAGATTCTGTTACACATAACATGGTATTACGCCATGTGGCCATAATATTATCACGGTGACTGGTTACAAAAATAATTCTACTCAAAAGTCGTTGCTGCTATTAGATCACGAATTCAAGATGTTGATATAATAAATTTCTAATTTTTGCTTGTTCATTTGCAGGCCAAGATTTTTTTTTTTAAATTACCACTGGGATGGGATGACTGGCTCGATTATTGAGCCAGTGCTTCGTGACAAAATTTGGACAAATTCTTCGCTTGGTCTGCAAATAGGTATGCCCGACAAGCACTCGACGAGGGCAGAGTATTGACCAGCAAAGTGTTAAACTGGCATAGAAACTGGTGTGCTGGAAAGAGTTACTACAGGCAGTGTCTAATTCTAGTGTTTGGTGTGAGAGAGTGAGTAAGAGGTGCCTGTATTTGTGTTTCACTCCGTGTCTGGAATGAATCCAGGTACATAAGAGCCGCTTATTCCGTGTTCTATCCCTCATATCAGCCAAAAACGTCTTCTGTAGTGGTCTTGAGAAATGCCCATTTGCAAATCAAGAAGACTATTTTTGAAAATGTACTACTGGAATGACTGGTTCGATAACCAAGCCAGTCATTCCAGTGGTAAATTTTCAAAAATAGTCTGCAAATGGACATTTTCTATGAGACAATTAAAATTTTCTTGAACAAATTTGAGTGTGAAAGCGTTAATACTAAATAAAATCAATACTCACCATGAGTACATATACCGGCCCTGAAAATAAACAAATTACCTAGGTTGTCACCCAGGGCAATCAATGTGTTAAAATTTGGTAAAGTGGTTGCCCCAGACCGCTGTAACGTGTAATTTTCGTGGCCTGCATCATCGACCTCTAACGTGTGGCTAATGATCTTTAGCTGCATTACACATGTACAGGACAAAATGAGAGCCCGTAACAGGCAGATAAAATCATGCAAACAAGTTTACTTTCTTCACCAATTTCCAGCATTTAGAGATTATGTTCTGTCAAAACTATACTTGATGACGTACCATTGAGATGATTGACATGGTGCTATAATTTGTTACTAGCTCAATATAGACTATGAAAATCATACCTACAGCAAGTCACTAAAGCAGGCATCAATATGTCACGGAACCTTTAGATTCTGGTAGCGTGTCGGTACCATATGAGCTAAATCACGGAACCTTTAGATTCTGGTAGCGTGTCGGTACCATATGAGCTAAATCACGGAACCTTTAGATTCTGGTAGCGTGTCGGTACCATATGAGCTAAATCAAGGAACCTTTAGGTTCTGGTAGCGTGTCGGTACCATATGAGCTAAATCATGGAACCTTTAGATTCTGGTAGCGTGTCGGTACCATGTGAGCTAACTCACGGAACCTTTAGATTCTGGTAGCGTGTCGGTACCATATGAGCTAAATCACGGAACCTTTAGATTCTGGCAGCGTGTCGGTACCATATGAGCTAAATCAAGGAACCTTTAGGTTCTGGTAGCGTGTCGGTACCATATGAGCTAAACCACGGAAACTTTTGGTTCTGGTAGCGTGTCGGTACCATGTGAGCTAAATCACAGAAACTTTAGGTTCTGGTAGCGTGTCGGTACCATATGAGCTAAATCACGGAACCTTTAGGTTCTGGTAGCGTGTCCGTACCATATGAGCTAAATCACGGAACCTTTAGGTTCTGGTAGGGTGTCGGTACCATATGAGCTAAATCAAGGAACCTTTAGGTTCTGGTAGCGTGTCGGTACCATATGAGCTAAACCACGGAAACTTTTGGTTCTGGTAGCGTGTCGGTACCATGTGAGCTAAATCACGGAAACTTTAGGTTCTGGTAGCGTGTCGGTACCATATGAGCTAAATCACGGAACCTTTAGGTTCTGGTAGCGTGTCGGTACCATATGAGCTAAATCACGGAACCTTTAGGTTCTGGTAGCGTGTCGGTACCATATGAGCTAAATCACGGAACCTTTAGGTTCTGGTAGCGTGTCGGTACCATATGAGCTAAATCAAGGAACCTTTAGGTTCTGGTAGCGTGTCGGTACCATATGAGCTAAACCACGGAAACTTTTGGTTCTGGTAGCGTGTCGGTACCATGTGAGCTAAATCACGGAAACTTTAGGCTCTGGTAGTGTGTCGGTACAATGTGAGCTAAATCACAGAACCTAAAGGTTCTGTTAGCGTGTCGGTACTATGTGAGCTAAATCACAGAACCTTTAGGTTCTGGTAGCGTGTCGGTACCATATGAGCTAAATCAAGGAACCTTTAGGTTCTGGTAGCGTGTCGGTACCATATGAGCTAAATCAAGGAACCTTTAGGTTCTGGTAGCGTGTCGGTACTATGTGAGCTAAATCATGGAAACTTTTGGTTCTGGTAGCGTGTCGGTACCATGTGAGCTAAATCACGGAATCTTTAGGCTCTGGTAGTGTGTCGGTACAATGTGAGCTAAATCACAGAACCTAAAGGTTCTGTTAGCGTGTCGGTACTATGTGAGCTAAATCACAGAACCTTTAGGTTCTGGTAGCGTGTCAGTACCATGTGAGCTAAATCACGGAACCTTTAGGTTCTGGTAGCGTGTCAGTACCATGTGAGCTAAATCACGGAACCTTTAGGTTCTGGTAGCGTGTCGGTACCATGTGAGCTAAATCATGGAAACTTTTGGTTCTGGTAGCGTGTCGGTACCATGTGAGCTAAATCACGGAAACTTTAGGCTCTGGTAGTGTGTCGGTACAATGTGAGCTAAATCACAGAACCTAAAGGTTCTGTTAGCGTGTCGGTACTATGTGAGCTAAATCACGGAAACTTTAGGCTCTGGTAGTGTGTCGGTACAATGTGAGCTAAATCACAGAACCTAAAGTTTCTGTTAGCGTGTCGGTACTATGTGAGCTAAATCACAGAACCTTTAGGTTCTGGTAGCGTGTCAGTACCATGTGAGCTAAATCACGGAACCTTTAGGTTCTGGTAGCGTGTCAGTACCATGTGAGCTAAATCACGGAACCTTTAGGTTCTGGTAGCGTGTCGGTACCATGTGAGCTAAATCATGGAACCTTTAGGTTCTGGTAGTGTGTCCATAACATGAGCTAAATCACGGAACCTTTAGGTTCTGGTAGCGTGTCGGTACTTTGTGAGCTAAATCACCACACCCTAAATTTGTTACCCATTTTTATAATTTAATATAATTCATATAAGCATGGTTGAATCAGGGAACTGTAATTCAGTTTCTGGTAGGGCCACTTGACATAATTTTCCGTAATCCCTCTAATGAAAGTCTCATTTCTGTATTTTCGGGAAATATTTGGGGGAAAATGTCATTTGTGAACACACATTGAACAGTTTGGTACATAAATCTTATCTTAGGAGTGGGACAAACTGTTGCTGTTTGCATTATGCAGATACATGTAGTATAGCTTGTTGTCAAATTTGCACATTGGAAAAGAATTCTACTTTTGGCATAGGTAAAATTAGGGTTGGTATAGTTTAGTGATTCTCTTGAGGAGACATCTTATTCAATGGTCTAAAGAACAGCAGAGAATTTCAGAAGGAATAGGATGAACAAAGAACCTGTTTTCGTGAGCGCTCACTTGGCATCAGTCATTCATCATCATCATCATCATCGTCATTCAACTCTATCCTGCCTCTTTGTCGATCTCTTGACATGATTGTGGCTTTCTACACCCACGGACTTCAGCAAAAACTGTTTAGCAGAGCGTGATTCCATGTAAAATTAGTCAAACTTAGTTTTTGCTGTTAGAGAACAATCCTTAGCCCAATGAAAAACTGATTCACAAATTGCACATCTGGTTCGTCGTCCATATTTATTCAAAGGATTTGTACCTTTCAAGTTAGTATTACTATTTCTATAGGACATATTTCTTGGTCCGAATTCAGTTGTAGATTTTTCCGCAGTGAAAATGGTTTCAACAGGCTCTTGCTTTATCTTAAAAGGTGTGTCACTATTAGCAGCTATACACGAATGATCTTCGCTGAAAATTCTTTTTAATGCTGATTTCATAGTATTATACTTAATATCAGGGCATGTAGTTAATGCTAACTGTCTCTCTTTGAGTTGAGATTGGAATCGTCTAAGAGTTTAAAGGCTAATACTGCATCAGGTAATGACATGTCATGTTTTGATAGGCCTAGGTTCCCATCAACAAATCACGGAACAGAACAAGAGGCCAAGGGTCTATGATAATTGAAATCAGCCCAGTAGTTTTCAAGAAGACATTTTAAATTTCCCATTGCTTTAGTATGGGAGCATTTGGCGGGAAAATGATCCAAGATGGGCCCAAAGCCGTTTATCCGACAGTTTCGAAAATTGCAAATTTGAGATCAACATACCCAAAAACCTATATAAAGCCAATTTCGGCCTCAAAATCGATCAAATAAAAAAAATCTAATATGGCCGCCAAACATGCTATATCTTGATTGGCCCACTGCAGCCATGTTTTTTGATGGGTTAACTTCTCTTGAACAAACATTAATGGCCCTTAGTCCCTAATCATATATCACAAATTTCGGCCTGATCGCTTCAGCGGTTCTCGGGAATAAGTTGTTTTTGTGAAGTCTAGGTCATCCAAGATGGCTGCTGAGCCATTTGGTCAATCAAGTTCCCTCGAACAAACTTGGTTCAGTTCTTGCCCTAGATCATATTTCGTGGGTTCTGAATCGATCCCTCAAACAGTTTTTAGAAGATTTTTAACAAGAGGCCCAAGGGGCCTGTATCGCTCACCTGGACCATAGGCATTTCAACTAGAATGCTCTTTATCAACAAGATGGCCACCAAACCGTTTATCCACTGACACCATTAAACCTATAAAATGGAGGAACGATCTGGCTGAAAGGAACTGACCTACTTTGAGAGATCGATTAGTTGAAATGAGAATTTGGACATCGGGAAGGGACGGGAATAACTTTCCTAGGGCTAAGTCGAATGATGCCCATAAATGGTTGAAAATCTGACTGGGAGAAAGATGAGATTTTTCGCCATTCAAAACCCATCCTAGGCATAAACAAATCCAGATTGCGATAGAAACATCCTCTTCTAAAGACAGGGGGTTCGAAGCCTTGAACAGCCAATCGTCTGTATAGACGTGAACCGAAATAGCTTGGAGATGAAGGCAAGAGGCCACTGAGGACACTATATGGGTGAAAACATAAGGGGAGGTGGTTAAGCCACATGGAAGACTGAGAAACTGCTATACCCGGCCTTTGTAAGCGAAACAAAGAAACTTGCCAGGCAAGTGAATGGAGACGTAAAAATATGCATCCTCGAGATCGAGGGAAATGGTCCACATCCCTACTAGGAGTGATTGGATGATACAGGAGATTGTTTCCATCTTGAACTTGGGAGTTAGAATAAATTTGTTGAGATTTTTTAGATTGAGGATAGGCCTCCAACCGCCCAACATCTTCTCCACCAGGAATGTTGTGGAATTATAACCTGGGTTGGATATCCAATCCAACACTTCCTCCACTGCATGTTTAGATATGAGAAATTTGAACTATGTTTCCAGGGCTAACAGTTTCTCTGGACAAGAAGGAATGTGAGTCCAATGAGGAACCAGGGAAAGATGAGGCTCTCGAATTCAACGAGGGTGATGACCCATGGAAATCGTACTGAGAACCCATTGGGCTTGAATAAGAGGAATCCAATGGTTTATAAACAGGGATAGACGACTTCCTACGGGAAAATCGGAGAGTTGGAAGAGAGGGATTTATACTTGCGATAAGGGTTGAAGAAGAACCATCTCCTGTGTGGATAGTGTCAAAAACGTGATGAGTTACGGGAATTGGATCTATGATAGGAACCTCTGAACTGATTCTGAGAAGCAACACGAGTTCTGGAACGATTAATACCACATCTGAATATTTGTCTTAAGTAGGAGAACGAGCTGAAGAAGGAGAATGATGAGGAGAACGAGAACTGGTATGAGATCTGGAATGATTACCCGAACGATTGGAATTGACAAAGGTCCTAGAAGGATAAGACTTCTAAAATTCCTGACGAGGAAGTTTCTTAGCAGAAGATGAAGGAGAAGATCTACCGGGAGCAAAGGCAAACTTCTTTTGAGATGAAGCCACACTAGCTTTAGATGAGATCTCCTGGATACTTTTGAGACGCTCAACCTCTAAGAATGATATGGAATGACTCAGGACCAAAAAGCTCAGGTCAAAAACCTGATGAAGACAACAATGAATCCTTTAATCTATGTGAAATGGACAAAGAACCCAATACTCTTTTCCTATGAGAAAAATTGACAAAAGCAAGCATCCGAGACCATAAATTCAGATTAAATCTAGAAATATCTGCCAAGCAAGCGATAATGGAAGGAGGAATAGGTTCACCTCTAGCAGACATCTTCAAAATAGATTCAGATAGTAGAGCTGAAAAGTTGGATAGCTTAAATCTAAGACGAGATGCCTGCTCTAACAATTTAATGAATGGAGAATTTGAAACCGGGAATCTGCCAGTGTTCTTAATCAAATCCCAAGAATCACCGCTTAGAGACTTGAATTTAATGGTCACCAGAAAATCAGAATTGGGAACCCTAACTGCCGATGATAGCTCAGGAGGAAACAACAGAAAATTAGGAAGACACGCCTGTTGAGAAGTGAACCAGAATATCAGCAGAAAAGTTATTAATCGGAAGGACCCGATTAAGGAGTGTCATCTGAAACCAAGGGAGTCATAAGAAGAAGAATGAGATTGCTCAGGCTGGAGATTAATTTGAAGTGAATCAGAAATCCAATGGTGGACAAAAGACCAATCCTTATCACTAGCTCGAAGATGTAGGAATTTAGAATCAGGTCTATTCTGAGATTGCTTATCATGATGACTAGCAATGGAATGATCAGAGTTAATGAAAGAATCTTGGGAGTCATCAATGGAAGAAACAGGATCAGCATCACGAGAAAGAATGTCCGACACTGAAGAAACACAACGATCGGAGGAAGAGAAAGATTGAGACACAAACTTAACCTTAGGATGAATTACGAAGGATACTATTTGGAACTAAACTAGATTCAAATGATGGAAGGAAATCAAGAGAGTGCCTAGGTGCCGAAATAATAGTTATCTGACCTATCTTGAGGAATACTAAATTCGTGATATGAAATACCAATCGACGTGATTTCGTTCATTAAGGAATCATTCAGGCAACAATTAACCTGATCCAGAAAAGAACGATCTAAAGGGTCTGAATCCAAAGATAATCCAGAATTCAAAGAAAGAGAGGATGATATGGACACTTCAGGATAAACAGAACGAGATTGAAGAAATGAATCTAAAGGAGTATTAGATGACTCCTGATTACTATAAGATTCGAATGAAGATTTGTTAGAAACAGCATTAGGATTAATAGAGCGATAGCCACTATAGAAATCCAAGTTATAACCCCCAGCCGAAGCCAGGGGTCGAGCCAGGCCAGAGTCCAGAAAGGGACCCGTACGTGGCTCCACCATCCTTCAATTTCAATTTCTTTACTTACACCCATGCCACAACGTGGCACAAAGGGAAACAGAAGTACAATATTTTACTTGTCTAAATGGCAGTTTGGCCTACATAAGATTATTATTATTATTATTATTATTATTATTATTAATAATTAGGTCCGAACCCTCAGCCGCTCTGGAATCATTATTAAAATCCCAGAGTGGCCCAAAAGAACGTCCAGAAAAATCTTTCGAATGGAACGACTACCCTGGATAAGACCCGGAGCCGGAGCCCAACTAGGTCCTGGACCCGGGGAGTCGGATCAAAATTGGATGAAATTTTGTCACAAACATTAGACCTACTAGGAATCCGGCCCCGACCTGGCCCCCGAGCCGGAGCAAATTCCTCAAGAGGCCGGCCGACTGAATGCGGCCGCAGACCCAGGTCCGTAAAAAAAAAAAGGGGCCAGGAGCCGACAATACATCTAGACCCGCATCCTCGTCCGGTCCCGGGTCTGGGATCATACGAGGCTGGAAACAGAGCTGGGAAAGCGGCAGAAACAACATAAGAGGCAACTTGTCTAGGTTAAGATAACGATTTTGTCACAACTTGTACAATTCTGGTCGGGAAAGTCTTCGACCCGGATGATAATGCATTAGACGCTGTAGCAGCCGGAAAATGACTTATAACCCACTCGGGCCCGAGACAGGACAAAGCTTTTACAAACTCGGGTCCAGAATTTGCAGGAAGTGGAAATGCAGATCTGTCATGTTCAGAAGATTCAAGCTGATCCGCACCGATTGGAATGTCTTCAACTGACTGGCTCACACCCGGCAACTGGCTCACTCCCGGATCCAATGGAGACGAAGCCCGATGAACATTCTTAATCTTCAAGGACCTTCTAGTTCTTGATTTTCTGAAACAATGTGCAGAAGTTATATCCAATTTATTGGCCTGGTTAAACAGTTGTCTCCTAGGAGCAGATGACTCTGATGATTTATCTTGGCATTGTACAGAATCAACAGATAAATCAACAGAGCCAGACTGATCCGAGATGATCTTAGATATTCTTGCATCCAAATTAGAATCAATAGATTTCATCTGACTTTGCAAGCATTCCATTGAAAGAAAAATCTTCTCCAAAATAGTTATTTTCTGGTGGAGCCTCGGGCTTCGCCTGGGAGGGAGCTTTGGAAGGCTTAGAATTAGGCAATGATGAGGATTTGTCTTCCTTAGGCGAGGAAGGAGAAACTCTGTTGAAAAATGACACATGAGCCGCTAAGGGCCATGCCTAACAGATTAAACAGGGGTTTTCAAAAGTACAGGATGTACGAGAGCACAAGTGACCCGAATATTCAGCCTTGATGAACCGATGACATACACCTGAAGGACACTTGACTGAATGGCTTTTCTTGCTATCTTTGTTTGGAGACTTTTTAGGATCTGAATCATAAACTGAAAACAAATTCTGATATGGCGATTATTCATCAAAAAACAAAGCCAAAAACGAAGATCCAGGTAATTTACTTAATTAAGAAAGAGAATCATCAGTTCTCTTAAATTTTATTTTGTTGACGATCTTTTGAGAAGGTTTGTTTAGGAGATATCAGTAATTACGTTCTTAATCAAGCATATGCTTAAGATTGCAACAAGCAATTAATTTGCATTAAATTCATAGAGCCATAGGCTTTTAACAGCCTTAATATCACTCAAACGTGTTGCCACGAAAGCCGGTAATTCAAATACCACAAAACTAGTAATGACACTTTTAACTAGATTGATTGGTCGATGACGCGTCATCGCAAATCCCCACGTTCCACCTCTTTGAGCTTTTGACACACCCCACAACCCACCCGGGGGGGGGGGGAGCAAAATCTAAATGTCATTTTGCACTCCACAGTCATATGGGTAACTTACGTACATTTGGTTGAATTCCATCCAACAGTGTCAGAGGAGTTGCATTACAATCAAATTCATGACCTTTTGACCCCATCCCCAATCCATGGGGGCGGGGCCAAATATAAATGTGCTCATCCACTCCACATTGATGTGGGTAACTCACATACTGAATTTGGTTGAATTCCGTCCAATGGTTTCGGAGCTGTATTACAATTAATTTCTGCAGGTTAAAATTTGACCTTTTGACCCCTCTCCTGCCCACTGGGGGCGGAGCAAAATATAAATGATATCAAATTTGGTTGAATTCTGTCTAACGATTTCAGAGGAGTTGCATTACAATCAATTTCATGACCTTTTGACTCCACCCCCCCCCCCCCCACCCCTTCCCTGGAGGCGGGGCCAAACGTAAATGTGCTCATATACTCCACATTGATATGGGTAACTGCCATACTAAATTTGGTTGAATTCTCTCCAACAGTGTCATAGGAGTGGCATTACAATCAATTTTTTTACCTTTTGACCCCCACCCCTCACCCACTCCTGGGGGCAGGGCCAAATGTAATGTGCTAATGTACTCCACATTGATATGGGTAATCCATAGACCAAATTTGGTTGAATTCTGTCCAACGGTTTCGGAGGAGATGCATTACAATCAATTTCCACAGATTAAAATCTGACCTTTTTTTACCTCTCACCCACCCCCTGGGGGCCGAACCGAATCTAAATGGCCTCCTGCACTCCTCAATCATATGGGTAACTCAGATATCAAATTTGGTTACATTCAGAGGAGTTGCGTTACAACTGATTTGACCTTTTGACCCCTGCCACGCACCCCTGGGGGCGGAGGCAAATCTAAATATCGTCTTGCAAAGCAGAATCATATGGGTAAACCACATACCAAATTTGATTTAATTCCACCGAATGGTTTGGGAGGAGATAGCGTGACGGACAAATGGACGGAGGCGATTACAATATCCCCGACGTTTTTTTAAAACGTGGGGATAATTACTAGTAATAAGGCAATCTTCACAAAACTTATCTTTGAAGACTTCCTTGACTTGTCAGACATTTTGGTATGAAGATAACACACCAGCAGAACTTTTCAAGTACAAATTTGAATAATATTTTGACTTGTAAAATTTGTTCACCTTTCCCTTTTCAAAGGAGGAAAATGGTTGAAGCTGGTGGCTAAGGAGAAGGGCCATGTGATAGCTATCAGCCAATGAGGTTGTCATGGTGCTTAATGACTTTCTGTGCATGCTGGGTAATGTGATTACCCCTTCTCGCCACATATTGAGATATAGCATTCAAGCGAATTACTATGGATCTCAACATTAGAGAGAATGGTGATACCTGAAGGCGCCTTCAGTCACTCAATACCACAATACCAAGCAGACAGTGGCTGTAAAATATTCATCCTACTACATGTATGTTTCCCTTCAGAGAAGGAAAAGAGCTCTAAGTAATGCAAGGAGGTAGGTTGTTGTAATGTAGTAACAACTAACAGGATTTAACTAATCTAACATGATCTAACTAATCAGTGCTCAAGATTTATCACTCAAACTCACATCTCATCAGTACTTGTGGCTGGTGGCCATATTGGATTTTGGATCAGCTTTGATTTTGAAGTTTCTTCCACAGACCTACAGAGATGCAATGGACCTTTCCATTTTTAGCTATGCCCCGCCCATCACTAGCTAAGCTCCACCCACACCTCGCCGTGTTTGGATTGATCGATCCCCGAATGCCATAGCTATCAATTTCCTGAAAACTATACAGGGAAGCTGTTGAATATTTTGTTACTAATTTGACTGGGTGCTGTTGCTGCCTATGGCAGCAACAGCGCCCAGTCAAATTAGTTTCAAAATATTCAACAGAATATTTATTAACGTAAGAATTTTTTTAATGAGATAAGAAACAATAGCAGAGGTATCGTCTGGAAACCAAACCTCAAAATGGCCACATTTCCCGCTCATTGTCGATTTTGATCTCTGTTTCTTCCCCAGACCTAGTTCAATGAATCGATGAAGTTTTGAACTGATCCAATAGATGGTAGCAGAGCTATAATCTAAGGCCTAGATATATTTTAGAGTTTATCGAAACCTATATTTTGGTTCCATGATGGGAAATTACTGCATACTGGATTTCAATTACCTGAATAAAGCAGACTTATGAATTACAATAAATTACAAAAATGGGTAACAGATTTTGTCTACTGTGATTTAGTTCACATGGTATGGTAACGCCGCTAATAGCAGGTGACTTGACCTCAAATCATAAACAATTTCTATCTAGGTTTCTTCTGCAGAAGGCAAAATGAGCCTATGAAACCAGACAAACATTAGTTGCTATATTGTCTGGAACGCAACCTACAATCCACCCACACTCTAACATAATACCATGACAATTTTTTGGTGGGGTATTAACAAGGACAGATTTATCCAATATTTTCATCATTGATATATTTTTCTAGTACACTGAACTATAAAAACCATGTTTTAGTCGCATTTTATCATCCAAAATATAGTGATGATAGAATGTATCACTTACCCGTATTCTGCGCATGGCAGCGACAATCTCCACCCGACTACTCGGACGTGGTACATCCAATGTGCCAATATACTAGAAGAAAAACAACAGCGTTATTAAAATCACCACCACATTTATAGCTATCACCACCACATTTCTAGATATCCCCTCTACATTTCTAGCTATCAACTCCACATTTTATCTATCTCATCCACATCACAACCACATTTCTGGCCATCAACTCCACATTTCTACCTATCTCCTCCACATCGCAACCACATTTCTAGATATCACCCCCACATTTCTAGCTATCACCACCACATTTCTAGCTATCACCACCACATTTCTAGCTATCCCCTCCACATTTCTAGCTATCACCACTACATTTCTAGCAATCCTTTCCACATTTCTAGCTATCCCTCCACATTTCTAGCTATCACCTCACATTTCTAGCTATCCCTCCCCCCCCCCCCCCAATTTCTAGCGGTCACCTCCACATTTCTAGCTATCACCTCCACATTTCTAGCTATCCCTCCACATTCCTAGCAATCACCTCCACATTTCTAGCTATGACCTCCAGGGTTGTTTTGATTTAATCAAATCGATTATGTCATATGATTAAATCAACGACTAAACCAAGCTGAAAAATTCAACTTTTTTTATTTTTCCGATGTTTTCTTCATCAACTCATCTCATTTGCACTATAAAATTTCTAAAGAATTTTTTTGATTTGTTAAAAGTTATTGTAGCTATTGTTTCAGATAGTTAATAGGCCTGGTTATACAATATTATGCCAATCTATGAACTAAGAAGGTTTATTTCTATCAGTACAGTTAGTGGAAACTATCCTTAGTTGTTATTTGATGCGTAAACATAGTACAGACCAATACTATTTATAACGGTTCTGTGGATGTTATTTTTAATTGACTTGACTTTGACTGCTGCCAGCCACTAGACAATAATTTCACTAGACAATAATAACTTGATCAGCTGAATATTTTCAAACAAATTTGACCCACAGTTATTGCCGACTACATTCAGTTAAATTGTATTCAAAATATTTTATACCATGTCCAGAGTTATACAGCCTTATACAAATTTTATCGACAAACGGATAAAATGTAGGCCAGCAAGTGTAGACAAGACATGGTTACGGCAGTGTAGGCAATCTTTATTAGAAATTTGGTCAATGGTCATGACATGTCCAGTAGAACTGCAGTTATTTCAAAATGTGACAACACTTTAAAAAATATCTTATGAACAACAAGAACAAATTCTGGGATACTTATTGTTATAATACATTTGAATAGTATAAATAAGGTCAACATTGTTTAGAGTGATTATATTCTATTTAGTTCTCTGAGCATGAGTCCATGTAAAAAAATCAATGATTTTATTATAGTTCTAGTAAAAAAATCATAAAAAAAAAAAAAAAAATCCAATTAAATCGAGAAAATGTAATTTTTATTTTTTCCCCGGAAAAATCATGATTTTTCCAACTCTGATGACCTCCACATTTCTAGCTATCCCCTCTACATTTCTAGCTATCCCCTCTACATTTCTAGCTATCCCCTCTACATTTCTAGCTATCACCTCTACACTTCTAGCTATCCCCTCTACATTTCTAGCTATCACCTCTACATTTCTAGCTATCACCTCTACATTTCTAGCTATCCCCTCTACATTTCTAGCCATCACCTCTACATTTCTAGCTATCACCTCTATATTTCTAGCTATCCCCTCTACATTTCTAGCTATCCCCTCTACATTTCTAGCTAACACCTCTACATTTCTAGGTCTATAGCTATACACAGTTTTTCCGTGTGCTGGAATCGATTTGAAATGTTGAAACCTCAACTCCTAGAATCAAAAATTTCAATGTAACTGTACAGGTATCCTAATGAATATTTTGAAACTAATTTGAGCATGGCAGCAACCGCGCGCCCCAGTCAAGTTACTTTCAAAATATTCAACAGAATGTCTATTAAACTATAAACTCATCAAATTTTTACAATGATACCAGTGGATGTGTCATGGTGCTATTAGGCCAGGTATAGGAAATTCTGTGTGAAATTATATATTATTGATTTTGTTCATCATAAAGTAGAATGTTCCTAATCATGGCCGGCTGAATCATATGAAATCAAGCGTGATGATTCTAGGAGTATAGTGGACCGAGGACAATAGCCCAATTAATAGCCAGAACAATTAAAGCGACCCAGCCTGCAGTGTGGACATAATAAATCACAGTATTCCAAGACATGTATATGCTGAACTTTTATATATATATATAATAGTCCGGGAGCCAATTTTCAAAAGGGGTCTAGAAGAATGGTTTCGTAGCACACCCAGTATTCAGGTTTGTCTCTATATTATGCTAGACCGATGTCTTGGGTATATTCTGAGCCATGTTGTACAAGAAAATTGTGGTATCACTAACCCGTGAGAAGCCCATTTACAATAGGTGTTGAATGTAGCTCTCAAACAATTTTCACAATGGTAAATTTTTCACAAACTTAAGCGCATGTTATATCAATACAATCTTAAGCAAAATGAAAAGGAGTGATCGTATATCACAGATTTATACATAATCAACCTCGTTTAAGACACCCGTATGTTGCTTTGTACATATTGGGGCACTTAGGTCTTCTTGTGACTAGCAATACCTTAGCTACAACAATGCCCATGTTTTCTACATTTTTCATAATTAAACTTTTAACTGACATGCAGTGCATGTCTACACAAGCTGGCAGGACATATTTATCATGTAAGCAAATGAGAGAATGTTACTCATCCGTGTCAGAGTCATCTTCGACAATTGTATGCTGAACATTGTCACACATTTCACCTCCCATACAAAGGCATGCTTCAGTGCAGAGTAGATTGTTAGCCTTGCATTGACAGAGATCTGTTCTTTTGCAGGCAGACTTTTGACATCTACATGATGTGAGTTCAATTAATCCAAATGGAGCAGGATCCTTTGACATTAGAACAGGCTTGAGTAGACCATCCACTATACTCCAGCCATGTCCATTTGGAGATGGAAGATTCTGAACAGCTTGCAATGAACGTCTCCAAACAAGAGCTTGAAAATTGGCCCTTTCGGTGTGATGCTTTAGACTATTCGATGTAGGTGGAAGATTTTCATTTCTTTGTCTCTTTTGACAAAAGAGCCAATAACGGGTTTTATCAGCTGTCTTTCCCACATCCCTGGTGGTATACAACTCACAGACAAATTTCTCACATAGAATTGCAGTATTCGGTGATAAGTCAACATGTTCGCCGAGTTGGGCTAAGCTAAGCTGATGACATTCAGATGACTTTAAGAGATTGAATGCTTTTCTCTTAGCGACTCCAAATAATGCAGTAGTGCTATCACAACCTGTAAGAGAATGAAACCCAGGCAAAGACAGACAGATAGCTGGGCCCAGTACTTGAGCAACTGTATGTATTGGTATGTATCGCAATTTGTCCTTTGTGCCCGTACGGAATCATAGTTCAGAACAGTGAAGCGAACGATACGTATATATACTAAGTACTGCCACGTCTGTATCAGGAGACTGTATAACAACACGCATGTGGTCTTTTGAAGCGTGTAGCGCGTGCAACATCATACGCGTATCTGCTTCCTCGTGATCTGATCGAAGTTCTTCCAAATACGACGAATTGTTCGCTGAAATGACAACAACATCCATTCCATCATTAAAGCCACTTGCAAGAATGACGCAATTGTCGGCAGATAGCATATTTGGACCAGTATCACGCCACCGCTTGCTGAGAAATGCAACCAGGTTACTTTTGTTGCTTGGATTGCTGATGTACTTGGCCCATTGCTTTGGAACGGGAGTATTTTCTCCAGCAATCTTTACTTCCAATGCTGTTGATGACCCACGTTTTAGCCGCTCTTCCGCTTTGAGAGATTCCAGTCTATCATATCTGTCAAAAACTATATCTACTCTGTTGCAGTGTTCTTGATTCAGTGGAACTGTAAAGATGTGCCAGTATTTATCAGCCAATTCTCCAAATGTAGACGTACCTCCAGTTTTAACCATTTGCACAATTGCCATGCCATCTACTACATAAGCTGTTGCGCCTGTCTTGTCAACAGGTGGAAGCCGTCCATCAACATTTACTTCCTTTTCTAGTTCACTTAACAAAACACTTTTCACATTCTTTCTTAGAGTCCCATCCGTGTGACAATGATAGTGGAACAGCAGACAGTTCATACGTCATCACTAGTTTTAAATCAACATCTCTGGACCTTGCGGCAATAATTAATCGACCAAATAGTTTGCGGTCAGATCTCACATTGTGAATTTTTTCATCATTTGTTTTGAGTTTTTTCTTCTGTGCTAGGCTGGCAAATGTTTTAAGTTTTAAGTGTGGCAACGTGTCCCAAAAGCTTCTCGTGTTAGTGTCCAGCCGCTCCTGAACAAAATTTTCCATAATCTCCTTACCAATGTCACAGGCGGAAACAAGTCTCTTGGCGATTTCACTAGGCAATACCACGCCAGTTGCAATGTTTACAAGCGGAAGACACTCGCTGTCGTCGTTTTCCGCAATATTAAAGGGATTGGTCATTATATCTGATGAGAACATCGAAAGTATCTTCTGCACAACGGTTTCATCCCTGTTCATTCGATTAGTCCCCATTTCCTTATGTACTCCAAACATGTGACTATCTTGTAACCCACACATTTGCTTTGTGACCGTTGTTATGGCTGCCCTCTCGTGGCTAGTTAAAAACCACCTCTCCAGGGCTCCTGGCTTTTGTGTTATTCCAATAATACCACCTCGCTTTTTGGAATCCAAATTAATCGATTGCTCTAAGGCCATATCTGTCCACACTTGATTGAATGGATGGTCTGAGCGACTTACGGAATGATTTCCATTCAAGAATTGTTCATGTACATGGGGATGTGTACATGGAAGCATCTTCATGTCTGCAAGATATATTGGCAGCCATCTTGCATAATTGGTTCTGTCCATGCTGTAGAAATATGGCGCCATAGCAGCAGTAGCAGATAGGTGTGCCTGCCAATCTCCAGTTCTCTCAGCTCTTATGAATCCAAGCAGCAGCTCTACCATATGAATATATGAGTTCCAAAATGCGAACAGGTGTGATTTCGAGCTTGACTCAACTTTAAAGGATTTGAACAGCTGTTGCAATTTATTCACGTACATACACACCTCTTTGAAATTTTCTTGCAGTGCGTCTAAGTCATCAATGCTGCTTCGGCACATCTTAATTTTCTCATCCAGACTCTCCAATTCTGTTGGAGTAATGTGGTCTTCATGTTGTCAATTTTGTTGAACCCATTTGGAAAAAGACTGCCATTGTAATCGCAGCAGCGCTTCCATAACCAATTTGTGAGCCCTCACTCCTCGATTATATGACTTCCCTTTAAGTAGAGCAGCAGCCGTGCTGCTACCATATGTGTTGGCCTCTATGAGGAGATCTTCTAAGCCAGAGTCATCAAACATCTTTCCAATAACAGCTAAGTAGCTTAGCGCAATGTGGAATCCCCCCAGTCTGATCACAGTGTCACTAAACTCTTCTTTATATCGCCACTGTATCTCCTTTGCCTTGACATATATGGCCAAGTCGAATGTAATGTCCGAGTCATTCTGTCCTAGTGTTGTCATCATTCTTTGAACTTGTTTCATGACCGTATACACCGTATTGAATTCAGTTGGTGATCCGGAAATCATTGGACAGTAACCGAGTTGTGTAAAAGGTGTGTTAGCACATGATACAAGTGCATTAAATCCACTCCAACTAGGGACTGTTTGTGTTTCTGTGGTCATCATGGGTACAAGATCTACCGCAAACAATTTTATTGGACACATTCGAACGATGGCCCATGCAAGATCCATGACTAATGCCTGTTCCTGGATTGAGCTATCACATTGGTACCAATCCTTCTTGACAGTGTCTATGAACGCGGTCACAACTGGTCTTCTACCAAACACCCCACAATCAAGAATTCTGTTTTCGCCTTTGGTATATGCATGCAAAATGTATGTTGGATATATATTAGGTCGATATCCGTCTAAATATCATATATGGTGAATCTAATACGATATTACTTTGAGTTATGACACGATCATGCTTATATCGTTGTGCACTGTGGATACAGCCAAAGCCTAGACCCCCTATGCAAAGAAATCAGGATAACTAATTAGTGCTACCACAATTTGTTTGTACAACAGGGCTTAAAATGTGTGGGACATGTCCCCCAAGCCACAGCAAGTGTCAGACCTTCCGAATACTGGGTGTGCTACGTCACGATTCTGACCTAGCTTTAGCTCCTGGACTATAATAACATACTTATGAAAATGCATGTTTATAATCCGCTAACCGTTTTCATTCTGAATTCCCATAAACATGATTTCAAGACATTGGCATAAGAAACCTGCATATTATTTTGGAAATAGTTTGACTGAAAGTTGTTGCTGCCTCAAGGAGAAACAACTTTTGCTTTGATTGTTTTCAAAATAGTCATCAGGATTTTCTGAATTTGTCAGAGTAAAATAGTCACCACGTATACAGAATGAAAGTGGTTAATTATATTTTTCATTGAATTGCATAAAGCTGGTATTCACAAAAGTACTATTAGTAAAAACTTGATTCTTTAAACAAATTATTAATGATTTTAGACATGTTCTGACTTTATTTTGAACATGTCTCTTGACTACGTTTTTGTTGACTCTAACGACTACTAGCTATAAAATGTGCATGAATTTGTATACGAGGGAGATAGAGTGAGTGAGAGAAACAGTGAGAGTCAGAGCTAGAGATAGAGATAGAATTAGATTGAGAGATAGAATTATACAGTCATACAGATAGATAGAGATTCATAGACTTAGAGATAGTTTTCTACAGATAGATAATTAGGGTTTGAAACATTTACTATCACCAGTTGAACTTGAAGTAAAGTTTAGAATCATTAAACATTTAATATCAGTAATATGTGAAGAACGATCTGGTTTATTGTTTATTAAAGTGTCTTCACTCGCCGTCTCATCCTGAAGTGTAGTAGAGCTATTTCCACCCAGCTAATCCCCTGTATTCAGAAATAGGTGGAAAATAGCCCCGTAACCGATGCCAGAGCTTTATATCACTTTGATTTAGAGCAAGGACACAATGATACCAGTGACACATACTTTTTGACCTGTATGCCAGAGCTTTATATCGCTTTGATTTAGAGCAAGGACAATGATACCAGTGACACATACTTTTTGACCTGGATGCCAGAGCTTTATATCGCTTTGATTTAGAGCAAGGACACAATGATACCAGTGACACATGCTCTTTGACCTGGATGCCAGAGCTTTATATCCCTTTGATTTAGAGCAAGGACACAATGATACGAGTGACACATGCTTTTTTAACTTGATGCCAGAGCTTTATGTCACTTTGATTTAGAGCAAGGACACAATGATACCAGTGATGTTTTTTGACTTGGATGCCAGAGCTTTATGTCGCTTTGATTTAGAGCAAGGACACAATGATACCAATGACACATGCTTTTTTACTTGGATGCCAGAGCCTTGTCGCCTTGATTTAGAGCAAGGACACAATGATACCAGTGACACATGCTTTTTGACTTGGATGCCAGAGCTTTATGTCGCTTTGATTTAGAGTAAGGACACAATGATACCAGTGACACATGCTTTTTGACTTGGATGCCAGAGCTCTATGTCGCTTTGGTTTAGAGCAAGGACACAATGATACGATTGACACATGCTTTTTGACTTGGATGCCAGAGCTTTGTCGCTTTGATTTAGAGCAAGGACACAATGATACCAGTGACACATGCTTTTTGACTTGGATGCCAGAAATTTATGTCGCTTTGATTTAGAGCAAGGACACAATGATACGAGTGACACATGCTTTTATACCTGGATGCCAGAGCTTTATGTCGCTTTGATTTAGAGCAAGGACACAATGATACGAGTGACACATGCTTTTTGACTTGGATGCCAGAGCTTTATGTCACTTTGATTTAGAGCAAGGACACAATGATAAGAGTGCCACATGCTTTTTGACTTGGATGCCAGAGCTTTATGTCGCTTTGATTTAGAGCAAGGACACAATGATACCAGTGACACATGCTTTTTGACTTGGATGCCAGAGCTTTATGTCGCTTTGATTTAGAGCAAGGACACAATGATACCAGTGACACATGCTTTTTGACTTGTATGTATGTATGTAAATATTTCTAGAGCGCCAATTCCGAAATTAATCGCTCAAAGGCGCTTTACAAATTTTAAAGATGAAAAAGATAAGTTTTTAGGCTAGATTTAAAAGGCTCAATTTTGTGACAGTTTCGGATATGGGCAGGTAGATTATTCCAAAGTCTTGGACCGGAATTCGAAAATGCACGCTGTCCAACAACTAAATTAGTAGACGGGACCACACATAATGTCTGATCACTTGATCTTAGGGACCGAGGTGCAATTCTCTTTGTAATTAAAGTAGTTAGATACTGTGGGGCTAGTCCATGTAAACATTTGTAAACGAGAAGCACGATTTTATACTGTATGCGCTCTCTCACAGGAAGCCAATGGAGTTGTTTGAGTACTGGTGTTATGTGGTCTGTTCGCTTGGTTCGTGTTATTATCCGTGCTGCCGTGTTCTGCACCCTCTGGAGACGTTGTATCTGCTCTGATGTAATTCCTGCTAGCAATGCATTTCCATAGTCTAATTTGGATGTTATAGAGGCGTGAATGAGGGTCTTAGTGGCATCTGCTGTCAGTAATTTTCTAATTTTGTTAATGTTTCTGAATGTGAAAAATAGCGATTGACAGAGGGACGTAACATGTTTGTTCATGGACATCGAGTCATCGAATATGACACCAATGTTCCTTGCACTAGAGTTAAAAGAAATGTTTTCGTCACCAATTTGAAGATGCTCTATGTCAAGTTTTGGTCGGAGTTGCCGTGACGAGATAAGCAGTATTTCAGTTTTTTTATCATTTTGGTGTAGAAAATTGTTAAGCATCCAGAGTTTTACATCGCGAATGCAAAGTTCTAATTTCTCACGAGCATCAAATTGACTATTTGGGCGGAAGGCTATATATAGCTGCGTGTCATCAGCGTAGAAATGATACTCAACTCCGTGCTTTTGCAGTAATCGACCAAGTGGTGATGTATATATTGTAAACAGCAGGGGCCCCAAAACGGATCCTTGAGGCACACCGGAAGTCAATGTACCATCGGATGATTTGGAGTTGTTTATGATGACAGTTTGACGGCGACATTTGAGATAGGACTCGAACCAAGAAAGGACAGTGCCGGCAAGGCCCAGTTCCTATAGACGCGACAACATAATTGTATGATCGATGGTGTCGAATGCGGCCGATAAGTCTAGTAACACCAATATCACACACATACGTTCGTCCATTGAACACAAAATGTCATTTTGCACACGAACTAGTGCCGTCTCGGTGCTGTGAAGCTTTCGGTATGCGCTCTGATATGGTTCAAGCAGATTGTTTACTTCCAAATGGTTGTTAAGATGATTAGCTACGACTTTTTCTAGGAGTTTTGAGACATAGGGGAGGTTGGACACTGGGTGATAGTTAGACAGCATATTTGGATCCAAAGACGGTTTCTTTAATAAAGGCATCACATTTGCGGTTTTAAAATCGTCCGGCACAGTACCCTTTTCCATTGACATGTTAATTATTTTAGTTATCGCAGGCAATACCTCCTGAATGCAGTCTTTGAGTAGATATGTTGGAAGTGGATCCAATGCGCATGATTTTGTTGGAGAACTGCGAATAATTGCCAAGACCTCGTCAGCAGAAGCAGGGGTGAAACACGTCATTGTACAATCAAGTGGCGATGCGGTGCTGTCGCTCAGCCCTGTATAGTCAGCATGTTTTAGAATGTTACTACGAATCAATTCTATTTTGTCAAAGAAGTAGTTTGCAAATCTGTCAGCCAATTCTGTTGCATCCTTATGTTGGGGCAAGACATTGCTACCTATGCCCTTGTGGAGCAATTTATTAAACACTGAAAACAGTTTTCTCTGATCACTTGCATTGTCAGACACTAGTTTAGAATAGTAGTCCTGTTTTGCAGTAATGATCATGGAGGTAATAGTTTTGCGCCGATGTGCATATGCTTGGCGATGAACTTCTGAGTTTTGCGGGCCAGACGTTCTAGTTTACGACACAGCTGTTTGGCATGTTTGATTTCACTGGTGTACCACGGTGCTTGAGGCCGAACCACGATTACCTTAGTTTTGAGAGGGGCATGCCTATCTATAATGTCTCGCAACTCACTATTGTACTGATTGACTAATTGTGATAAATCATCAGATGGATTACTGTACAGAGTAGATGATAGAATATCTGATTGAATTAATGGAAGAGGTGGTGACCGTAAGTTCCTGTAATAAACAGTCTTCTTCGGCAAGGGTGGATGCCAGAGCTTTATGTCGCTTTGATTTAGAGCAATGACACAATGGTACCAGTGACACATACTTTTTGCCTTGGATGCCAGAGCTTTATGTCGCTTTGATTTAGAGCAAGGACACAATGAAACGAGTGACACATGCTTTTTGACTTGGATGCCAGAGCTTTATGTCGCTTTGATTTTGACGTTATTGTCTATGACGTCAGATACTTTGTGACAGATCCGACCCTTCTATTATGGAATAAAGGACACTGACCATTCAGCAGATCTGTCCATTATGGAATGAAGGGCACAGTGCATTCAGCAGATTCTTCTATTATGGAATAAAGGAGACGGTGCATTCAGCAGATCCTTCCATTATGGAATGAAGGACACGATGCATTCAGCAGATCCTTCCATTGTGGAACGAAGGACATGGAGCATTCAGCAGATCCTTCCATTATGGAATGAAGGACACGATGCTTTCAGCAGATCCTTCCATTATGGAATGATGGACATGGTGCATTCAGCAGATCCATCCATTATGGAATGAAGGACAAGGAGCATTCAGCAGATCCTTCCATTATGGAAAGAAGGACACAGTGCACTCAGCAGATCCTTCCATTATGGAATGAAGGACACTGACCATTCAGCAAATCCTTCCATTATGGAATGAAGGACACGAAGCATTCAGCAGATCCTTCCATTATGGAATGAAGGACACAGTGCATTCAGCAGATCCTTCCATTATGGAATGAAGGATATGGAGCATTCAGCAGATACTTCCATTATGGATTGAAGGACACAGTGCATTCAGCAGATCCTTCCATTATGGATTGAAGGACACAGTGCATTCAGCAGATCTTTCTATTATGGAATGAAGGACACAGAGCATTCAGCAGATCCTTCCATTATGGAATGAAGAACACAGTGCATTCAGCAGATCCTTCCATTATGGATTGAAGGACACAGTTCATTCAGCAGATCTTTCTATTATGGAATGAAGGACACGGAGCATTCAGCAGAGCCTTCCATTATGGAATGAAGGACACGATGCATTCAGCAGATCCTTCCATTATGGAATGAAGGATAAGGAGCATTCAGCAGATCCTCCCATTATGGAATGAAGGACATGGAGCATTCAGCAGATCCTTCCATTATGGAATGAAGGACACGATGCATTCAGCAGATCCTTCCATTATGGAATGAAGGACATGGAGCATTCAGCAGATCCTTCCATTATGGAATGAAGGACACGGAGCATTCAGCAGATCCTTCCATTATGGAATGAAGGACATGGAGCATTCATCAGATACTTCCATTATGGATTGAAGGACACAGTGCATTCAGCAGATCTTTCCCTTATGGAATGAAGGACACGATGCATTCAGCAGATCCTTCCATTATGGAATGAAGGACACGGTGCATTCAGCAGATCCTTCCATTATGGAATGAAGGACACGGTGCATTCAGCAGATCCTTCCATTATGGAATGAAGGACATGGAGCATTTAGCAGATCCTTCCATTATGGAATAAAGGACATGGTGCATTCAGCAGATCCTTCCATTATGGAATGAAGGACACTGAGCATTCAGCAGATCCTTCCATTATGGAATGAAGGACATGGAGCATTCAGCAGATCCTTCCATTATGGAATGAAGGACATGGAGCATTCATCAGATACTTCCATTATGGATTGAAGGACATGGTGCATTCAGCAGATACTTCCATTATGGATTGAAGGACATGGTGCATGCAGCAGATCCTTCCATTATGGAATGAAGGACACGATGCATTCAGCAGATCAATCCATTATGGAATGAAGGACACGGTGCATTCAGCAGATCCTTCCATTATGGAATAAAGGACATGGTGCATTAAGCAGATCCTTCCATTATGGAATGAAGGACATGGAGCATTCAGCAGATCCTTCCATTATGGAATAAAGGACACGGAGCATTCAGCAGATCCTTCCATTATGGAATGAAGGACATGGAGCATTCATCAGATACTTCCATTATGGATTGAAGGACACAGTGCATTCAGCAGATCTTTCCATTATGGAATGAAGGACACGATGCATTCAGCAGATCCTTCCATTATGGAATGAAGGACACGGTGCATTCAGCAGATCCTTCCATTATGGAATAAAGGACATGGTGCATTCAGCAGATCCTTCCATTATGGAATGAAGGACATGGAGCATTTAGCAGATCCTTCCATTATGGAATAAAGGACATGGTGCATTCAGCAGATCCTTCCATTATGGAATGAAGGACACGGAGCATTCAGCAGATCCTTCCATTATGGAATGAAGGACATGGAGCATTCAGCAGATCCTTCCATTATGGAATGAAGGACATGGAGCATTCATCAGATACTTCCATTATGGATTGAAGGACATGGTGCATTCAGCAGATCTTTCCATTATGGAATGAAGGACACAGTGCACTCAGCAGATCCTTCCATTATGGAATGAAGGACACTGACCATTCAGCAGATCCTTCCATTATGGAATGAAGGACACGGTGCATTCAGCAGATCCTTCCATTATGGAATGAAGAACACAGTGCACTCAGCAGATCCTTCCATTATGGAATGAAGGACACTGACCATTCAGCAGATCCTTCCATTATGGAATGAAGAACACAGTGCATTCAGCAGATCCTTCCATTATGGATTGAAGGACATCGAGCATTCAGCAGATACTTCCATTATGGATTGAAGGACACAGTGCATTCAGCAGATCCTTCCATTATGGATTGAAGGACACAGTGCATTCAGCAGATCTTTCTATTATGGAATGAAGGACACAGAGCATTCAGCAGATCCTTCCATTATGGAATGAAGAACACAGTGCATTCAGCAGATCCTTCCATTATGGATTGAAGGACACAGTGCATTCAGCAGATCTTTCTATTATGGAATGAAGGACACGGAGCATTCAGCAGAGCCTTCCATTATGGAATGAAGGACACGATGCATTCAGCAGATCCTTCCATTATGGAATGAAGGATAAGGAGCATTCAGCAGATCCTCCCATTATGGAATGAAGGACATGGAGCATTCAGCAGATCCTTCCATTATGGAATGAAGGACACGATGCATTCAGCAGATCCTTCCATTATGAAATGAAGGACATGGAGCATTCAGCAGATCCTTCCATTATGGAATAAAGGACACGATGCATTCAGCAGATCCTTCCATTATGGAATGAAGGACATGGAGCATTCAGCAGATCCTTCCATTATGGAATGAAGGACACTGACCATTCAGCAGATCCTTCCATTATGGAATGAAGGACACGATGCATTCAGCAGATACTTCCATTATGGAATGAAGGACATGGAGCATTCAGCAGATCCTTCCATTATGGAATGAAGGACACGATGCATTCAGCAGATCCTTCCATTATGGAATGAAAGACACGATGCATTCAGCAGATCCTTCCATTATGGAATGAAGGACATGGAGCATTCAGCAGATCCTTCCATTATGGAATGAAGGACACTGACCATTCAGCAGATCCTTCCATTATGGAATGAAGGACACGATGCATTCAGCAGATACTTCCATTATGGAATGAAGCACATGATGCATTCAGCAGATCCTTCCATTATGGAATGAAGGACACGATGCATTCAGCAGATCCTTCCATTATGGAATGAAGGACACAGTGCACTCAGCAGATCCTTCCATTATGGAATGAAGGACCTTCCATTATGGAATGAAGGACACTGACCATTCAGCAGATCCTTCCATTATGGAATGAAGGACACGGAGCATTCAGCAGATCCTTCCATTATGGAATGAAGGACACGGAGCATTCAGCAGATCCTTCCATTATGGAATGAAGAACACAGTGCATTCAGCAGATCCTTCCATTATGGAATGAAGGACACAGAGCATTCAGCAGATCCTTCCATTATGGAATGAAGGACATAGAGCATTCATCAGATACTTCCATTATGGATTGAAGGACATGGTGCATTCAGCAGATACTTCCATTATGGATTGAAGGACATGGTGCATTCAGCAGATCCTTCCATTATGGAATGAAGGACACGATGCATTCAGCAGATCAATCCATTATGGAATGAAGGACACGGTGCATTCAGCAGATCCTTCCATTATGGAATAAAGGACATGGTGCATTAAGCAGATCCTTCCATTATGGAATGAAGGACACGGAGCATTCAGCAGATCCTTCCATTATGGAATGAAGGACACGGAGCATTCAGCAGATCCTTCCATTATGGAATAAAGGACATGGAGCATTTAGCAGATCCTTCCATTATGGAATAAAGGACATGGTGCATTCAGCAGATCCTTCCATTATGGAATGAAGGACATGGAGCATTCATCAGATACTTCCATTATGGATTGAAGGACATGGCGTATTCAGCAGATCCTTCCATTATGGAATGAAGGACACTGACCATTCAGCAGATCCTTCCATTATGGAATGAAGGACATGGAGCATTCAGCAGATCCTTCCATTATGGAATGAAGGACATGGAGCATTCATCAGATACTTCCATTATGGAATGAAGGACATGGAGCATTCATCAGATACTTCCATTATGGATTGAAGGACATGGCGTATTCAGCAGATCCTTCCATTATGGAATGAAGGACACTGACCATTCAGCAGATCCTTCCATTATGGAATGAAGGACATGGAGCATTCAGCAGATCCTTCCATTATGGAATGAAGGACATGGAGCATTCATCAGATACTTCCATTATGGATTGAAGGACATGGTGCATTCAGCAGATACTTCCATTATGGAATGAAGGACATGGTGCATGCAGCAGATCCTTCCATTATGGAATGAAGGACACTGACCATTCAGCAGATCCTTCCATTATGGAATGAAGGACACGGAGCATTCAGCAGATCCTTCCATTATGGAATGAAGGACACGGAGCATTCAGCAGATCCTTCCATTATGGAATGAAGAACACAGTGCATTCAGCAGATCTTTCCATTATGGAATGAAGGACACAGAGCATTCAGCAGATCCTTCCATTATGGAATGAAGGACATAGAGCATTCATCAGATACTTCCATTATGGATTGAAGGACATGGTGCATTCAGCAGATACTTCCATTATGGATTGAAGGACATGGTGCATTCAGCAGATCCTTCCATTATGGAATGAAGGACACGATGCATTCAGCAGATCAATCCATTATGGAATGAAGGACACGGTGCATTCAGCAGATCCTTCCATTATGGAATAAAGGACATGGTGCATTAAGCAGATCCTTCCATTATGGAATGAAGGACACGGAGCATTCAGCAGATCCTTCCATTATGGAATGAAGGACACGGAGCATTCAGCAGATCCTTCCATTATGGAATAAAGGACATGGAGCATTTAGCAGATCCTTCCATTATGGAATAAAGGACATGGTGCATTCAGCAGATCCTTCCATTATGGAATGAAGGACATGGAGCATTCATCAGATACTTCCATTATGGATTGAAGGACATGGCGTATTCAGCAGATCCTTCCATTATGGAATGAAGGACACTGACCATTCAGCAGATCCTTCCATTATGGAATGAAGGACATGGAGCATTCAGCAGATCCTTCCATTATGGAATGAAGGACATGGAGCATTCATCAGATACTTCCATTATGGATTGAAGGACATGGTGCATTCAGCAGATACTTCCATTATGGATTGAAGGACATGGTGCATGCAGCAGATCCTTCCATTATGGAATGAAGGACACGATGCATTCAGCAGATCAATCCATTATGGAATGAAGGACACGGTGCATTCAGCAGATCCTTCCATTATGGAATAAAGGACATGGTGCATTAAGCAGATCCTTCCATTATGGAATGAAGGACATGGAGCATTCAGCAGATCCTTCCATTATGGAATAAAGGACACGGAGCATTCAGCAGATCCTTCCATTATGGAATGAAGGACATGGAGCATTCATCAGATACTTCCATTATGGATTGAAGGACACAGTGCATTCAGCAGATCTTTCCATTATGGAATGAAGGACACGATGCATTCAGCAGATCCTTCCATTATGGAATGAAGGACACAGTGCATTCAGCAGATCCTTCCATTATGGAATAAAGGACATGGTGCATTCAGCAGATCCTTCCATTATGGAATGAAGGACATGGAGCATTTAGCAGATCCTTCCATTATGGAATAAAGGACATGGTGCATTCAGCAGATCCTTCCATTATGGAATGAAGGACACGGAGCATTCAGCAGATCCTTCCATTATGGAATGAAGGACATGGAGCATTCAGCAGATCCTTCCATTATGGAATGAAGGACATGGAGCATTCATCAGATACTTCCATTATGGATTGAAGGACATGGTGCATTCAGCAGATCTTTCCATTATGGAATGAAGGACACAGTGCACTCAGCAGATCCTTCCATTATGGAATGAAGGACACTGACCATTCAGCAGATCCTTCCATTATGGAATGAAGGACACGGTGCATTCAGCAGATCCTTCCATTATGGAATGAAGAACACAGTGCACTCAGCAGATCCTTCCATTATGGAATGAAGGACACTGACCATTCAGCAGATCCTTCCATTATGGAATGAAGAACACAGTGCATTCAGCAGATCCTTCCATTATGGATTGAAGGACATCGAGCATTCAGCAGATACTTCCATTATGGATTAAAGGACACAGTGCATTCAGCAGATCCTTCCATTATGGATTGAAGGACACAGTGCATTCAGCAGATCTTTCTATTATGGAATGAAGGACACGGAGCATTCAGCAGATCCTTCCATTATGGAATGAAGAACACAGTGCATTCAGCAGATCCTTCCATTATGGATTGAAGGACACAGTGCATTCAGCAGATCTTTCCATTATGGAATGAAGGACACGGAGCATTCAGCAGAGCCTTCCATTATGGAATGAAGGACACGATGCATTCAGCAGATCCTTCCATTATGGAATGAAGGACACCCATCATTCAGCAGATCCTTCCATTATGGAATGAAGGATAAGGAGCATTCAGCAGATCCTCCCATTATGGAATGAAGGACATGGAGCATTCAGCAGATCCTTCCATTATGGAATGAAGGACACGATGCATTCAGCAGATCCTTCCATTATGAAATGAAGGACATGGAGCATTCAGCAGATCCTTCCATTATGGAATGAAGGACACGATGCATTCAGCAGATCCTTCCATTATGGAATGAAGGACACGGAGCATTCATCAGATACTTCCATTATGGATTGAAGGACATGGCGTATTCAGCAGATCCTTCCATTATGGAATGAAGGACACTGACCATTCAGCAGATCCTTCCATTATGGAATGAAGGACATGGTGCATTAAGCAGATCCTTCCATTATGGAATGAAGGACATGGAGCATTCAGCAGATCCTTCCATTATGGAATGAAGGACACGGAGCATTCATCAGATACTTCCATTATGGATTGAAGGACATGGCGTATTCAGCAGATCCTTCCATTATGGAATGAAGGACACTGACCATTCAGCAGATCCTTCCATTATGGAATGAAGGACACGATGCATTCAGCAGATACTTCCATTATGGAATGAAGGACATGGAGCATTCAGCAGATCCTTCCATTATGGAATGAAGGACACGATGCATTCAGCAGATCCTTCTATTATGGAATGAAAGACACGATGCATTCAGCAGATCCTTCCATTATGGAATGAAAGACACGATGCATTCAGCAGATCCTTCCATTATGGAATGAAGGACACAGTGCATTCAGCAGATCTTTCCATTATGGAATGAAGGACACGATGCATTCAGCAGATCCTTCCATTATGGAATGAAGGACACGGTGCATTCAGCAGATCCTTCCATTATGGAATAAAGGACATGGTGCATTCAGCAGATCCTTCCATTATGGAATGAAGGACATGGAGCATTTAGCAGATCCTTCCATTATGGAATAAAGGACATGGTGCATTCAGCAGATCCTTCCATTATGGAATGAAGGACACGGAGCATTCAGCAGATCCTTCCATTATGGAATGAAGGACATGGAGCATTCAGCAGATCCTTCCATTATGGAATGAAGGACATGGAGCATTCATCAGATACTTCCATTATGGATTGAAGGACATGGTGCATTCAGCAGATCTTTCCATTATGGAATGAAGGACACAGTGCACTCAGCAGATCCTTCCATTATGGAATGAAGGACACTGACCATTCAGCAGATCCTTCCATTATGGAATGAAGGACACGGTGCATTCAGCAGATCCTTCCATTATGGAATGAAGAACACAGTGCACTCAGCAGATCCTTCCATTATGGAATGAAGGACACTGACCATTCAGCAGATCCTTCCATTATGGAATGAAGAACACAGTGCATTCAGCAGATCCTTCCATTATGGATTGAAGGACATCGAGCATTCAGCAGATACTTCCATTATGGATTGAAGGACACAGTGCATTCAGCAGATCCTTCCATTATGGATTGAAGGACACAGTGCATTCAGCAGATCTTTCTATTATGGAATGAAGGCCACGGAGCATTCAGCAGATCCTTCCATTATGGAATGAAGAACACAGTGCATTCAGCAGATCCTTCCATTATGGATTGAAGGACACAGTGCATTCAGCAGATCTTTCTATTATGGAATGAAGGACACGGAGCATTCAGCAGAGCCTTCCATTATGGAATGAAGGACACGATGCATTCAGCAGATCCTTCCATTATGGAATGAAGGACACCCATCATTCAGCAGATCCTTCCATTATGGAATGAAGGATAAGGAGCATTCAGCAGATCCTTCCATTATGGAATGAAGGACACGATGCATTCAGCAGATCCTTCCATTATGGAATGAAGGACACTGACCATTCAGCAGATCCTTCCATTATGGAATGAAGGACACGATGCATTCAGCAGATACTTCCATTATGGAATGAAGGACATGGAGCATTCAGCAGATCCTTCCATTATGGAATGAAGGACACGATGCATTCAGCAGATCCTTCTATTATGGAATGAAAGACACGATGCATTCAGCAGATCCTTCCATTATGGAATGAAAGACACGATGCATTCAGCAGATCCTTCCATTATGGAATGAAGGACATGGAGCATTCAGCAGATCCTTCCATTATGGAATGAAGGACACTGACCATTCAGCAGATCCTTCCATTATGGAATGAAGGACACGATGCATTCAGCAGATACTTCCATTATGGAATGAAGGACATGGAGCATTCAGCAGATCCTTCCATTATGGAATGAAGCACACGATGCATTCAGCAGATCCTTCCATTATGGAATGAAGGACACGATGCATTCAGCAGATCCTTCCATTATGGAATGAAGGACACAGTGCACTCAGCAGATCCTTCCATTATGGAATGAAGGACACAGTGCACTCAGCAGATCCTTCCATTATGGAATGAAGGACATGGTGCATTCAGCAGATCCTTCCATTATGGAATGAAGGACATGGAGCATTTAGCAGATCCTTCCATTATGGAATAAAGGACATGGTGCATTCAGCAGATCCTTCCATTATGGAATGAAGGACACGGAGCATTCAGCAGATCCTTCCATTATGGAATGAAGGACATGGAGCATTCAGCAGATCCTTCCATTATGGAATGAAGGACATGGAGCATTCATCAGATACTTCCATTATGGATTGAAGGACATGGTGCATTCAGCAGATCTTTCCATTATGGAATGAAGGACACAGTGCACTCAGCAGATCCTTCCATTATGGAATGAAGGACACTGACCATTCAGCAGATCCTTCCATTATGGAATGAAGGACACGGTGCATTCAGCAGATCCTTCCATTATGGAATGAAGAACACAGTGCACTCAGCAGATCCTTCCATTATGGAATGAAGGACACTGACCATTCAGCAGATCCTTCCATTATGGAATGAAGAACACAGTGCATTCAGCAGATCCTTCCATTATGGATTGAAGGACACAGTGCATTCAGCAGATCTTTCTATTATGGAATGAAGGACACGGAGCATTCAGCAGAGCCTTCCATTATGGAATGAAGGACACGATGCATTCAGCAGATCCTTCCATTATGGAATGAAGGATAAGGAGCATTCAGCAGATCCTCCCATTATGGAATGAAGGACATGGAGCATTCAGCAGATCCTTCCATTATGGAATGAAGGACACGATGCATTCAGCAGATCCTTCCATTATGAAATGAAGGACATGGAGCATTCAGCAGATCCTTCCATTATGGAATGAAGGACACGATGCATTCAGCAGATCCTTCCATTATGGAATGAAGGACATGGAGCATTCAGCAGATCCTTCCATTATGGAATGAAGGACACTGACCATTCAGCAGATCCTTCCATTATGGAATGAAGGACACGATGCATTCAGCAGATACTTCCATTATGGAATGAAGGACATGGAGCATTCAGCAGATCCTTCCATTATGGAATGAAGGACACGATGCATTCAGCAGATCCTTCCATTATGGAATGAAAGACACGATGCATTCAGCAGATCCTTCCATTATGGAATGAAGGACATGGAGCATTCAGCAGATCCTTCCATTATGGAATGAAGGACACGATGCATTCAGCAGATACTTCCATTATGGAATGAAGGACATGGAGCATTCAGCAGATCCTTCCATTATGGAATGAAGCACACGATGCATTCAGCAGATCCTTCCATTATGGAATGAAGGACATGGAGCATTCAGCAGATCCTTCCATTATGGATTGAAGGACATGGCGTATTCAGCAGATCCTTCCATTATGGAATGAAGGACACTGACCATTCAGCAGATCCTTCCATTATGGAATGAAGGACATGGAGCATTCAGCAGATCCTTCCATTATGGAATGAAGGACATGGAGCATTCATCAGATACTTCCATTATGGATTGAAGGACATGGTGCATTCAGCAGATACTTCCATTATGGATTGAAGGACATGGTGCATGCAGCAGATCCTTCCATTATGGAATGAAGGACACGATGCATTCAGCAGATCAATCCATTATGGAATGAAGGACACGGTGCATTCAGCAGATCCTTCCATTATGGAATAAAGGACATGGTGCATTAAGCAGATCCTTCCATTATGGAATGAAGGACATGGAGCATTCAGCAGATCCTTCCATTATGGAATGAAGGACACGGAGCATTCAGCAGATCCTTCCATTATGGAATGAAGGACATGGAGCATTCATCAGATACTTCCATTATGGATTGAAGGACACAGTGCATTCAGCAGATCTTTCCATTATGGAATGAAGGACACGATGCATTCAGCAGATCCTTCCATTATGGAATGAAGGACACAGTGCATTCAGCAGATCCTTCCATTATGGAATAAAGGACATGGTGCATTCAGCAGATCCTTCCATTATGGAATGAAGGACATGGAGCATTTAGCAGATCCTTCCATTATGGAATAAAGGACATGGTGCATTCAGCAGATCCTTCCATTATGGAATGAAGGACACGGAGCATTCAGCAGATCCTTCCATTATGGAATGAAGGACATGGAGCATTCAGCAGATCCTTCCATTATGGAATGAAGGACATGGAGCATTCATCAGATACTTCCATTATGGATTGAAGGACATGGTGCATTCAGCAGATCTTTCCATTATGGAATGAAGGACACAGTGCACTCAGCAGATCCTTCCATTATGGAATGAAGGACACTGACCATTCCAGCAGATCCTTCCATTATGGAATGAAGGACACTGACCATTCAGCAGATCCTTCCATTATGGAATGAAGGACACGGTGCATTCAGCAGATCCTTCCATTATGGAATGAAGAACACAGTGCACTCAGCAGATCCTTCCATTATGGAATGAAGGACACTGACCATTCAGCAGATCCTTCCATTATGGAATGAAGAACACAGTGCATTCAGCAGATCCTTCCATTATGGATTGAAGGACATCGAGCATTCAGCAGATACTTCCATTATGGATTGAAGGACACAGTGCATTCAGCAGATCCTTCCATTATGGATTGAAGGACACAGTGCATTCAGCAGATCTTTCTATTATGGAATGAAGGACACGGAGCATTCAGCAGATCCTTCCATTATGGAATGAAGAACACAGTGCATTCAGCAGATCCTTCCATTATGGATTGAAGGACACAGTGCATTCAGCAGATCTTTCTATTATGGAATGAAGGACACGGAGCATTCAGCAGAGCCTTCCATTATGGAATGAAGGACACGATGCATTCAGCAGATCCTTCCATTATGGAATGAAGGACACCCATCATTCAGCAGATCCTTCCATTATGGAATGAAGGATAAGGAGCATTCAGCAGATCCTCCCATTATGGAATGAAGGACATGGAGCATTCAGCAGATCCTTCCATTATGGAATGAAGGACACGATGCATTCAGCAGATCCTTCCATTATGAAATGAAGGACATGGAGCATTCAGCAGATCCTTCCATTATGGAATGAAGGACACGATGCATTCAGCAGATCCTTCCATTATGGAATGAAGGACACGGAGCATTCAGCAGATCCTTCCATTATGGAATGAAGGACATGGAGCATTCAGCAGATCCTTCCATTATGGAATGAAGGACACTGACCATTCAGCAGATCCTTCCATTATGGAATGAAGGACACGATGCATTCAGCAGATCCTTCCATTATGGAATGAAGGACATGGAGCATTCAGCAGATCCTTCCATTATGGAATGAAGGACACGGAGCATTCATCAGATACTTCCATTATGGATTGAAGGACATGGCGTATTCAGCAGATCCTTCCATTATGGAATGAAGGACACTGACCATTCAGCAGATCCTTCCATTATGGAATGAAGGACACGATGCATTCAGCAGATACTTCCATTATGGAATGAAGGACATGGAGCATTCAGCAGATCCTTCCATTATGGAATGAAGGACACGATGCATTCAGCAGATCCTTCTATTATGGAATGAAAGACACGATGCATTCAGCAGATCCTTCCATTATGGAATGAAAGACACGATGCATTCAGCAGATCCTTCCATTATGGAATGAAGGACACAGTGCATTCAGCAGATCTTTCCATTATGGAATGAAGGACACGATGCATTCAGCAGATCCTTCCATTATGGAATGAAGGACACGGTGCATTCAGCAGATCCTTCCATTATGGAATAAAGGACATGGTGCATTCAGCAGATCCTTCCATTATGGAATGAAGGACATGGAGCATTTAGCAGATCCTTCCATTATGGAATAAAGGACATGGTGCATTCAGCAGATCCTTCCATTATGGAATGAAGGACACGGAGCATTCAGCAGATCCTTCCATTATGGAATGAAGGACATGGAGCATTCAGCAGATCCTTCCATTATGGAATGAAGGACATGGAGCATTCATCAGATACTTCCATTATGGATTGAAGGACATGGTGCATTCAGCAGATCTTTCCATTATGGAATGAAGGACACAGTGCACTCAGCAGATCCTTCCATTATGGAATGAAGGACACTGACCATTCAGCAGATCCTTCCATTATGGAATGAAGGACACGGTGCATTCAGCAGATCCTTCCATTATGGAATGAAGAACACAGTGCACTCAGCAGATCCTTCCATTATGGAATGAAGGACACTGACCATTCAGCAGATCCTTCCATTATGGAATGAAGAACACAGTGCATTCAGCAGATCCTTCCATTATGGATTGAAGGACATCGAGCATTCAGCAGATACTTCCATTATGGATTGAAGGACACAGTGCATTCAGCAGATCCTTCCATTATGGATTGAAGGACACAGTGCATTCAGCAGATCTTTCTATTATGGAATGAAGGACACGGAGCATTCAGCAGATCCTTCCATTATGGAATGAAGAACACAGTGCATTCAGCAGATCCTTCCATTATGGATTGAAGGACACAGTGCATTCAGCAGATCTTTCTATTATGGAATGAAGGACACGGAGCATTCAGCAGAGCCTTCCATTATGGAATGAAGGACACGATGCATTCAGCAGATCCTTCCATTATGGAATGAAGGACACCCATCATTCAGCAGATCCTTCCATTATGGAATGAAGGATAAGGAGCATTCAGCAGATCCTTCCATTATGGAATGAAGGACACGATGCATTCAGCAGATCCTTCCATTATGGAATGAAGGACACTGACCATTCAGCAGATCCTTCCATTATGGAATGAAGGACACGATGCATTCAGCAGATCCTTCCATTATGGAATGAAGGACATGGAGCATTCAGCAGATCCTTCCATTATGGAATGAAGGACACGATGCATTCAGCAGATCCTTCCATTATGGAATGAAAGACACGATGCATTCAGCAGATCCTTCCATTATGGAATGAAAGACACGATGCATTCAGCAGATCCTTCCATTATGGAATGAAGGACATGGAGCATTCAGCAGATCCTTCCATTATGGAATGAAGGACACTGACCATTCAGCAGATCCTTCCATTATGGAATGAAGGACACGATGCATTCAGCAGATACTTCCATTATGGAATGAAGGACATGGAGCATTCAGCAGATCCTTCCATTATGGAATGAAGCACACGATGCATTCAGCAGATCCTTCCATTATGGAATGAAGGACACGATGCATTCAGCAGATCCTTCCATTATGGAATGAAGGACACAGTGCACTCAGCAGATCCTTCCATTATGGAATGAAGGACACAGTGCACTCAGCAGATCCTTCCATTATGGAATGAAGGACATGGTGCATTCAGCAGATCCTTCCATTATGGAATGAAGGACATGGAGCATTTAGCAGATCCTTCCATTATGGAATAAAGGACATGGTGCATTCAGCAGATCCTTCCATTATGGAATGAAGGACACGGAGCATTCAGCAGATCCTTCCATTATGGAATGAAGGACATGGAGCATTCAGCAGATCCTTCCATTATGGAATGAAGGACATGGAGCATTCATCAGATACTTCCATTATGGATTGAAGGACATGGTGCATTCAGCAGATCTTTCCATTATGGAATGAAGGACACAGTGCACTCAGCAGATCCTTCCATTATGGAATGAAGGACACTGACCATTCAGCAGATCCTTCCATTATGGAATGAAGGACACGGTGCATTCAGCAGATCCTTCCATTATGGAATGAAGAACACAGTGCACTCAGCAGATCCTTCCATTATGGAATGAAGGACACTGACCATTCAGCAGATCCTTCCATTATGGAATGAAGAACACAGTGCATTCAGCAGATCCTTCCATTATGGATTGAAGGACACAGTGCATTCAGCAGATCTTTCTATTATGGAATGAAGGACACGGAGCATTCAGCAGAGCCTTCCATTATGGAATGAAGGACACGATGCATTCAGCAGATCCTTCCATTATGGAATGAAGGATAAGGAGCATTCAGCAGATCCTCCCATTATGGAATGAAGGACATGGAGCATTCAGCAGATCCTTCCATTATGGAATGAAGGACACGATGCATTCAGCAGATCCTTCCATTATGAAATGAAGGACATGGAGCATTCAGCAGATCCTTCCATTATGGAATGAAGGACACGATGCATTCAGCAGATCCTTCCATTATGGAATGAAGGACATGGAGCATTCAGCAGATCCTTCCATTATGGAATGAAGGACACTGACCATTCAGCAGATCCTTCCATTATGGAATGAAGGACACGATGCATTCAGCAGATACTTCCATTATGGAATGAAGGACATGGAGCATTCAGCAGATCCTTCCATTATGGAATGAAGGACACGATGCATTCAGCAGATCCTTCCATTATGGAATGAAAGACACGATGCATTCAGCAGATCCTTCCATTATGGAATGAAGGACATGGAGCATTCAGCAGATCCTTCCATTATGGAATGAAGGACACGATGCATTCAGCAGATACTTCCATTATGGAATGAAGGACATGGAGCATTCAGCAGATCCTTCCATTATGGAATGAAGCACACGATGCATTCAGCAGATCCTTCCATTATGGAATGAAGGACACGATGCATTCAGCAGATCCTTCCATTATGGAATGAAGGACACAGTGCACTCAGCAGATCCTTCCATTATGGAATGAAGGACACAGTGCACTCAGCAGATCCTTCCATTATGGAATGAAGGACACTGACCATTCAGCAGATCCTTCCATTATGGAATGAAGGACACGGAGCATTCAGCAGATCCTTCCATTATGGAATGAAGGACACGGAGCATTCAGCAGATCCTTCCATTATGGAATGAAGAACACAGTGCATTCAGCAGATCCTTCCATTATGGAATGAAGGACATGGAGCATTCAGCAGATCCTTCCATTATGGAATGAAGGACATAGAGCATTCATCAGATACTTCCATTATGGATTGAAGGACATGGTGCATTCAGCAGATACTTCCATTATGGATTGAAGGACATGGTGCATTCAGCAGATCCTTCCATTATGGAATGAAGGACACGATGCATTCAGCAGATCAATCCATTATGGAATGAAGGACACGGTGCATTCAGCAGATCCTTCCATTATGGAATAAAGGACATGGTGCATTAAGCAGATCCTTCCATTATGGAATGAAGGACACGGAGCATTCAGCAGATCCTTCCATTATGGAATGAAGGACATGGAGCATTCATCAGATACTTCCATTATGGATTGAAGGACACAGTGCATTCAGCAGATCTTTCCATTATGGAATGAAGGACACGATGCATTCAGCAGATCCTTCCATTATGGAATGAAGGACACGGTGCATTCAGAAGATCCTTCCATTATGGAATAAAGGACATGGTGCATTCAGCAGATCCTTCCATTATGGAATGAAAGACATGGAGCATTTAGCAGATCCTTCCATTATGGAATAAAGGACATGGTGCATTCAGCAGATCCTTCCATTATGGAATGAAGGACACGGAGCATTCAGCAGATCCTTCCATTATGGAATGAAGGACATGGAGCATTCAGCAGATCCTTCCATTATGGAATGAAGGACATGGAGCATTCATCAGATACTTCCATTATGGATTGAAGGACATGGCGCATTCAGCAGATCCTTCCATTATGGAATGAAGGACACTGACCATTCAGCAGATCCTTCCATTATGGAATGAAGGACACTGACCATTCAGCAGATCCTTCCATTATGGAATGAAGGACATAGAGCATTCAGCAGATCCTTCCATTATGGAATGAAAGGACACGATGCATTCAGCAGATCCTTCCATTATGGAATGAAGGACATGGAGCATTCAGCAGATCCTTCCATTATGGAATGAAGGACACGATGCATTCAGCAGATACTTCCATTATGGAATGAAGGACATGGAGCATTCAGCAGATCCTTCCATTATGGAATGAAGGACACGATGCATTCAGCAGATCCTTCCATTATGGAATGAAGGACACGATGCATTCAGCAGATCCTTCCATTATGGAATGAAGGACACAGTGCACTCAGCAGATCCTTCCATTATGGAATGAAGGACACAGTGCACTCAGCAGATCCTTCCATTATGGAATGAAGGACACTGACCATTCAGCAGATCCTTCCATTATGGAATGAAGGACACGGAGCATTCAGCAGATCCTTCCATTATGGAATGAAGGACACGGAGCATTCAGCAGATCCTTCCATTATGGAATGAAGAACACAGTGCATTCAGCAGATCCTTCCATTATGGAATGAAGGACACGGAGCATTCAGCAGATCCTTCCATTATGGAATGAAGGACATAGAGCATTCATCAGATACTTCCATTATGGATTGAAGGACATGGTGCATTCAGCAGATACAACACACGTGTCATG
>CM067362.1:871767-921602 GCA_034401795.1 Chaetoderma sp. LZ-2023a
GATCCTTCCATTATGGAATGAAGGACACGATGCATTCAGCAGATACTTCCATTATGGAATGAAGGACATGGAGCATTCAGCAGATCCTTCCATTATGGAATGAAGGACACGATGCATTCAGCAGATCCTTCCATTATGGAATGAAGGACACGATGCATTCAGCAGATCCTTCCATTATGGAATGAAGGACACAGTGCACTCAGCAGATCCTTCCATTATGGAATGAAGGACACAGTGCACTCAGCAGATCCTTCCATTATGGAATGAAGGACATGGTGCATTCAGCAGATCCTTCCATTATGGAATGAAGGACATGGAGCATTTAGCAGATCCTTCCATTATGGAATAAAGGACATGGTGCATTCAGCAGATCCTTCCATTATGGAATGAAGGACACGGAGCATTCAGCAGATCCTTCCATTATGGAATGAAGGACATGGAGCATTCAGCAGATCCTTCCATTATGGAATGAAGGACATGGAGCATTCATCAGATACTTCCATTATGGATTGAAGGACATGGTGCATTCAGCAGATCTTTCCATTATGGAATGAAGGACACAGTGCACTCAGCAGATCCTTCCATTATGGAATGAAGGACACTGACCATTCAGCAGATCCTTCCATTATGGAATGAAGGACACGGTGCATTCAGCAGATCCTTCCATTATGGAATGAAGGACACTGACCATTCAGCAGATCCTTCCATTATGGAATGAAGGACACGATGCATTCAGCAGATACTTCCATTATGGAATGAAGGACATGGAGCATTCAGCAGATCCTTCCATTATGGAATGAAGGACACGATGCATTCAGCAGATCCTTCTATTATGGAATGAAAGACACGATGCATTCAGCAGATCCTTCCATTATGGAATGAAAGACACGATGCATTCAGCAGATCCTTCCATTATGGAATGAAGGACATGGAGCATTCAGCAGATCCTTCCATTATGGAATGAAGGACACTGACCATTCAGCAGATCCTTCCATTATGGAATGAAGGACACGATGCATTCAGCAGATACTTCCATTATGGAATGAAGGACATGGAGCATTCAGCAGATCCTTCCATTATGGAATGAAGCACACGATGCATTCAGCAGATCCTTCCATTATGGAATGAAGGACACGATGCATTCAGCAGATCCTTCCATTATGGAATGAAGGACACAGTGCACTCAGCAGATCCTTCCATTATGGAATGAAGGACACAGTGCACTCAGCAGATCCTTCCATTATGGAATGAAGGACATGGTGCATTCAGCAGATCCTTCCATTATGGAATGAAGGACATGGTGCATTCAGCAGATCCTTCCATTATGGAATGAAGGACACGGAGCATTCAGCAGATCCTTCCATTATGGAATGAAGGACATGGAGCATTCAGCAGATCCTTCCATTATGGAATGAAGGACATGGAGCATTCATCAGATACTTCCATTATGGATTGAAGGACATGGTGCATTCAGCAGATCTTTCCATTATGGAATGAAGGACACAGTGCACTCAGCAGATCCTTCCATTATGGAATGAAGGACACTGACCATTCAGCAGATCCTTCCATTATGGAATGAAGGACACGGTGCATTCAGCAGATCCTTCCATTATGGAATGAAGGACATGGAGCATTCAGCAGATCCTTCCATTATGGAATGAAGGACACGATGCATTCAGCAGATCCTTCCATTATGGAATGAAGGACACAGTGCATTCAGCAGATCCTTCCATTATGGAATGAAGGACACAGTGCATTCAGCAGATCCTTCCATTATGGAATGAAGGACACAGTGCATTCAGCAGATCCTTCCATTATGGAATGAAGGACATGGTGCATTCAGCAGATCCTTCCATTATGGAATGAAGGACATGGAGCATTTAGCAGATCCTTCCATTATGGAATGAAGGACATGGTGCATTCAGCAGATCCTTCCATTATGGAATGAAGGACACGGAGCATTCAGCAGATCCTTCCATTATGGAATGAAGGACATGGAGCATTCAGCAGATCCTTCCATTATGGAATGAAGGACATGGAGCATTCAGCAGATCCTTCCATTATGGAATGAAGGACACGATGCATTCAGCAGATCCTTCCATTATGGAATGAAGGACACAGTGCACTCAGCAGATCCTTCCATTATGGAATGAAGGACACTGACCATTCAGCAGATCCTTCCATTATGGAATGAAGGACACGGAGCATTCAGCAGATCCTTCCATTATGGAATGAAGGACACTGACCATTCAGCAGATCCTTCCATTATGGAATGAAGGACACGATGCATTCAGCAGATACTTCCATTATGGAATGAAGGACATGGAGCATTCAGCAGATCCTTCCATTATGGAATGAAGGACACGATGCATTCAGCAGATCCTTCTATTATGGAATGAAAGACACGATGCATTCAGCAGATCCTTCCATTATGGAATGAAAGACACGATGCATTCAGCAGATCCTTCCATTATGGAATGAAGGACATGGAGCATTCAGCAGATCCTTCCATTATGGAATGAAGGACACTGACCATTCAGCAGATCCTTCCATTATGGAATGAAGGACACGATGCATTCAGCAGATACTTCCATTATGGAATGAAGGACATGGAGCATTCAGCAGATCCTTCCATTATGGAATGAAGCACACGATGCATTCAGCAGATCCTTCCATTATGGAATGAAGGACACGATGCATTCAGCAGATCCTTCCATTATGGAATGAAGGACACAGTGCACTCAGCAGATCCTTCCATTATGGAATGAAGGACACAGTGCACTCAGCAGATCCTTCCATTATGGAATGAAGGACATGGTGCATTCAGCAGATCCTTCCATTATGGAATAAAGGACATGGTGCATTCAGCAGATCCTTCCATTATGGAATGAAGGACACGGAGCATTCAGCAGATCCTTCCATTATGGAATGAAGGACATGGAGCATTCAGCAGATCCTTCCATTATGGAATGAAGGACATGGAGCATTCAGCAGATCCTTCCATTATGGATTGAAGGACATGGTGCATTCAGCAGATCTTTCCATTATGGAATGAAGGACACAGTGCACTCAGCAGATCCTTCCATTATGGAATGAAGGACACTGACCATTCAGCAGATCCTTCCATTATGGAATGAAGGACACGGTGCATTCAGCAGATCCTTCCATTATGGAATGAAGAACACAGTGCACTCAGCAGATCCTTCCATTATGGAATGAAGGACACTGACCATTCAGCAGATCCTTCCATTATGGAATGAAGAACACAGTGCATTCAGCAGATCCTTCCATTATGGATTGAAGGACATCGAGCATTCAGCAGATCCTTCCATTATGGATTGAAGGACACAGTGCATTCAGCAGATCTTTCTATTATGGAATGAAGGACACGGAGCATTCAGCAGATCCTTCCATTATGGAATGAAGAACACAGTGCATTCAGCAGATCCTTCCATTATGGATTGAAGGACACAGTGCATTCAGCAGATCTTTCTATTATGGAATGAAGGACACGGAGCATTCAGCAGAGCCTTCCATTATGGAATGAAGGACATGGTGCATTCAGCAGATCCTTCCATTATGGAATGAAGGACACAGTGCACTCAGCAGATCCTTCCATTATGGAATGAAGGACACTGACCATTCAGCAGATCCTTCCATTATGGAATGAAGGACACGGTGCATTCAGCAGATCCTTCCATTATGGAATGAAGAACACAGTGCACTCAGCAGATCCTTCCATTATGGAATGAAGGACACTGACCATTCAGCAGATCCTTCCATTATGGAATGAAGAACACAGTGCATTCAGCAGATCCTTCCATTATGGATTGAAGGACATCGAGCATTCAGCAGATACTTCCATTATGGATTGAAGGACACAGTGCATTCAGCAGATCCTTCCATTATGGATTGAAGGACACAGTGCATTCAGCAGATCTTTCTATTATGGAATGAAGGACACGGAGCATTCAGCAGATCCTTCCATTATGGAATGAAGAACACAGTGCATTCAGCAGATCCTTCCATTATGGATTGAAGGACACAGTGCATTCAGCAGATCTTTCTATTATGGAATGAAGGACACGGAGCATTCAGCAGAGCCTTCCATTATGGAATGAAGGACATGGAGCATTCAGCAGATCCTTCCATTATGGAATGAAGGCTCACGATGCATTCAGCAGATCCTTCCATTATGGAATGAAGGACACAGTGCATTCAGCAGATCCTTCCATTATGGAATGAAGGACACAGTGCACTCAGCAGATCCTTCCATTATGGAATGAAGGACATGGAGCATTCAGCAGATCCTTCCATTATGGAATGAAGGACATGGTGCATTCAGCAGATCCTTCCATTATGGAATGAAGGACATGGAGCATTTAGCAGATCCTTCCATTATGGAATGAAGGACATGGTGCATTCAGCAGATCCTTCCATTATGGAATGAAGGACACGGAGCATTCAGCAGATCCTTCCATTATGGAATGAAGGACATGGAGCATTCAGCAGATCCTTCCATTATGGAATGAAGGACATGGAGCATTCATCAGATACTTCCATTATGGATTGAAGGACATGGTGCATTCAGCAGATCTTTCCATTATGGAATGAAGGACACAGTGCACTCAGCAGATCCTTCCATTATGGAATGAAGGACACTGACCATTCAGCAGATCCTTCCATTATGGAATGAAGGACATGGTGCATTCAGCAGATCCTTCCATTATGGAATGAAGGACACGGAGCATTCAGCAGATCCTTCCATTATGGAATGAAGGACATGGAGCATTCAGCAGATCCTTCCATTATGGAATGAAGGACATGGAGCATTCATCAGATACTTCCATTATGGATTGAAGGACATGGTGCATTCAGCAGATCTTTCCATTATGGAATGAAGGACACAGTGCACTCAGCAGATCCTTCCATTATGGAATGAAGGACACTGACCATTCAGCAGATCCTTCCATTATGGAATGAAGGACACGGTGCATTCAGCAGATCCTTCCATTATGGAATGAAGGACACTGACCATTCAGCAGATCCTTCCATTATGGAATGAAGAACACAGTGCATTCAGCAGATCCTTCCATTATGGATTGAAGGACATCGAGCATTCAGCAGATACTTCCATTATGGATTGAAGGACACAGTGCATTCAGCAGATCCTTCCATTATGGATTGAAGGACACAGTGCATTCAGCAGATCTTTCTATTATGGAATGAAGGACACGGAGCATTCAGCAGATCCTTCCATTATGGAATGAAGAACACAGTGCATTCAGCAGATCCTTCCATTATGGATTGAAGGACACAGTGCATTCAGCAGATCTTTCTATTATGGAATGAAGGACACGGAGCATTCAGCAGAGCCTTCCATTATGGAATGAAGGACACGATGCATTCAGCAGATCCTTCCATTATGGAATGAAGGACACCCATCATTCAGCAGATCCTTCCATTATGGAATGAAGGATAAGGAGCATTCAGCAGATCCTCCCATTATGGAATGAAGGACATGGAGCATTCAGCAGATCCTTCCATTATGGAATGAAGGACACGATGCATTCAGCAGATCCTTCCATTATGAAATGAAGGACATGGAGCATTCAGCAGATCCTTCCATTATGGAATGAAGGACACGATGCATTCAGCAGATCCTTCCATTATGGAATGAAGGACATGGAGCATTCAGCAGATCCTTCCATTATGGAATGAAGGACACTGACCATTCAGCAGATCCTTCCATTATGGAATGAAGGACACGATGCATTCAGCAGATACTTCCATTATGGAATGAAGGACATGGAGCATTCAGCAGATCCTTCCATTATGGAATGAAGGACACGATGCATTCAGCAGATCCTTCTATTATGGAATGAAAGACACGATGCATTCAGCAGATCCTTCCATTATGGAATGAAAGACACGATGCATTCAGCAGATCCTTCCATTATGGAATGAAGGACATGGAGCATTCAGCAGATCCTTCCATTATGGAATGAAGGACACTGACCATTCAGCAGATCCTTCCATTATGGAATGAAGGACACGATGCATTCAGCAGATACTTCCATTATGGAATGAAGGACATGGAGCATTCAGCAGATCCTTCCATTATGGAATGAAGCACACGATGCATTCAGCAGATCCTTCCATTATGGAATGAAGGACACGATGCATTCAGCAGATCCTTCCATTATGGAATGAAGGACACAGTGCACTCAGCAGATCCTTCCATTATGGAATGAAGGACACAGTGCACTCAGCAGATCCTTCCATTATGGAATGAAGGACATGGTGCATTCAGCAGATCCTTCCATTATGGAATGAAGGACATGGAGCATTTAGCAGATCCTTCCATTATGGAATAAAGGACATGGTGCATTCAGCAGATCCTTCCATTATGGAATGAAGGACACGGAGCATTCAGCAGATCCTTCCATTATGGAATGAAGGACATGGAGCATTCAGCAGATCCTTCCATTATGGAATGAAGGACATGGAGCATTCAGCAGATCCTTCCATTATGGATTGAAGGACATGGTGCATTCAGCAGATCCTTCCATTATGGAATGAAGGACACAGTGCACTCAGCAGATCCTTCCATTATGGAATGAAGGACACTGACCATTCAGCAGATCCTTCCATTATGGAATGAAGGACACGGTGCATTCAGCAGATCCTTCCATTATGGAATGAAGGACACTGACCATTCAGCAGATCCTTCCATTATGGAATGAAGGACACGATGCATTCAGCAGATACTTCCATTATGGAATGAAGGACATGGAGCATTCAGCAGATCCTTCCATTATGGAATGAAGGACACGATGCATTCAGCAGATCCTTCTATTATGGAATGAAAGACACGATGCATTCAGCAGATCCTTCCATTATGGAATGAAAGACACGATGCATTCAGCAGATCCTTCCATTATGGAATGAAGGACATGGAGCATTCAGCAGATCCTTCCATTATGGAATGAAGGACACTGACCATTCAGCAGATCCTTCCATTATGGAATGAAGGACACGATGCATTCAGCAGATACTTCCATTATGGAATGAAGGACATGGAGCATTCAGCAGATCCTTCCATTATGGAATGAAGCACACGATGCATTCAGCAGATCCTTCCATTATGGAATGAAGGACACGATGCATTCAGCAGATCCTTCCATTATGGAATGAAGGACACAGTGCACTCAGCAGATCCTTCCATTATGGAATGAAGGACACAGTGCACTCAGCAGATCCTTCCATTATGGAATGAAGGACATGGTGCATTCAGCAGATCCTTCCATTATGGAATGAAGGACATGGTGCATTCAGCAGATCCTTCCATTATGGAATGAAGGACACGGAGCATTCAGCAGATCCTTCCATTATGGAATGAAGGACATGGAGCATTCAGCAGATCCTTCCATTATGGAATGAAGGACATGGAGCATTCATCAGATACTTCCATTATGGATTGAAGGACATGGTGCATTCAGCAGATCCTTCCATTATGGAATGAAGGACACAGTGCACTCAGCAGATCCTTCCATTATGGAATGAAGGACACTGACCATTCAGCAGATCCTTCCATTATGGAATGAAGGACACGGTGCATTCAGCAGATCCTTCCATTATGGAATGAAGGACATGGAGCATTCAGCAGATCCTTCCATTATGGAATGAAGCTCACGATGCATTCAGCAGATCCTTCCATTATGGAATGAAGGACACGATGCATTCAGCAGATCCTTCCATTATGGAATGAAGGACACAGTGCACTCAGCAGATCCTTCCATTATGGAATGAAGGACACAGTGCACTCAGCAGATCCTTCCATTATGGAATGAAGGACATGGTGCATTCAGCAGATCCTTCCATTATGGAATGAAGGACATGGAGCATTTAGCAGATCCTTCCATTATGGAATGAAGGACATGGTGCATTCAGCAGATCCTTCCATTATGGAATGAAGGACACGGAGCATTCAGCAGATCCTTCCATTATGGAATGAAGGACATGGAGCATTCAGCAGATCCTTCCATTATGGAATGAAGGACATGGAGCATTCATCAGATACTTCCATTATGGAATGAAGGACATGGTGCATTCAGCAGATCCTTCCATTATGGAATGAAGGACACAGTGCACTCAGCAGATCCTTCCATTATGGAATGAAGGACACTGACCATTCAGCAGATCCTTCCATTATGGAATGAAGGACATGGAGCATTCAGCAGATCCTTCCATTATGGAATGAAGGACACTGACCATTCAGCAGATCCTTCCATTATGGAATGAAGGACACGATGCATTCAGCAGATACTTCCATTATGGAATGAAGGACATGGAGCATTCAGCAGATCCTTCCATTATGGAATGAAGGACACGATGCATTCAGCAGATCCTTCCATTATGGAATGAAAGACACGATGCATTCAGCAGATCCTTCCATTATGGAATGAAAGACACGATGCATTCAGCAGATCCTTCCATTATGGAATGAAGGACATGGAGCATTCAGCAGATCCTTCCATTATGGAATGAAGGACACTGACCATTCAGCAGATCCTTCCATTATGGAATGAAGGACACGATGCATTCAGCAGATACTTCCATTATGGAATGAAGGACATGGAGCATTCAGCAGATCCTTCCATTATGGAATGAAGCACACGATGCATTCAGCAGATCCTTCCATTATGGAATGAAGGACACGATGCATTCAGCAGATCCTTCCATTATGGAATGAAGGACACAGTGCACTCAGCAGATCCTTCCATTATGGAATGAAGGACACAGTGCACTCAGCAGATCCTTCCATTATGGAATGAAGGACATGGTGCATTCAGCAGATCCTTCCATTATGGAATGAAGGACATGGTGCATTCAGCAGATCCTTCCATTATGGAATGAAGGACACGGAGCATTCAGCAGATCCTTCCATTATGGAATGAAGGACATGGAGCATTCAGCAGATCCTTCCATTATGGAATGAAGGACATGGAGCATTCATCAGATACTTCCATTATGGATTGAAGGACATGGTGCATTCAGCAGATCTTTCCATTATGGAATGAAGGACACAGTGCACTCAGCAGATCCTTCCATTATGGAATGAAGGACACTGACCATTCAGCAGATCCTTCCATTATGGAATGAAGGACACGGTGCATTCAGCAGATCCTTCCATTATGGAATGAAGAACACAGTGCACTCAGCAGATCCTTCCATTATGGAATGAAGGACACTGACCATTCAGCAGATCCTTCCATTATGGAATGAAGAACACAGTGCATTCAGCAGATCCTTCCATTATGGATTGAAGGACATCGAGCATTCAGCAGATCCTTCCATTATGGATTGAAGGACACAGTGCATTCAGCAGATCTTTCTATTATGGAATGAAGGACACGGAGCATTCAGCAGATCCTTCCATTATGGAATGAAGAACACAGTGCATTCAGCAGATCCTTCCATTATGGATTGAAGGACACAGTGCATTCAGCAGATCTTTCTATTATGGAATGAAGGACACGGAGCATTCAGCAGAGCCTTCCATTATGGAATGAAGGACATGGTGCATTCAGCAGATCTTTCCATTATGGAATGAAGGACACAGTGCACTCAGCAGATCCTTCCATTATGGAATGAAGGACACTGACCATTCAGCAGATCCTTCCATTATGGAATGAAGGACACGGTGCATTCAGCAGATCCTTCCATTATGGAATGAAGAACACAGTGCACTCAGCAGATCCTTCCATTATGGAATGAAGGACACTGACCATTCAGCAGATCCTTCCATTATGGAATGAAGAACACAGTGCATTCAGCAGATCCTTCCATTATGGAATGAAGGACATCGAGCATTCAGCAGATACTTCCATTATGGAATGAAGGACACAGTGCATTCAGCAGATCCTTCCATTATGGAATGAAGGACACAGTGCATTCAGCAGATCTTTCTATTATGGAATGAAGGACACGGAGCATTCAGCAGATCCTTCCATTATGGAATGAAGAACACAGTGCATTCAGCAGATCCTTCCATTATGGATTGAAGGACACAGTGCATTCAGCAGATCTTTCTATTATGGAATGAAGGACACGGAGCATTCAGCAGAGCCTTCCATTATGGAATGAAGGACATGGAGCATTCAGCAGATCCTTCCATTATGGAATGAAGCTCACGATGCATTCAGCAGATCCTTCCATTATGGAATGAAGGACACAGTGCACTCAGCAGATCCTTCCATTATGGAATGAAGGACACAGTGCACTCAGCAGATCCTTCCATTATGGAATGAAGGACATGGTGCATTCAGCAGATCCTTCCATTATGGAATGAAGGACATGGTGCATTCAGCAGATCCTTCCATTATGGAATGAAGGACATGGAGCATTTAGCAGATCCTTCCATTATGGAATAAAGGACATGGTGCATTCAGCAGATCCTTCCATTATGGAATGAAGGACACGGAGCATTCAGCAGATCCTTCCATTATGGAATGAAGGACATGGAGCATTCAGCAGATCCTTCCATTATGGAATGAAGGACATGGAGCATTCATCAGATACTTCCATTATGGATTGAAGGACATGGTGCATTCAGCAGATCTTTCCATTATGGAATGAAGGACACAGTGCACTCAGCAGATCCTTCCATTATGGAATGAAGGACACTGACCATTCAGCAGATCCTTCCATTATGGAATGAAGGACACGGTGCATTCAGCAGATCCTTCCATTATGGAATGAAGGACACTGACCATTCAGCAGATCCTTCCATTATGGAATGAAGAACACAGTGCATTCAGCAGATCCTTCCATTATGGATTGAAGGACATCGAGCATTCAGCAGATACTTCCATTATGGATTGAAGGACACAGTGCATTCAGCAGATCCTTCCATTATGGATTGAAGGACACAGTGCATTCAGCAGATCTTTCTATTATGGAATGAAGGACACGGAGCATTCAGCAGATCCTTCCATTATGGAATGAAGAACACAGTGCATTCAGCAGATCCTTCCATTATGGATTGAAGGACACAGTGCATTCAGCAGATCTTTCTATTATGGAATGAAGGACACGGAGCATTCAGCAGAGCCTTCCATTATGGAATGAAGGACACGATGCATTCAGCAGATCCTTCCATTATGGAATGAAGGACACCCATCATTCAGCAGATCCTTCCATTATGGAATGAAGGATAAGGAGCATTCAGCAGATCCTCCCATTATGGAATGAAGGACATGGAGCATTCAGCAGATCCTTCCATTATGGAATGAAGGACACGATGCATTCAGCAGATCCTTCCATTATGAAATGAAGGACATGGAGCATTCAGCAGATCCTTCCATTATGGAATGAAGGACACGATGCATTCAGCAGATCCTTCCATTATGGAATGAAGGACATGGAGCATTCAGCAGATCCTTCCATTATGGAATGAAGGACACTGACCATTCAGCAGATCCTTCCATTATGGAATGAAGGACACGATGCATTCAGCAGATACTTCCATTATGGAATGAAGGACATGGAGCATTCAGCAGATCCTTCCATTATGGAATGAAGGACACGATGCATTCAGCAGATCCTTCTATTATGGAATGAAAGACACGATGCATTCAGCAGATCCTTCCATTATGGAATGAAAGACACGATGCATTCAGCAGATCCTTCCATTATGGAATGAAGGACATGGAGCATTCAGCAGATCCTTCCATTATGGAATGAAGGACACTGACCATTCAGCAGATCCTTCCATTATGGAATGAAGGACACGATGCATTCAGCAGATACTTCCATTATGGAATGAAGGACATGGAGCATTCAGCAGATCCTTCCATTATGGAATGAAGCACACGATGCATTCAGCAGATCCTTCCATTATGGAATGAAGGACACGATGCATTCAGCAGATCCTTCCATTATGGAATGAAGGACACAGTGCACTCAGCAGATCCTTCCATTATGGAATGAAGGACACAGTGCACTCAGCAGATCCTTCCATTATGGAATGAAGGACATGGTGCATTCAGCAGATCCTTCCATTATGGAATGAAGGACATGGAGCATTTAGCAGATCCTTCCATTATGGAATAAAGGACATGGTGCATTCAGCAGATCCTTCCATTATGGAATGAAGGACACGGAGCATTCAGCAGATCCTTCCATTATGGAATGAAGGACATGGAGCATTCAGCAGATCCTTCCATTATGGAATGAAGGACATGGAGCATTCATCAGATACTTCCATTATGGATTGAAGGACATGGTGCATTCAGCAGATCCTTCCATTATGGAATGAAGGACACAGTGCACTCAGCAGATCCTTCCATTATGGAATGAAGGACACTGACCATTCAGCAGATCCTTCCATTATGGAATGAAGGACACGGTGCATTCAGCAGATCCTTCCATTATGGAATGAAGGACACTGACCATTCAGCAGATCCTTCCATTATGGAATGAAGGACACGATGCATTCAGCAGATACTTCCATTATGGAATGAAGGACATGGAGCATTCAGCAGATCCTTCCATTATGGAATGAAGGACACGATGCATTCAGCAGATCCTTCTATTATGGAATGAAAGACACGATGCATTCAGCAGATCCTTCCATTATGGAATGAAAGACACGATGCATTCAGCAGATCCTTCCATTATGGAATGAAGGACATGGAGCATTCAGCAGATCCTTCCATTATGGAATGAAGGACACTGACCATTCAGCAGATCCTTCCATTATGGAATGAAGGACACGATGCATTCAGCAGATACTTCCATTATGGAATGAAGGACATGGAGCATTCAGCAGATCCTTCCATTATGGAATGAAGCACACGATGCATTCAGCAGATCCTTCCATTATGGAATGAAGGACACGATGCATTCAGCAGATCCTTCCATTATGGAATGAAGGACACAGTGCACTCAGCAGATCCTTCCATTATGGAATGAAGGACACAGTGCACTCAGCAGATCCTTCCATTATGGAATGAAGGACATGGTGCATTCAGCAGATCCTTCCATTATGGAATGAAGGACATGGTGCATTCAGCAGATCCTTCCATTATGGAATGAAGGACACGGAGCATTCAGCAGATCCTTCCATTATGGAATGAAGGACATGGAGCATTCAGCAGATCCTTCCATTATGGAATGAAGGACATGGAGCATTCATCAGATACTTCCATTATGGATTGAAGGACATGGTGCATTCAGCAGATCTTTCCATTATGGAATGAAGGACACAGTGCACTCAGCAGATCCTTCCATTATGGAATGAAGGACACTGACCATTCAGCAGATCCTTCCATTATGGAATGAAGGACACGGTGCATTCAGCAGATCCTTCCATTATGGAATGAAGAACACAGTGCACTCAGCAGATCCTTCCATTATGGAATGAAGGACACTGACCATTCAGCAGATCCTTCCATTATGGAATGAAGAACACAGTGCATTCAGCAGATCCTTCCATTATGGATTGAAGGACATCGAGCATTCAGCAGATACTTCCATTATGGATTGAAGGACACAGTGCATTCAGCAGATCCTTCCATTATGGATTGAAGGACACAGTGCATTCAGCAGATCTTTCTATTATGGAATGAAGGACACGGAGCATTCAGCAGATCCTTCCATTATGGAATGAAGAACACAGTGCATTCAGCAGATCCTTCCATTATGGATTGAAGGACACAGTGCATTCAGCAGATCTTTCTATTATGGAATGAAGGACACGGAGCATTCAGCAGAGCCTTCCATTATGGAATGAAGGACATGGTGCATTCAGCAGATCCTTCCATTATGGAATGAAGGACACAGTGCACTCAGCAGATCCTTCCATTATGGAATGAAGGACACTGACCATTCAGCAGATCCTTCCATTATGGAATGAAGGACACGGTGCATTCAGCAGATCCTTCCATTATGGAATGAAGAACACAGTGCACTCAGCAGATCCTTCCATTATGGAATGAAGGACACTGACCATTCAGCAGATCCTTCCATTATGGAATGAAGAACACAGTGCATTCAGCAGATCCTTCCATTATGGATTGAAGGACATCGAGCATTCAGCAGATACTTCCATTATGGATTGAAGGACACAGTGCATTCAGCAGATCCTTCCATTATGGATTGAAGGACACAGTGCATTCAGCAGATCCTTCCATTATGGAATGAAGGACACGGAGCATTCAGCAGATCCTTCCATTATGGAATGAAGAACACAGTGCATTCAGCAGATCCTTCCATTATGGATTGAAGGACACAGTGCATTCAGCAGATCTTTCTATTATGGAATGAAGGACACGGAGCATTCAGCAGAGCCTTCCATTATGGATTGAAGGACATGGTGCATTCAGCAGATCTTTCCATTATGGAATGAAGGACACAGTGCACTCAGCAGATCCTTCCATTATGGAATGAAGGACACTGACCATTCAGCAGATCCTTCCATTATGGAATGAAGGACACGGTGCATTCAGCAGATCCTTCCATTATGGAATGAAGAACACAGTGCACTCAGCAGATCCTTCCATTATGGAATGAAGGACACTGACCATTCAGCAGATCCTTCCATTATGGAATGAAGAACACAGTGCATTCAGCAGATCCTTCCATTATGGATTGAAGGACATCGAGCATTCAGCAGATACTTCCATTATGGATTGAAGGACACAGTGCATTCAGCAGATCCTTCCATTATGGATTGAAGGACACAGTGCATTCAGCAGATCTTTCTATTATGGAATGAAGGACACGGAGCATTCAGCAGATCCTTCCATTATGGAATGAAGAACACAGTGCATTCAGCAGATCCTTCCATTATGGATTGAAGGACACAGTGCATTCAGCAGATCTTTCTATTATGGAATGAAGGACACGGAGCATTCAGCAGAGCCTTCCATTATGGAATGAAGGACACGATGCATTCAGCAGATCCTTCCATTATGGAATGAAGGACACCCATCATTCAGCAGATCCTTCCATTATGGAATGAAGGATAAGGAGCATTCAGCAGATCCTCCCATTATGGAATGAAGGACATGGAGCATTCAGCAGATCCTTCCATTATGGAATGAAGGACACGATGCATTCAGCAGATCCTTCCATTATGAAATGAAGGACATGGAGCATTCAGCAGATCCTTCCATTATGGAATGAAGGACACGATGCATTCAGCAGATCCTTCCATTATGGAATGAAGGACATGGAGCATTCAGCAGATCCTTCCATTATGGAATGAAGGACACTGACCATTCAGCAGATCCTTCCATTATGGAATGAAGGACACGATGCATTCAGCAGATACTTCCATTATGGAATGAAGGACATGGAGCATTCAGCAGATCCTTCCATTATGGAATGAAGGACACGATGCATTCAGCAGATCCTTCTATTATGGAATGAAAGACACGATGCATTCAGCAGATCCTTCCATTATGGAATGAAAGACACGATGCATTCAGCAGATCCTTCCATTATGGAATGAAGGACATGGAGCATTCAGCAGATCCTTCCATTATGGAATGAAGGACACTGACCATTCAGCAGATCCTTCCATTATGGAATGAAGGACACGATGCATTCAGCAGATACTTCCATTATGGAATGAAGGACATGGAGCATTCAGCAGATCCTTCCATTATGGAATGAAGCACACGATGCATTCAGCAGATCCTTCCATTATGGAATGAAGGACACGATGCATTCAGCAGATCCTTCCATTATGGAATGAAGGACACAGTGCACTCAGCAGATCCTTCCATTATGGAATGAAGGACACAGTGCACTCAGCAGATCCTTCCATTATGGAATGAAGGACATGGTGCATTCAGCAGATCCTTCCATTATGGAATGAAGGACATGGAGCATTTAGCAGATCCTTCCATTATGGAATAAAGGACATGGTGCATTCAGCAGATCCTTCCATTATGGAATGAAGGACACGGAGCATTCAGCAGATCCTTCCATTATGGAATGAAGGACATGGAGCATTCAGCAGATCCTTCCATTATGGAATGAAGGACATGGAGCATTCATCAGATACTTCCATTATGGATTGAAGGACATGGTGCATTCAGCAGATCTTTCCATTATGGAATGAAGGACACAGTGCACTCAGCAGATCCTTCCATTATGGAATGAAGGACACTGACCATTCAGCAGATCCTTCCATTATGGAATGAAGGACACGGTGCATTCAGCAGATCCTTCCATTATGGAATGAAGAACACAGTGCACTCAGCAGATCCTTCCATTATGGAATGAAGGACACTGACCATTCAGCAGATCCTTCCATTATGGAATGAAGAACACAGTGCATTCAGCAGATCCTTCCATTATGGATTGAAGGACATCGAGCATTCAGCAGATACTTCCATTATGGATTGAAGGACACAGTGCATTCAGCAGATCCTTCCATTATGGATTGAAGGACACAGTGCATTCAGCAGATCCTTCCATTATGGAATGAAGGACATCGAGCATTCAGCAGATCCTTCCATTATGGATTGAAGGACACAGTGCATTCAGCAGATCCTTCCATTATGGATTGAAGGACACAGTGCATTCAGCAGATCTTTCTATTATGGAATGAAGGACACGGAGCATTCAGCAGATCCTTCCATTATGGAATGAAGAACACAGTGCATTCAGCAGATCCTTCCATTATGGATTGAAGGACACAGTGCATTCAGCAGATCTTTCTATTATGGAATGAAGGACACGGAGCATTCAGCAGAGCCTTCCATTATGGAATGAAGGACACGATGCATTCAGCAGATCCTTCCATTATGGAATGAAGGACACCCATCATTCAGCAGATCCTTCCATTATGGAATGAAGGATAAGGAGCATTCAGCAGATCCTTCCATTATGGAATGAAGGACATGGAGCATTCAGCAGATCCTTCCATTATGGAATGAAGGACACGATGCATTCAGCAGATCCTTCCATTATGAAATGAAGGACATGGAGCATTCAGCAGATCCTTCCATTATGGAATGAAGGACACGATGCATTCAGCAGATCCTTCCATTATGGAATGAAGGACATGGAGCATTCAGCAGATCCTTCCATTATGGAATGAAAGACACGATGCATTCAGCAGATCCTTCCATTATGGAATGAAAGACACGATGCATTCAGCAGATCCTTCCATTATGGAATGAAGGACATGGAGCATTCAGCAGATCCTTCCATTATGGAATGAAGGACACTGACCATTCAGCAGATCCTTCCATTATGGAATGAAGGACACGATGCATTCAGCAGATACTTCCATTATGGAATGAAGGACATGGAGCATTCAGCAGATCCTTCCATTATGGAATGAAGCACACGATGCATTCAGCAGATCCTTCCATTATGGAATGAAGGACACGATGCATTCAGCAGATCCTTCCATTATGGAATGAAGGACACAGTGCACTCAGCAGATCCTTCCATTATGGAATGAAGGACACAGTGCACTCAGCAGATCCTTCCATTATGGAATGAAGGACACTGACCATTCAGCAGATCCTTCCATTATGGAATGAAGGACATGGAGCATTCAGCAGATCCTTCCATTATGGAATGAAGGACACGGACCATTCAGCAGATCCTTCCATTATGGAATGAAGAACACAGTGCATTCAGCAGATCCTTCCATTATGGAATGAAGGACATGGAGCATTCAGCAGATCCTTCCATTATGGAATGAAGGACATGGAGCATTCAGCAGATCCTTCCATTATGGATTGAAGGACATGGTGCATTCAGCAGATCCTTCCATTATGGAATGAAGGACACGATGCATTCAGCAGATCCTTCCATTATGGAATGAAGGACACGGTGCATTCAGCAGATCCTTCCATTATGGAATGAAGGACACGATGCATTCAGCAGATCCTTCCATTATGGAATGAAGGACACGATGCATTCAGCAGATCCTTCCATTATGGAATGAAGGACACGGAGCATTCAGCAGATCCTTCCATTATGGAATGAAGGACATGGAGCATTCAGCAGATCCTTCCATTATGGAATGAAGGACACGATGCATTCAGCAGATCCTTCCATTATGGAATGAAGGACACAGTGCACTCAGCAGATCCTTCCATTATGGAATGAAGGACATGGTGCATTCAGCAGATCCTTCCATTATGGAATGAAGGACATGGAGCATTTAGCAGATCCTTCCATTATGGAATAAAGGACATGGTGCATTCAGCAGATCCTTCCATTATGGAATGAAGGACACGGAGCATTCAGCAGATCCTTCCATTATGGAATGAAGGACATGGAGCATTCAGCAGATCCTTCCATTATGGAATGAAGGACATGGAGCATTCATCAGATACTTCCATTATGGATTGAAGGACATGGTGCATTCAGCAGATCTTTCCATTATGGAATGAAGGACACAGTGCACTCAGCAGATCCTTCCATTATGGAATGAAGGACACTGACCATTCAGCAGATCCTTCCATTATGGAATGAAGGACACGGTGCATTCAGCAGATCCTTCCATTATGGAATGAAGAACACAGTGCACTCAGCAGATCCTTCCATTATGGAATGAAGGACACTGACCATTCAGCAGATCCTTCCATTATGGAATGAAGAACACAGTGCATTCAGCAGATCCTTCCATTATGGATTGAAGGACATCGAGCATTCAGCAGATACTTCCATTATGGATTGAAGGACACAGTGCATTCAGCAGATCCTTCCATTATGGATTGAAGGACACAGTGCATTCAGCAGATCTTTCTATTATGGAATGAAGGACACGGAGCATTCAGCAGATCCTTCCATTATGGAATGAAGAACACAGTGCATTCAGCAGATCCTTCCATTATGGATTGAAGGACACAGTGCATTCAGCAGATCTTTCTATTATGGAATGAAGGACACGGAGCATTCAGCAGAGCCTTCCATTATGGAATGAAGGACACGATGCATTCAGCAGATCCTTCCATTATGGAATGAAGGACACCCATCATTCAGCAGATCCTTCCATTATGGAATGAAGGATAAGGAGCATTCAGCAGATCCTCCCATTATGGAATGAAGGACATGGAGCATTCAGCAGATCCTTCCATTATGGAATGAAGGACACGATGCATTCAGCAGATCCTTCCATTATGAAATGAAGGACATGGAGCATTCAGCAGATCCTTCCATTATGGAATGAAGGACACGATGCATTCAGCAGATCCTTCCATTATGGAATGAAGGACATGGAGCATTCAGCAGATCCTTCCATTATGGAATGAAGGACACTGACCATTCAGCAGATCCTTCCATTATGGAATGAAGGACACGATGCATTCAGCAGATACTTCCATTATGGAATGAAGGACATGGAGCATTCAGCAGATCCTTCCATTATGGAATGAAGGACACGATGCATTCAGCAGATCCTTCTATTATGGAATGAAAGACACGATGCATTCAGCAGATCCTTCCATTATGGAATGAAAGACACGATGCATTCAGCAGATCCTTCCATTATGGAATGAAGGACATGGAGCATTCAGCAGATCCTTCCATTATGGAATGAAGGACACTGACCATTCAGCAGATCCTTCCATTATGGAATGAAGGACACGATGCATTCAGCAGATACTTCCATTATGGAATGAAGGACATGGAGCATTCAGCAGATCCTTCCATTATGGAATGAAGCACACGATGCATTCAGCAGATCCTTCCATTATGGAATGAAGGACACGATGCATTCAGCAGATCCTTCCATTATGGAATGAAGGACACAGTGCACTCAGCAGATCCTTCCATTATGGAATGAAGGACACAGTGACCACTCAGCAGATCCTTCCATTATGGAATGAAGGACATGGTGCATTCAGCAGATCCTTCCATTATGGAATGAAGGACACGGAGCATTCAGCAGATCCTTCCATTATGGAATGAAGGACATGGTGCATTCAGCAGATCCTTCCATTATGGAATGAAGGACACGGAGCATTCAGCAGATCCTTCCATTATGGAATAAAGGACATGGTGCATTCAGCAGATCCTTCCATTATGGAATGAAGGACACAGTGCACTCAGCAGATCCTTCCATTATGGAATGAAGGACACTGACCATTCAGCAGATCCTTCCATTATGGAATGAAGGACACAGTGCACTCAGCAAAACACCAAATTGAAAGGCAGGCGCATGAAAGCAGCTAAAAAGAATCCATCTGACAGTAGACATGTCTTATGTCCCATGACAACGAAAGAATTATTTCCGAAGGGTCAGACACAAGGAACCTAATTGTGCCTAAATGATGCCACGTGCCAAAATTATATACAAAAAGTTTCATGTACACAAAACTAGAGTGCAATTCTGAAAGTTGTTGTTATGGTTGTTGCCATAAGTTTTCATACATGTCGTGGGAATTGAATACAACCTGCTCCGACTTCTCTAAAATGTAAGTGCTTAGACGGGCTAGAATATAATCTACTTTCAATTAGACCTGTCAGCCAAGACCTTGTAGTTTAAGAGACACATAAGGGCTAGAATATAATCTACTTGTTATTGTTACTTGTTCAGGCATAGCCAAGACTTCACAGTATAAGCACTAAATAATGGCTTGTAATTAGTTCCTTCAGCCAAGACCTTGTAATATAAGGGACTAAGATCAACATGTCATTACCCTGGGGGCAATGGCTTCCCACAGTAAAGAAAAATGAACAGAATTCACTGAATTGGTAATTTGAAACAGAACAGTCTTATAAAACGGAAATAAATAGAAAAAGATATTTTTTCTGCTAAACAGGTGTAAATTGAAATGAAAACATGATATTCAAACAAAAATCAATGGATAAAGGCATTTTCCACCACAAGACAAGACCCTCTCCGAGATTTCTCTCACAACATTGTAAATTATTACCCAATATCCACCCACATGTTCCCTCCCCTTGGTATGGATACTAACTGAGTGCTTTGTGGGTGCATGAAAAACACAGATTTGCCAGTTTTATTGACTTTATTAAGTGTAATGCAGATTAGATGATGTACATTTATGAAATGGAATCAGAATTTTGTGAAATGGAAAATGGAAAATTTTGATACGGCAAATCGTTATCCCTACATTATCTCTTTCTAAGACCACATTATTAAGTATAAGTGCCTAATAATCGTTTGATTACAATCTACTTTGTCATTAACCGTGTCAGCCACCGCTTGAGAATATTTTCAAATCATATATATATATATATATATACTGATCTACAAGATCTAGAACAATATATAAGTGAGCTGTATAATCTGGTTGTTTTAGGGGGGATCGAGTTCCAGTTCATAGCACAAACTGTGTGTTTAATCAAGGTAGGAATCTGTTAGCATTGCTCAGAACAAGGCCAAGATAACAGTGATGCTGCTGATGATATTGTAATCAACAACCTCATATTCTGACAGGGACATGTTTCTGTATACTATAAGAATAACAGAGCCATGACACGAGTCAGCGTAGTGTTCTTACAAAATATAAACCTGTTCCCAAAATAAACCTCACCCATCTCACTAATATGGAGAGAACACCGAAAAAAACATGCAGAAAACTTTCCTATAGATGTGGGGTTATTATAATTACGCAACCACAGCACTCGGAACAACAACTTTACTATGGATGTGCGGTTATTATAATTACACAACCACAGCACTCAGAACAACAACTTTACTATGGATGTGGGGTTAATATAATTAGACAACCACAGCACTTAGAACAACAACTTTACTATCGATGTGGGGTTAATATAATTACACAACCACAGCACTCAGAACAACAACCTTACTATGGATGTGCGGTTAATATAATTACACAACCACAGCACTCAGAACAACAACTTTACTATGGATGTGGGGTTAATATAATTAGACAACCACAGCACTCAGAACAACAACTTTACTATGGATGTGCGGTTAATATAATTACACAACCACAGCACTCAGAACAACAACTTTCCTATAGATGGGGGTTAATATAATTAGACAACCACAGCACTCAAAACAACAACTTTACTATGGCTGTGCGGTTAATATAATTACACAACCACAGCACTCAGAACAACAACTTTCCTATAGATGGGGGTTTATTATAATTACACAATCACAGCACTTAGAACAACAACTTTACTATGGATGTGGGGTTATTATAATTACACAATCACAGCACTCAGAACAACAACTTTCCTATAGATGGGGGTTTATTATAATTACACAATCACAGCACTCAGAACAACAACTTTACTATGGATGTGGGGTTATTATAATTACGCAACCACAGCACTCAGAACAACAACTTTCCTATAGATGGGGGTTTATTATAATTACACAACCACAGCACTCAGAACAACAACTTTACTATGGATGTGCGGTTATTATAATTACACAACCACAGCACTCAGAACAACAACTTTCCTATAGATGGGGGTTTATTATAATTACACAATCACAGCACTTAGAACAACTTTACTATGGATGTGGGGTTATTATAATTACACAACCACAGCACTCAGAACATCAACTTTACTATGGATGTGCGGTTATTATAATTACACAACCACAGCACTCAGAACAACAACTTTACTATGGATGTGCGGTTATTATAATTACACAACCACAGCACTCAGAACAACAACTTTCCTATAGATGGAGGTTTATTATAATTACACAATCACAGCACTTAGAACAACAACTTTACTATGGATGTGGGGTTATTATAATTACACAACCACAGCACTCAGAACAACAACCTTAATATAGATGTGGGGTTATTATAATTACACTACCACAGCACTCGGAACAACAACCTTACTATAGATGTGGGGTTATTATAATTACACTACCACAGCACTCGGAACAACAACCATACTATAGATGTGGGGGTCATTATAACTCTAGCTATATGCCCTGGCCCTTTCTAACTATGCCCTGACCATTTCTAACTATGCCCCACCATTTCTAACTATATGTCCTGCCCATTTCTAGCTATGTCCCGCCCATTTCTAGCTATGCCCCACCCATTTCTAGCTATGCCGCGCCCATTTCTAGCCATATGCCCTGCCCCTTTCTAGCTATATGCCCCGCCCATTTCTAGCTATATGCCCCACCCATTTCTAACTATGCCCGAACACTTTGTTCATGTGCTAGAATCAATTTGTACACTACAGGAAAGCTGAGATGCATATTTTGAAACTAATTTGACTGGCATGACTGAGGGCTGTTGTTGCCTATGGCGGCAAAAGCTCACAGTCAAATTAATTTGAAAATATTCAACAGAAGTTTGTTACAAATCCATCAGACACACAAATACACCTTTCCCACATTAGCGTATTTTGGGAAAATACCTTCCCGGAATGCATCGCGCATGCCACTTCCGGCTGGTAAGCACGATAGCCCACGCGCAAACAGTATTACTTTACTATGGGAATCAGATACAGTGCACTTTAGGCAGTGCATATGAAAAATTATGTTCATAATATTTTTATAAAGTCATACATCATTGGAAAGCTAAGCCAATTTTCTATACATTTCTGTATTAGTTTTAACAGTTTTCTAAAATTTAATACAGTTGATTGTAATTTAAAAATATCCCCTATTGTCCAATTGATTTAATGAATCTAGGTTGAATGCCGTATTTTATATACGCGAATAACAGTGAAAATGTTACAAAAATATAAAAAATAATGCATTAATATTTCGGAAATTGAATGGGCTTTCCAATGATATATGATTTAAATAATATAATGATTTTAGTGTATCATAGGAACGGTTTAGATTGCGGTGTATTTTAGTGCCAAAGTAACTCAACGCGGGTCAACTGCTTGTTGGCGGTGGTACCCGCCAGCAGTTTTGCTCTGAGCGTGGATTTAGGGGAATCCCGGCGTAATGACGTCAATGTGGGAAAGGTGTATTGCATATCTGACATCCCTTTCGAGTTTTATGACTAAGTTATAATACGCCAGTATCATTGTCATGTTAGCCTTAATGTGATTAATTGATTATGACATTTTGAATGACAGGTCGTTCTGTCTATCAACTACCATCTAAAAATTCCATACACCACTAAATATATTATAAACCATTAAATAGTCAACAAAATCTAAGTTTTCTTATTGACTTGTTACTGTCCATTTGTACGCCAAGAGAAGGATGTTTTTGAAAATTTATAACATGTATGAGGCCACACAAAAAATTTAGTTTCCTGCAAACCGGGTGGGGGAAAAGGATATCAGTAGGAAGGGAGGAAATTTACTTTTTTTTTATTATTATTAATCTATTTTAAAAGGTAATAAATATATGTTTTTCAGATATTTAACAAGAAGAACAATCAGAGATTGCTAAAGTATGCAAACCCACCCCCCTCTCTCTGTCAGCACAACCTCACACCCAAGATTGGTTACCGTGACCTTGACCATTGACACCAAAATTGATAGGGTTCTTCGGACCGCCAAGGGCAAGCTCCCACACCAGATTGGTAACGATCCCCTCAATAGAACTCGAGTTATCATCCAGAAACGCAATATTACATAATTAATTAGGGCACTGTGACCTTGACCTTTGGCCGTTTGACACAAAAATTGATATGGTTCTTCTGACCAGCACCCCCACCAGATTGATAACTATCCCGTCAATAGAACTCAAGTTATCATCCGGAAACGCAATATTACACAATTAATTAGGTGACCTTGACCTTTGACGCCAAAATCGATAGGGTTCTTCGGACCACCAAGGACAAGCTCCAATGCCACATTGGTCACGATCCCTTCCATACAATTTGAGTTATCATTCGGAAATGCAATATTATATAATTAATTAGGTCACAGTGACATTGACGTTTGACGCCAAAATTGATAAGGTTTTTCGGACCACCAAGGACAAGCTCCCACGTCAGATTAGTCACGATCTTTTCAATAGAATGCGAGATATCATTCGGAAATGAAAGCCTGAATGGACGGATGGACCGACAGACAAAGCAAACGCTATATAGCCCCATATATTTATATGGGGGTATTTATATGGGGGGGGGGGGGACATAACTAATGTCCATTAAAGATGGTTGTAATTGCCAAATTTGTCATGTTGTTCATGTCACAATTAGCAACAGGGATTCACATTATATACAAATAGCCTTAAAAATATTGTAATTTGTATAGTTTGACAAATGTATTGTAGTGCCTTGGATGTCAAGCCAGCCATACCAGTTGTAAATTTCAAAGAATAGTCTTCTCTTGGCCATCAAAGCGCATTTCTCAAGAATATTTCAGGAAGTGGGTTTTTGCTGGCATGACCATTTTCTTCTCACAAACACAGCTTGATGACAACCAAAGAACATGCCGACTGTTTTGTGAACGATTTTGACTGAAAGTTGGTGAAACATTCCACAATTATTTAGCAACATCTTTCAGTCAGAATGATTAAAAAACCAAGGCATTGCAAGCAATACAAATCCCTTCCATTCCCGATTTTGTTGAAATGACATGTTAGGAATCTGGACAATTCACTTGTCTGCTCCATATAGCTGACTTGTGTTTACATGTTAGTGTTGTTGTAATAGACTAATGGCAGAGTACAGTACACCTCATATATAGCTTAACATTAGTGTTGTTGTAATAGACTAATGGCAGGGTACAGTACACCTCATATATAGTTTAACATGTTAGCTAACTCGTAAATGTTCTGTTGAATATTTAGAACAGAATGAGATTAGAAGCCACTTCTGCCTCAAATTAAGTCAAAAATAGTCAAAAGTACATATTATTTTGTTCTGGAATCAAATTATTTCTGAGATGTACTGTATACTAAGAGACTAAAGATAGCATCATTTCTGAGATGTACTGTATAGTAAGAGACTAAAGATAGCATCATTTCTGAGATGTACTGTATGGTAAGATACTAAAGATAGCATCATTTCTGAGATGTACTGTATGGTAAGATACCAAGGATAGCATCATTCTGAGATGTACCGTATATTAAGAGACTAAAGATAGCATCATTTCTGAGATGTACTGTATGGTAAGATACCAGAGATAGCATCATTTCTTAGATGTACTGTATATTAAGAGACTAAATATAGCATCATTTCTGAGATGTACTGTATGGTAAGATACCAAAGATAGCATCATTTCTGAGATGTACTGTATATTAAGAGACTAAGGATAGCATCATTTCTGAGATGTACTGTATGGTAAGATACCAACGATAGCATCATTTCTGAGATGTACTGTATATTAAGAGACTAAAGATAGCATCATTTCTGAGATGTACTGTATATTAAGACTAAATATAGCATCATTTCTGAGATGTACTGTATTGCAAGATACTAAGGATAGCATCATTTCTGAGATGTACTGTGTATTAAGAGACCAAAGATAGCATCATTTCTGAGATGTACTGTATGGTAAGATACCAAAGATAGCATCATTTCTGAGATGTACTGTATAGTAAGAGACTAAAGATAGAATCAGTTCTGAGATGTACTGTATAGTAAGAGACTAAAGATAGCATCATTTCTGAGATGTACTGTATGGTAAGATACCAAAGATAGCATCATTTCTGAGATGTACTGTATGGTAAGATACCAAAGATAGCATCATTTCTGAGATGTACTGTATATTAAGAGACTAAAGATAGCATCATTTCTGAGATGTACTGTATGGTAAGAGACTAAAGATAGCATCATTTCTGAGATGTACTGTATATTAAGAGACTAAAGATAGCATCATTTAATCAAGCAACAACTCACACTAATCTGAAACTGTCTTTCTGAGATGTACTGTATATCAAGATACTAAGGATAGCATCATTTCTGAGATGTACTGTATGTTTTCTGAGATGTACTGTATGGTAAGACTAAAGATAGCATCATTTCTGAGATGTACTGTATAGTAAGAGACTAAAGATAGCATCATTTCTGAGATGTACTGTATATTAAGAGACTAAAGATAGCATCATTTAATCAAGCAACAACTCACACTAATCTGTAACTGTCTTTCTGAGATGTACTGTATAGCAAGATACTAAGGATAGCATCATTTCTGAGATGTACTGTATAGTAAGAGACTAAATATAGGATCATTTCTGAGATGTACTGTATAGTAAGAGACTAAAGATAGCATCATTTCTGAGATGTACTGTATGGTACGATACCAAAGATAGCATCATTTCTGAGATGTACTGTATAGTAAGATACCAAAGATAGCATCATTTCTGAGATGTACTGTATAGTAAGGGACTAAAGATAGAATCATTTATGAGATGTACTGTATAGTAAGAGACTAAAGATAGCATCATTTCTGAGATGTACTGTATATTAAGAGACTAAAGATAGCATCATTTCTGAGATGTACTGTATGGTAAGAGACTAAAGATAGCATCATTTCTGAGATGTACTGTATATTAAGACTAGATAGCATCATTTAACCAAGCAACAACTCACACTAATCTGAAACTGTCTTTCAGAGATGTACTGTATATCAAGATACTAAGGATAGCATCATTTCTGAGATGTACTGTATGTTTTCTGAGATGTACTGTATGGTAAGACTAAAGATATCATCATTTCTGAGATGTACTGTATAGTAAGAGACTAAAGATAGCATCATTTCTGAGATGTACTGTATATTAAGAGACTAAAGATAGCATCATTTAATCAAGCAACAACTCACACTAATCTGTAACTGTCTTTCTGAGATGTACTGTATAGCAAGATACTAAGGATAGCATCATTTCTGAGATGTACTGTATAGTAAGAGACTAAAGATAGCATCATTTCTGAGATGTACTGTATGGTGCGATACCAAAGATAGCATCATTTCTGAGATGTACTGTATATTAAGAGACTAAAGATAGAATCATTTCTGAGATGTACTGTATGGTAAGAGACTAAAGATAGCATCATTTCTGAGATGTACTGTATATTAAGAGACTAAAGATAGCATCATTTAATCAAGCAACAACTCACACTAATCTGTAACTGTCTTTCTGAGATGTACTGTATATCAAGATACCAAGGATAGCATCATTTCTGAGATGTACTGTATGTTTTCTGAGATGTACTGTATGGTAAGAGACTAAAGATAGAATCATTTCTGAGATGTACTGTATATTAAGAGACTAAAGATAGCATCATTTCTGAGATGTACTGTATATTAAGAGACTAAAGATAGCATCATTTCTGAGATGTACTGTATAGTAAGAGACTAAAGATAGCATCATTTCTGAGATGTACTGTATGGTACGATACTAAAGATAGCATCATTTCTGAGATGTACTGTATGGTACGATACCAAAGATAGCATCATTTCTGAGATGTACTGTATAGTAAGGGACTAAAGATAGAAACATTTATGAGATGTACTGTATAGTAAGAGACTAAAGATAGCATCATTTCTGAGATGTACTGTATAGTAAGAGACTAAAGATAGCATCATTTCTGAGATGTACTGTATGGTACGATACTAAAGATAGCATCATTTCTGAGATGTACTGTATGGTACGATACCAAAGATAGCATCATTTCTGAGATGTACTGTATAGTAAGGGACTAAAGATAGAAACATTTCTGAGATGTACTGTATAGTAAGAGACTAAAGATAGCATCATTTCTGAGATGTACTGTATGGTACGATACTAAAGATAGCATCATTTCTGAGATGTACTGTATGGTACGATACCAAAGATAGCATCATTTCTGAGATGTACTGTATAGTAAGGGACTAAAGATAGAAACATTTATGAGATGTACTGTATAGTAAGAGACTAAAGATAGCATCATTTCTGAGATGTACTGTATATTAAGAGACTAAAGATAGCATCATTTAATCAAGCAACAACTCACACTAATCTGTAACTGTCTTTCTGAGATGTAGTGTATAGCAAGATACTAAGGATAGCATCATTTCTGAGATGTACTGTATAATAAGAGACTAAATATAGAATCATTTCTGAGATGTACTGTATAGTAAGAGACTAAAGATAGCATCATTTCTGAGATGTACTGTATGGTACGATACCAAAGATAGCATCATTTCTGAGATGTACTGTATAGTAAGATACCAAAGATAGCATCATTTCTGAGATGTACTGTATAGTAAGGGACTAAAGATAGAATCATTTATGAGATGTACTGTATAGTAAGAGACTAAAGATAGCATCATTTCTGAGATGTACTGTATATTAAGAGACTAAAGATAGCATCATTTAATCAAGCAACAACTCACACTAATCTGTAACTGTCTTTCTGAGATGTACTGTATATCAAGATACTAAGGATAGCATCATTTCTGAGATGTACTGTATGTTTTCTGAGATGTACTGTATGGTAAGACTAAAGATAGCATCATTTCTGAGATGTACTGTATAGTAAGAGACTAAAGATAGCATCATTTCTGAGATGTACTGTATATTAAGAGACTAAAGATAGCATCATTTAATCAAGCAACAACTCACACTAATCTGTAACTGTCTTTCTGAGATGTACTGTATAGCAAGATACTAAGGATAGCATCATTTCTGAGATGTACTGTATAGTAAGAGACTAAATATAGGATCATTTCTGAGATGTACTGTATAGTAAGAGACTAAAGATAGCATCATTTCTGAGATGTACTGTATGGTACGATACCAAAGATAGCATCATTTCTGAGATGTACTGTATAGTAAGATACCAAAGATAGCATCATTTCTGAGATGTACTGTATAGTAAGGGACTAAAGATAGAATCATTTATGAGATGTACTGTATAGTAAGAGACTAAAGATAGCATCATTTCTGAGATGTACTGTATATTAAGAGACTAAAGATAGCATCATTTCTGAGATGTACTGTATGGTAAGAGACTAAAGATAGCATCATTTCTGAGATGTACTGTATATTAAGACTAGATAGCATCATTTAACCAAGCAACAACTCACACTAATCTGAAACTGTCTTTCAGAGATGTACTGTATATCAAGATACTAAGGATAGCATCATTTCTGAGATGTACTGTATGTTTTCTGAGATGTACTGTATGGTAAGACTAAAGATATCATCATTTCTGAGATGTACTGTATAGTAAGAGACTAAAGATAGCATCATTTCTGAGATGTACTGTATATTAAGAGACTAAAGATAGCATCATTTAATCAAGCAACAACTCACACTAATCTGTAACTGTCTTTCTGAGATGTACTGTATAGCAAGATACTAAGGATAGCATCATTTCTGAGATGTACTGTATAGTAAGAGACTAAAGATAGCATCATTTCTGAGATGTACTGTATGGTGCGATACCAAAGATAGCATCATTTCTGAGATGTACTGTATATTAAGAGACTAAAGATAGAATCATTTCTGAGATGTACTGTATGGTAAGAGACTAAAGATAGCATCATTTCTGAGATGTACTGTATATTAAGAGACTAAAGATAGCATCATTTAATCAAGCAACAACTCACACTAATCTGTAACTGTCTTTCTGAGATGTACTGTATATCAAGATACCAAGGATAGCATCATTTCTGAGATGTACTGTATGTTTTCTGAGATGTACTGTATGGTAAGAGACTAAAGATAGAATCATTTCTGAGATGTACTGTATATTAAGAGACTAAAGATAGCATCATTTCTGAGATGTACTGTATATTAAGAGACTAAAGATAGCATCATTTCTGAGATGTACTGTATAGTAAGAGACTAAAGATAGCATCATTTCTGAGATGTACTGTATGGTACGATACTAAAGATAGCATCATTTCTGAGATGTACTGTATGGTACGATACCAAAGATAGCATCATTTCTGAGATGTACTGTATAGTAAGGGACTAAAGATAGAAACATTTATGAGATGTACTGTATAGTAAGAGACTAAAGATAGCATCATTTCTGAGATGTACTGTATAGTAAGAGACTAAAGATAGCATCATTTCTGAGATGTACTGTATGGTACGATACTAAAGATAGCATCATTTCTGAGATGTACTGTATGGTACGATACCAAAGATAGCATCATTTCTGAGATGTACTGTATAGTAAGGGACTAAAGATAGAAACATTTCTGAGATGTACTGTATAGTAAGAGACTAAAGATAGCATCATTTCTGAGATGTACTGTATGGTACGATACTAAAGATAGCATCATTTCTGAGATGTACTGTATGGTACGATACCAAAGATAGCATCATTTCTGAGATGTACTGTATAGTAAGGGACTAAAGATAGAAACATTTATGAGATGTACTGTATAGTAAGAGACTAAAGATAGCATCATTTCTGAGATGTACTGTATATTAAGAGACTAAAGATAGCATCATTTAATCAAGCAACAACTCACACTAATCTGTAACTGTCTTTCTGAGATGTAGTGTATAGCAAGATACTAAGGATAGCATCATTTCTGAGATGTACTGTATAATAAGAGACTAAATATAGAATCATTTCTGAGATGTACTGTATAGTAAGAGACTAAAGATAGCATCATTTCTGAGATGTACTGTATGGTACGATACCAAAGATAGCATCATTTCTGAGATGTACTGTATAGTAAGATACCAAAGATAGCATCATTTCTGAGATGTACTGTATAGTAAGGGACTAAAGATAGAATCATTTATGAGATGTACTGTATAGTAAGAGACTAAAGATAGCATCATTTCTGAGATGTACTGTATATTAAGAGACTAAAGATAGCATCATTTAATCAAGCAACAACTCACACTAATCTGTAACTGTCTTTCTGAGATGTACTGTATAGCAAGATACTAAGGATAGCATCATTTAATCAAGCAACAACTCACACTAATCTGTAACTGTCTTTCTGAGATGTACTGTATAGTAAGAGACTAAAGATAGAAACATTTATGAGATGTACTGTATAGTAAGAGACTAAAGATAGCATCATTTCTGAGATGTACTGTATATTAAGAGACTAAAGATAGCATCATTTCTGAGATGTACTGTATATTAAGAGACTAAAGATAGCATCATTTAATCAAGCAACAACTCACACTAATCTGTAACTGTCTTTCTGAGATGTACTCTATAGCAAGATACTAAGGATAGCATCATTTCTGAGATGTACTGTATAATAAGAGACTAAATATAGAATCATTTCTGAGATGTACTGTATAGTAAGAGACTAAAGATAGCATCATTTCTGAGATGTACTGTATGGTACGATACCAAAGATAGCATCATTTCTGAGATGTACTGTATAGTAAGATACCAAAGATAGCATCATTTCTGAGATGTACTGACGCTCCCTGACTGCCGTAGCCGGACGCATATGGTCAATGACCATTTGCCTCCTGGATTTCGTCACACGCGCTTGCACCCTTGCCAATGCGTCCATCGACAGCACCAGGCCGTCATTGACACATGAAAGCGCCACAGGTGGCACGCCCCGCTTCAGCCCACACCGACTGAAGGAGACGATAAGAGTGGTTGACAGCGCTCATCGCTGCCCTCACACCCTCATCGCATAGGGACAGGACTTCTTCCTGGTGTACCTGAGACTTGTCCACAAGTGCCGGACCGGGGTGACCCGCCACGGCACTCTGGACGCCCAGTACCCATCGGTCATCCTCCGTGACCGACGGGACTACACCATACCTGTCGTATTCCCCCCCCGGAATACGACATCTTGCCCGCACCTCCCTGGAGGCCGCAGGGAGCTGACCCTTGGTCATCAGTTGTTTGCTATAAATAGCATCCAACCATTCTATGAACCGTGGATCCAGTCCCACTGACTGGATCCGGGCCGCGGGCAAAATCCCCGTCCTGATCGACGCAACCGACGGACGGGGCGCATCTTCATCGGCCGTGGCCGAAACCACAGACGGGTCAACCCTGGCTAGCCACGCCAGAGCATCTGACCAATCTACCTCCGATGAAGACACCCCCGCAAACACGTCACCCGTTGACGTGCTCACGGGTCTGCCAGCCACGGCCTCCCAGCAAGGAGCCACGGCTGACACGCCAGGCACTCCGGTACCACACGGTTCCGCCGCCACCCCATGAAACACTCCGGTCCATGGGGTAGGTCCGCACGGAAAACCGTACGGACCCGTAGCAGTCGCGGAACCATAGCCGGAAACAGAAACCTGTCTGGCCGAAGCCAGACAGGACTGCCAGGGGGCCGTCGAGACGGCCCCCTCGGTAACCAGTCCAGAATCCTGTCCGAGGACAGGATCCGTACCAGGCATGGGGAGAAACTGCCCCCCAACCTTTGGTAGCAGGGACGACACCAGCGTGGTCAGAACGCTATGCAGAAAAACCCTGCAGAGCCGGACCAAACCACGCCGGCGGTGCCATCTCCGCCACCTCCAGCTGGGGACGTGGAGCACCCGCACCGGCCGAACCGGGCGCTCCACGATTTACTCTCGGACCGCCTGACCCCGCGTCAGACCCAGCCAAGTCCTTCTGGGCAAGGAACTTAACCATCGTTTCGACGGACCACACTGCACAAACATTACACCTATGATCTATATTACACAGGGCACACTTAAAACAGACATGGTCCTTGAACATTACACGGACAAACTTATGGCAGTCGTCACATGATGGCGGGGCTGGCTTGGCCTATAAAATAAGCACAAACCTACAATAAACAAGCGGAACGAGACCCGGATGGAAGGCAGACAATTAATTTTCAAATAATTTGACTCATAAATTAACCGTAACCTCCCCGCACCCCACCCCGCCACGTTACAACAACGATCGCATTGATTATGACGACAAGTACGCGGCGGGCACAACACACCCATAATAGATCCTCCAGGATGAGTAACGGCTCCAGGAATCATATCGCATAGCATTCAGGGTATATTTACTAATCAATATAAATTATACTCCTAACGAACGCAGCACGATATGTGAAGAAAACAACAAAATGTATAACAAAACTGCTGTCTCACACGGTAAAACCGCAGACCACACATCTACTCAAGAATTTTGAAACCACCGATCATTGCAAACCGATCGTGATCGCACGTAAACTTGATCATTCTAAAGTTTCCGGTACCATTTTTAGTACGCAGCACCCAGAATAAGATGCGTGAATTAATGAAAAATTTTTCTTCACATAAACATCCGAGCGACCGGGTGTGACGTCACCCGCTCGGATTCTACGGAGAACGACGTCAGCCGATATTCGTGTTAGAAATACCGTAGCAAACACCTATTTTCATATCTGCCGATCACCTGTTGGGGTTTAAAGAAGGCGATCGTCTGGCATATATCGTTGTTAGCACACGTCCCAGATTCTATGGGGTCAGAAATTGGAACATGCGGCACAACGAAATTTAGAGACCTAAGTCTTTTAACTATGGATAATAAAGAACAATACAACCTGGTTGTCTTGGGCGGTATTCTCCATAGTCCTTAGTTAATCCTTTCAGAACACACAAACTATCACTGATTAAAGACTTAGATTATTTTAAAACACTAAAATCCTTAATGCAAAAAGCATGTATTGCTCTTGTCGCTATGCAAACAAGAATGAGCTCTATGGTAAACGGGTACTCGGCAGTTGGGAGCCGAGTACCCGGTTCCCAGGAGTCGGTAAAGCTTTCTAAGTCTATAATCCTAGAGCCGCTGTCAAGGCCAGCTGTATATCAGAAGTAACAGAATGGTGAGTATTGATCGAAGGAGAAAGCATCATTTCTGAGATGTACTGTATGTTTTCTGAGATGTACTGTATGGTAAGATACCAAAGATAGCATCATTTCTGAGATGTACTGTATAGTAAGGGACTTAAGATAGAATCATTTATGAGATGTACTGTATATCAAGATACTAAGGATAGCATCATTTCTGAGATGTACTGTATGTTTTCTGAGATGTACTGTATGGTAAGACTAAAGATAGCATCATTTCTGAGATGTACTGTATGGTACGATACCAAAGATAGCATCATTTCTGAGATGTACTGTATAGTAAGATACCAAAGATAGAATCATTTCTGAGATGTACTGTATAGTAAGGGACTAAAGGTAGAATCATTTATGAGATGTACTGTATAGTAAGAGACTAAAGATAGCATCATTTCTGAGATGTACTGTATATTAAGAGACTAAAGATAGCATCATTTAATCAAGCAACAACTCACACTAATCTGAAACTGTCTTTCTGAGATGTACTGTATATCAAGATACTAAGGATAGCATCATTTCTGAGATGTACTGTATGTTTTCTGAGATGTACTGTATGGTAAGACTAAAGATAGCATCATTTCTGAGATGTACTGTATAGTAAGAGACTAAAGATAGCATCATTTAATCAAGCAACAACTCACACTAATCTGTAACTGTCTTTCTGAGATGTACTGTATAGCAAGATACTAAGGATAGCATCATTTCTGAGATGTACTGTATAGTAAGAGACTAAATATAGAATCATTTCTGAGATGTACTGTATAGTAAGAGACTAAAGATAGCATCATTTCTGAGATGTACTGTATGGTACGATACCAAAGATAGCATCATTTCTGAGATGTACTGTATAGTAAGATACCAAAGATAGCATCATTTCTGAGATGTACTGTATAGTAAGGGACTAAAGATAGAATCATTTATGAGATGTACTGTATAGTAAGAGACTAAGGATAGCATCATTTCTGAGATGTACTGTATGTTTTCTGAGATGTACTGTATGGTAAGACTAAAGATAGCATCATTTCTGAGATGTACTGTATAGTAAGAGACTAAAGATAGCATCATTTAATCAAGCAACAACTCACACTAATCTGTAACTGTCTTTCTGAGATGTACTGTATAGCAAGATACTAAGGATAGCATCATTTCTGAGATGTACTGTATAGTAAGAGACTAAATATAGAATCATTTCTGAGATGTACTGTATAGTAAGAGACTAAAGATAGCATCATTTCTGAGATGTACTGTATGGTACGATACCAAAGATAGCATCATTTCTGAGATGTACTGTATAGTAAGATACCAAAGATAGCATCATTTCTGAGATGTACTGTATAGTAAGGGACTAAAGATAGAATCATTTATGAGATGTACTGTATAGTAAGAGACTAAAGAGAGCATCATTTCTGAGATGTACTGTACATTAAGAGACTAAAGATAGCATCATTTAATCAAGCAACAACTCACACTAATCTGTAACTGTCTTTCTGAGATGTACTGTATAGCAAGATACTAAGGATAGCATCATTTCTGAGATGTACTGTATGTTTTCTGAGATGTACTGTATGGTAAGATACCAAAGATAGCATCATTTCTGAGATGTACTGTATAGTAAGGGACTAAAGAGAGCATCATTTCTGAGATGTACTGTATATTAAGAGACTAAAGATAGCATCATTTCTGAGATGTACTGTATAGTAAGAGACTAAATATAGAATCATTTCTGAGATGTACTGTATAGTAAGAGACTAAAGATAGCATCATTTCTGAGATGTACTGTATAGTAAGGGACTAAAGATAGAATCATTTATGAGATGTACTGTATAGTAAGATACCAAAGATAGAATCATTTATGAGATGTACTGTATAGTAAGAGACTAAAGATAGCATCATTTCTGAGATGTACTGTATATTAAGAGACTAAAGATAGCATCATTTCTGAGATGTACTGTATGGTAAGAGACTAAAGATAGCATCATTTCTGGGATGTACTGTATGGTAAGAGACTAAAGATAGCATCATTTCTGAGATGTACTGTATATTAAGAGACTAAAGATAGCATCATTTAATCAAGCAACAACTCACACTAATCTGTAACTGTCTTTCTGAGATGTACTGTATATCAAGATACCAAGGATAGCATCATTTCTGAGATGTACTGTATGTTTTCTGAGATGTACTGTATGGTAAGAGACTAAAGATAGAATCATTTCTGAGATGTACTGTATATTAAGAGACTAAAGATAGCATCATTTCTGAGATGTACTGTATATTAAGAGACTAAAGATAGCATCATTTCTGAGATGTACTGTATATTAAGAGACTAAAGATAGCATCATTTAATCAAGCAACAACTCACACTAATCTGTAACTGTCTTTCTGAGATGTACTGTATAGCAAGATACTAAGGATAACATCATTTCTGAGATGTACTGTATAGCAAGATACTAAAGATAGCATCATTTCTGAGATGTACTGTATGGTAAGATACCAAAGATAGCATCATTTCTGAGATGTACTGTATAGTAAGAGACTAAAGATAGCATCATTTCTGAGATGTACTGTATGGTAAGATACTAAAGATAGCATCATTTCTGAGATGTACTGTATGGTAAGATACCAAGGATAGCATCATTCTGAGATGTACCGTATATTAAGAGACTAAAGATAGCATCATTTCTGAGATGTACTGTATATTAAGAGACTAAGGATAGCATCATTTCTGAGATGTACTGTATGGTAAGATACCAACGATAGAATCATTTCTGAGATGTACTGTATATTAAGAGACTAACGATAGCATCATTTCTGAGATGTACTGTATATTAAGAGACTAAAGATAGCATCATTTCTGAGATGTACTGTATTGCAAGATACTAAGGATAGCATCATTTCTGAGATGTACTGTATAGTAAGGGACTAAAGATAGAATCATTTATGAGATGTACTGTATAGTAAGAGACTAAAGATAGCATCATTTCTGAGATGTACTGTATAGCAAGATACTAAGGATAGCATCATTTCTGAGATGTACTGTGTAGCAAGATACCAAAGTTAGCATCATTTCTGAGATGTACTGTATAGTAAGAGACTAAAGAGAGCATCATTTCTGAGATGTACTGTATATTAAGAGACTAAAGATAGCATCATTTAATCAAGCAACAACTTACGCTAATCTGTAACTGTCTTTCTGAGATGTACTGTATAGCAAGATACTAAGGATAGCATCATTTCTGAGATGTACTGTATATTAAGAGACTAAAGATAGCATCATTTCTGAGATGTACTGTGTAGCAAGATACTAAAGATAGCATCATTCCTGTCTTCCTGCCGAATTTCTACTGACTACTTTTCCCATGGTATGTAATTCTGGATATGCTGAATATTTTGAAAACAATATGACTGAAAGTTGTTGGTAGCTTAGCAACCAACATCTTTCAGTCAAAGTGTTTTCAAAATATTTAACATGTCCAGAGTTATCGCCCGTTGAAATAATTTTCTGGTGGCTTGCAGCACTGAGCCAGTTACGAAAAAAGTCCTGGATATAATAACTTATTATAAACACATTTGTACAGATATATAAACCACTTATGCAATGATGCAATTTATAAGGAAGATATTTACCTTTGCCTGAAACATGATACCATGCTCAAATGCCTCCTCGTTATGAACGGGGATGCGACTATCGTAACCGTCGTCAGAAACAAGATCGTACTGTTTTTTCGACGGCATGCTTCACGGCAAACTCATTGGTATACTGTATGTATCTCCCGAGGAGGCGCTCTAGCAGAGCTATATGCTTCACATCATGCATATAGATGCCAGCATTCTGTAACACAGATAGAAAATCATGTATTATTATAATCAAGTCAAGCACAACACATGTACATACAAACATCCTTTACACCTTCATTCATTACATACTGGCATGGAAATTATAGCCAATGCACACATACACGGGTCTCAACTTTGGAATATTTTGAAAATAATTTGACGAAGTTATTGTTGTACTGAGGTATGCAGTAACAGCCTAGGCAATATTCAGCAGAATATTACATACAATGCACCATTAAGACTCTATTTGTTTGTAGTGGGGATGGGGGTGAGGGCTTGCGGTGAGGGGATGCGCTGAGGGGCAGCTAACCTATACATAGTCATGAACAACAGAATATTTGATTATCTAATGTCCATTCATTTTGTATGTTAAGAGAAGACCCGAAAAATAGTCTTCTCTAAGATCACCCTGCGCAAGTGGACATACCACAAGATCACCGCATCTAAGACCATTTCTGCCCAGCTTGACCATTAAATGAATCCTCATGTACTAATTATGCATACCGTATTTATTCTAATTATACCGCCGGGCGGGTAGCAGCCACCAAAGGGGGCGGGTTAATTAGGGTCGAAAAGGTTTGAAAAAAATACCACGAAACTAGAACGGTTTTCTCAGTCACCTTGAATCAGTATATAATTATAGTATTCCATGCAATTTCTGCTAAATTTGCTCAAATATTCATAAAAACTACTTGTTTCACATTAGATTTATTCAGAGGCTTTATTTAGGACATAAAGGTGGCATTTAGCGAAGTTAGGAACAAACAACTTATCCGTTGTTAAATTGGATGGAGTCGCATTTGTGATGTGTTCACTGATACATCTGAAAATATGCCATAGCCGTATCTGGACGCATAATTCACGTTAGCAGCTCTATCACTGAACGGCAAGATACTGAGCAGAAACAATTTAGGCATTGGTCGAATTGACTGAAGGCGCGTTTGTGATGCGTTCAACGATACATTAGAAAATTTATAGCCGTATCTTAATGCCAATTCAACAACAGTGTTAGACGCTGTCATTGAACGACAGGATAAGCTCACGAAAAGAGATGTTTTTGCGCATGTATTCACGAAAATGACCAAAATGTTGCTGCATGTTTGGTTTTTTCTGGGTGTTTTTCTTCTTTGATGACTAGATGACAGCGGAAGATTTATTATTTCTTACTATTGGTAATTTGCTTTTTTTCACCGTTCTCAAAAACATGGGGGCGGTATAATTGGGAGGGGCGGGAAAATTAGAATAAATACGGTAAATCACTGAAGATGTCATATTCATAAAACACAAATGTGTGTGCTCTCATTATTCATGGTACTTAAGCCATAAACCTTTACGGCTAAGTAAATTTGTTCAAGAAAATTTAAATTTTCTCAAAGAAAATGTCAATTGGCAGACCAAGAAGACTATTTTTGAAAATTTACCACTGGAATGACTGCCTCTGTTATCAAGCCAGTCATTCCTGTCGTAAATTATCAAAAATTGTCTTCTCTTCATCTGCAAATGGACATTTTCCAGGACCAATACAAAAGCTGTTTTTCGCCAGTTTGAGTGTTAACTCAACAGCAAAATGGCCTCAGTGGTGGGTGGTCAGGAGGATGTCCACTTATAAGTGAAAGAAGCTTAGTAAGTCTAAACACAGTCATATAGGTATGTATCATAATTTTCTGCCATACACAGTGATCCAGATATGTATCATAATTTTCTGCCATACACAGTCATCCAGGTATGTATCATAATTTTCTGCCATACACAGTTATGTATCATAATTTTCTGCCATACAGTCAACCAGGTATGTATCATAATTTTCTGCCATACGCAGTGATCCAGGTATGTATCATAAGTTTCTGCCATACACAGTGATCCAGGTATGTATCATAATTTTCTGCCATACACAGTCATCCAGGTATGTATCCTAATTTTCTGCCATACACAGTGATCCAGGTATGGATCATAATTTTCTGTCATACAGTCATCTAGGTGTGTATCATAATTTTCTACCATCCACAGTGATCCAGGTATGTATCATAATTTTCTGCCATACAGTGATCCAGGTATGTATCATAATTTTCTACCATACAGTCATCTAGGTGTGTATCATAATTTTCTACCATCCACAGTGATCCAGGTATGTATCATAATTTTCTGCCATACAGTGATCCAGGTATGTATCATAATTTTCTACCATACACAGTCATCTAGGTATGTATCATAATTTTCTGCCATACACAGTGATCCAGGTATGTATCATAATTTTCTGCCATACAGTCATCCAGGTATGTATCATAATTTTCTGCCATACACAGTTATGTATCATAATTGTCTGCCATACACAGTCATCCAGGTACGTATCATAATTTTCTGCCGTATGCAGGTGATCCAGGTATGTGTCATAATTTTCTGCCATACGCAGTCATCCAGGTATGGATAATAATTTTCTGCCATACAGTCATCCAGGTATGTATCATAATTTTCTGCCATACAGTCATCCCGGTATGTATCATAATTTTCTGCCAAACAGTCATCCAGATATGTATCATAATTTTCTGCCATACACAGTTATGTATTATACTTTTCTGCCATACACAGTCATCCAGGTACGTATCATAATTTTCTGCCATATGCAGTGATCCAGGTATGTATCATAATTTTCTGCCAAACAGTCCTCCAGGTATGTATCATAATTTTCTGCCATACACAGTTATGTATTATAATTTTCTGCCATACACAGTCATCCAGGTATGTATCATAATTTTCTGCCATACAGTCATCCAGGTATGGATCAGTGACAAAGCAGTGATCTTGTAACGATCAGTATGAGCAGGAGGCAGGGAGGTATGTATCAGTGACAAAGCAGTGATCTTCTATTGATCAGTATGAGCAGGAGGCAGGGAGGTATGTATCAGTGACAAAGCAGTGATATTGTATTGATCAGTATGAGCAGGAGGCAGGGACGTATGTATCAGTGACAAGGCAGTGATCTTGTATTGATCAGTATGAGCAGGAGGCAGGGAGGTATGTATCAGTGATAAAGCAGTGATCTTGTAACGATCAGTATGAGCAGGAGGCAGGGAGGTATGTATCAGTGATCTTGTATTGATCAGTATGAGCAGGAGGCAGGGAGGTATGTATCAGTGATAAAGCAGTGATCTTGTATTGATCAGTATGAGCAGGAGGCAGGGAGGTATGTATCAGTGACAAAGCAGTGATCTTGTATTGATCAGTATGAGCAGGAGGCAGGGACGTATGTATCAGTGATAAAGCAGTGATCTTGTATTGATCAGTATGAGCAGGAGGCAGGGAGGTATGTATCAGTGATAAAGCAGTGATCTTGTATTGATCAGTATGAGCAGGAGGCAGGGACGTATGTATCAGTGATAAAGCAGTGATCTTGTATTGATCAGTATGAGCAGGAGGCAGGGAGGTATGGATCAGTGACAAAGCAGTGATCTTGTATTGATCACTATGAGCAGGGGGCAGGGAGGTATGTATCAGTGACAAAGCAGTGATATTGTATTGATCAGTATGAGCAGGAGGCAGGGACGTATGTATCAGTGACAAGGCAGTGACTTGTAATTTCTGTGTTGGGTCCATCGGACTTGCAGATTTCTAGGTATTGGGTCCATGGGAGTCCCAGATTTCTAGGTGTGGGGTTGATTGGACCCCCAGATTTCTAGGTATTGGGTCCATGGGAGCCCAGATTTCTAGCTGCTGGGTCCATGGGACCTCCATATTTCTAGGTGTTGGGTCCATGGGAGCCCCAGATTTCTAGGTGTTGGGTCTATGGAACCCAAGATTTTCTATGTGCTGGGTCCATGGGAGCCCCAGATTTCTAGGTGTGGGGTCCATTGGACCCCCAGAGTTCTAGGTGTTGGTTCCATGGGCGCCCAGATTTCTAGGCATTGGATCCATTGGACTACCAGATTTCTCGGTGTTGGGTCCATGGGATCCCAAGACTTCCAGCTGCTGGGTCCATGGGACCTCCATATTTCTAGGTGTTGGGTGCATGGGCGCGCCCCCCCACCCAGATTTTTATGTGCTAGGTCCATGGGACCCCCAGATTTCTAGGTGTTGGGTCCATGGGACCCCCAGATTTCTAGGTGTTGGCTCCCCAGATTTTAGATGCCATGAGATACACTGGCAATGTTGCCTTAATGACTTTCATGGTTTTAGGGGCACTAAGGCAATGTCTTATGACATCAAGGCAGACTATGCCTTATGAGGAAGGGCATGAAGGCAACATTTGGACTTTCTCTTGCAACCAGAATCAAGAACCCCTTATTCTCCTTCTACAGCACAAATGTTCAGTATAGTCAGAGTGTACTCAGTGTTACTGTCTACAGTTGGATGACTGTACATTTACTTTGGATACTTTATTTAGAAGTATGTATGATGGGCACCAAGGCAATTGATAAAGGAGGGCACCTAATGCAGTTCTTGTCTTATAAAGATGGCAAAATGGAGTGCCACCAAGGTAAGACTCATGGCCAACCAAGGGAATTGCCTTGGTTTATTTCAAGCCTGAATAAGTTAATATATTTATAAAACAAAACCAGAAATTTTAATTTGTTTTGAAAACATGTTAAGTTATTTTTAAGATGTTCTATACCAACTTGGTTTTATCATGTATATTTATAGATATGTAGAGAAAATGGTTTGGAATCTGTCACTTCACCTATATTGGTTATGTAAGCGGTATTGTACTGTTGTTACACAGTTGTAGCCTTTTATATAATACAAGTGACAGATATTTAATGTACAGGTAGCTAAGATAATTTGACGTAGGCTTTTATATAATGCAAGTGACATAGATTTAATGTAGCTAAGATAATCTGACGGTGTCTTTTCTAAGGCAGTGACCACAAATTAATTTCTGTAATTATTACCGACTCCATATTACCGGATTTCCCCTATTTCTTTTTACCATTATTTTGATGGACTGACAGCATAGTACCATATTTTGGATGCTATTTCCATAGAAACTACGGCCAAGCAGGTCTGAAAGTATATATTTAAAAGATTCAAGCAAATCTGGTATTTGAGTTAAGTTGCGATGAAATTTTGCCATTTATTAGGGAATATCAGTCCTCGAAAATCTGGCAATTTTGCCACTGCACAAAAATGCTACGGTCTGGAATCGTTCCGAATTTCAATATTTATAATCGCCATCCTCCCCCAAATATCGATACATTGTTGATTATTTTATCGAGTTGCCAATGTCAGGCTGTGTCAGTGTGACAATTTATGCCCTGCATAGCTTCTGTAACTAAAGCTACAACTGGGTAATATCTAAATATGTTCAGACAGGCAACGCACAGCCTACACACCAACAATCAGTGCTATCTAATGTAGTATGAGCTTTAAAATTGTCATTGATGACAAACTGCAGGATCACTGCAATCAGATTATCAGGATATTCTTCCTCTGCTATTACTCGTTCACCCTGAGGGCACAACTCAGATCAGTAAACCTTGGGTCCAGGTGTACACAGATGGGTCTGCGACCAAGGCTGTTAAGAATGGGGGAGCGGGAGTCTTCATTAAGTACCCCTCAGGGCATGAAGAGATGGCTCACTATGCTATGGGAAAGCACTGCTCCAACCACAATGCAGAAGTTCAAGCCCTGATTCATGCTGCTAGCATCATTACAAATTGTGATGAGGATTTTTCACAGGTTGTCTTCCTAACAGATGCATTGTCAGTCCTAGAGGCTCTGAACAACAGTAAGCTACATGAACTCGTAGATGCACTTCATCATATCAGCGATTGTAACAGTTTTGATACAGTGGGTTCCTTCTCTTTGTGGTAATCCTGGAAATGAACATGCAGACATGCTGGCAAAGCAAGGAGCTTCTATGTAACAAGTTGATACACTGGCGACATTTGCAGAGGCAAGGATTATTATTAAGGGTTTCTACAGAATCAGTCAGCCAGTGAATAACTAACATCAACTGTCCCGGCCAGAGCAAGTGGTCATCTTTCGCTTGAGAACTGGTCATAACAGGCGTAATCAACATATGCATGAGAAACTTCATCTGGTATCCTCCCCGATGTGCCCGTGTGGACAAGAAGAACAGTCTACTGTGCATGTGCTACAGGACTGCATCAATCTCACCAAACTTAGAAACCAGATATGGCGCATACCAACAGCACTAGAGGAAAAATTGTATGGGAGCCTTGGAGACCTGCAGAAAACACCCTTGTTTGTCTCAAAAGCTGAACTCCAGGTGTAAGAGAGCGAACAAAGAAGAAGACTAAACATTTCTACTTAATACATCTTGTGATCAGAGCAGTGCCCTCAGGGCATTGCTTGCTTGTTAGTGGATGTACAGATAAACCTCTTTGGTAGGACCACACATATATGACTTTCTCATCTGACATTCAGTGATGTAATCTCTATCCTATCTACAAGTTAGTTACCCCAGCCCTGCACACTCACCCTGAGGGTACAACTCAGACAACTAAACTTTTTACTTGAAACATCTTGTGATCTGAGCAGTGCCCTCAGGGAATTGCTTGCTTGTTAGCGGATGTGTCATGGTGCTATTAGGCCAGGTATAGGAAATTCTGTGTGGAATTATATATTATTGATTTTAACCAGCATAAATTAGAATGTTCCTAATTATGATCAGCTGAATCATATGAAATCAAGCGTGACGATTCTAGGAGTATAGTGGACAGAGGACAATAGCCCAATTAATAGCCAGGACAATTAAAGTGACCCATCCTGCAGTGTGGACATAATAAACCACATATTTCAAGACATGTATATGCTGAACTTTTATATATTATAACATACTTATGAAAATGCATGTTTATAATCCGATAACCATTTTCATTCTGAATTCCCATAAACATGATTTCAAGACATTGGCATAAGAAACCTGCATTATTATTTTGGAAAGAATTTGACTGAAAGTTTTCGCTGCCTCAAGGAGAAACAACTTTCGCTTTGTTTTCAAAATAGTCATCAGGATTTTCTGAATTTGTCAGAGTAAAATACTGTCAGCACGTATACAGAATGAGTGGTTAATTATAATTATTGCATTGAATTGCATAAATTTGGTATTCACAAAAGTACTATTAGTAAAAACCTGATTCTTTAAACAAATTATCAATGGTTTTAGACATGTTCTGAATTTATTTCGAACATGTCTCTTGAGTCTTGACTATCTGTTTGTTGATTTAACGACTACTAGTTATAAGATGTAAATAAATTATACAGTCAGACAGATAGATATAGAGATTCATAGAGTTAGAGATAGTTTTCTATAGATAGATAATTAGTGTTTGTAACATTTACTATCACAAGTATATCGCTTGAAGTAAAGTTTAGTATCATTAAAACTTTAATATCAGTAATATTTGAAGAACGATCTTGCTTATTGTTTATTAAAGTGTCTTCACCCGTCGTCTCATCCTGAAGTGTAGCAGAGCTATTTCCACCCAGCTAATCCCCCGTATTCTGTCACAGGTGGAAAATAGCCCTGTAACAGATGTACAGATAATCCTCTCTGATAGGAGCACACATATATGACTGTCGCATCTGACATTCAGTGATGTACCCCACTATCCAATTTTAGGAGCACCTTGATTAACCAAATCTATATCAACCATGCATTTTCATATTGCCATGTGTTGGTAATGGCAGGGTCATAAAACGTGTCTAACATGATTTTATTCTGTTTGCATGTTCAGTTTAAAATCTGTCAGACAATAGTTTATATAGCAGAACAGCCTATGTTTAATAAACATATGAAGTTCTGTACAAAAATCGATATTGGAGACAGTGCTCTAGATAAGCTTTTTAATAATTGGGTGATTCACTCTTAGAAATTTTGTAAATTGGGTTTTTTTAAAATTAATTGGGTTTTTTTAATTAAGTTAGTACACATTATTAGCAATAGAACTGAAATTAATTGGGTGATTGAAGGAAATTTAAATTTCCCTTTCTCCGAGATCTAACAATACTCACCATTCTGTTACTTCTGATATACAGCTGGCCTTGACAGCTGGCTCTAGGACTATAGACTTAGAAAGCTTTACCGACTCCTTGGAACCGGGTACTCGGCTCCCAACTGCCGAGTACCCGTCTGCCATGAAGCTCATATTGTTTGCATAGCCACCAAACAAGAGAAACCCATGGCTTGCCACCGTGGGGCTGGGAGGCTGGGTCCGTAATAGAATAGTGAGTATTGTTAGATCTCGGAGAAAGGGAAATTGAAATTTCCTTCATTCTCCTTCGATCAATACTCACCATTCTATTACTTCTGATATACACCAGATTTAGTCAGTAACCTGGTGGAAAGGGGCAAGCCATCAATTGCTACTTTTGCCCCTTGGAGAAAGAGCGACTTAAACTTGATTAATGGAGACCTAAAAGGACATCAAGTTAACGGAACCGAATCACATTCACATCACTGCCCCCCCCCCCCTTTTTTTTTTTGCTCCTAGGAAAAGGGAGAGAACTCACGAACATGCATCTCGCCTGAAACACAAATATGCCAAGAGGGTTAACTGCTCTTTGCATATATATATATATATATATATTAGCCTGGGAATAGGGTTGGGCGATTTTTCGATATTATCGTCAATATCGCGATATACCGAATACCGATACCGAAATCGTCATAATTATGAAAAATCGTAAATATCGTCAATACCGACAGGACGATATTGCACTTTTAACTGTGAGCATAATATAAATAACTAAGTTAGAAATGTCATACTCTTACCTCTATTCGGTCCAGTAATAGTCTTTAAGTAATAATCTAGTCTGTCTAAGGTAATAAAAACTTAATAAACTCCAAAATAATCTGTGATCATTTAATTCATGGTTTGTTTGCGCTAATAAAATGATTTAAAGTACAAAATAATCCTTTGTTGTTCACTTTTCATAATTGCATAAATAGACGACGCCATGTTTTTTCTTAATAATAATAATAATAATAATAATAAATCTTTATTTATCGAGGGTATATCATCAGTAAACTGATCTTCCTGAGGCCCCTCCCAAACACAATAAACTATATACAGTTAAATAAGCAGCAAACACATACATACAAACACACTCATAAATGCACTTATACATATACGCACACACTGACTCAGTCAGTCACTCACTCCTTCACTCACTCACTCACTGACTCACTCACTCACTCATGACTCACTCCCTCACACATTTTATATTACATATATACATTAATATGAACAAGTTTCCATTAACTCACTGGATATGTCCAGGGAAGAAATGACTAAAAATATAATTTTCATCAGTTCATCATCCATAATACTGAGTATTCAGTTATTTAATATATTAACCATTTTATGACGAAGCCGACCCAAACTGATCCCTGCAGTGGTCTTGAGAAATGTGCAGACTATTTCCGAAAATTTACTACCAGAATGACTGACTCGGTAACCGAACCAGCCATTCCAGGAGTCAATTTTCAGAAACAGTCTTCACCCGACCTGCAAATAGACAGTCACGATTTATTTTGACAAAATTTTTCATTAAAGGGTTAATGTGAATTCATATACTTCTGAATATTATGATAGAATGATGATAGAGTCGGAGATTGTGTAATGCTTTGAGGTAATGCGTTCCAGAGTTGAACTGCTTTATATGTGTAACTCTTTTTTCCATAGCAAGATTTAAATTTTGGAAGATGTAGATGACCAAAGGTTTTTGAACGTAAATTAAGGGAATGTGTATCTTCTACATATTTGAACAAGTTCTTAATATAACTTGGAGTAAGGTCATTTAAGGCTTTATAAGTCATGCTATTTGTTTTGAGGTTTATTCTCTTAGCCAATGTAGTCCAATTCAATTGTTTATACAGTTGTTCAGTTGGTTCTCTAAAAGGGGCATCTAGTATTATACGAGCTGCTCTCTTTTGTAGTTTTTCCAGCTGGTATACTAATGTATCAGTTGAATGATAGTAGATGAGAGAGCAGTAATCTATATGTGAAAGGATGTAAGCTTTATAGAATAGATTCCTTTGTTCAACATTCATATAATTCTTGTTCTTTTTCAACATGTATATTAACGAAGAGACTTATTTACAGATTTTACTTATGTGTTCTTGCCATGAGAGTGTACTATCAATGTGTAGGCCAAGGAGTTTATCCGATTTTACAGTATTTAAGTTTCCATTTTCAGTAGGTATTACAATATCTGTTGTTATGCTCTTCAATTTGTGATTAGTGCCAAGCATCATCAGTTTAGTTTTATCCTCATTAAGCAACATTTTGTTATTTAAACACCATTTCTGTACAGATTTCATATCTTTTGTTAACTGTTCTTGTATTTCAGAGGTGCTTCGGCTGTTAACATGCAGAGTAGTATCATCAGCATACATATCTATATTACTAGATGTACAGAGTGGAAGGTCGTTAATATATAAGATAAATAAGAGTGGACCTAATACCGATCCTTGCGGGACTCCGATGTGGGTTGATACATGTTTAGAGATCTTTCCAGCAATTGAGACATATTGCTGCCTATCGGTTAAATATGACGAAAACCATTTTAGTGATCCTGTTTCAAATTTATATATGGCAAGCTTTTGCAAGAGAATATTATGATTTAAAAGATCAAAGGCTTTTCTTAAATCTATCATGATAGCTCCTATGAGATCACCATTGTCTATTGAAAATCGCCACTTTTCAACAAGTTTTAATAATGCGGTTTCGCTTGAGTGTTTTTGTCTAAAGCCTGACTGTGACTCATTCAGTAACCCATATTGACAGAGAAATTTATAAACATGATCATGTACATGGCGTTCAATAATTTTAGATATAGCGGGTAGGATTGATATTGGCCTACAATTGCATACATTGTCTTTGGAGTCGGATTTGTGTAGGGGTATAACTTTAGCATGTTTCCACACTGCTGGAAAGACTCCAGAATCTATACTCTTGTTAATGATGCTTGTGATAGGTGGGGCTATGACATTTGCTGCGATTTTAAGAAAATAAGCATTAAGATCATCATATCCAGCCGATTTATTTGTCTTTAGATTTTTTAGTTCATTATGTACGTAATCTACTGAAATACATGGTATGCAGGAAATGTCAATTTCCCTTTCTCCGAGATCTAACAATACTCACCATTCTGTTACTTCTGATATACAGCTGGCTCTGACAGCGGCTCTAGGACTATAGACTTAGAAAGCTTTACCAACTCCTGGGAACCGGGTACTCGGCTCCCAACTGCCGAGTACCCGTTTACCATAGAGCTCATATTGTTTGCATAGCCACCAAACAAGAGAAAACTATGGCTTGCCTCCGTGGGGCTGGGAGGCTGGGTCCGTAACAGAATGGTGAACACACGTGTCATG
>CM067362.1:1522102-1702664 GCA_034401795.1 Chaetoderma sp. LZ-2023a
CCCCCTATCTATAAGCCTCAATCATGAAAGCTCTGTATTACCACGGGTGTCATACTACCATGAGTGTGTCAGTCTAGCAAGGCTGTAAGAGTGTGTCAGTCTAGCAAGGCTGTACGAGTGTGTCAGTCTAGCAAGGTTGTACGAGTGTGTCAGTCTAGCAAGGCTGTACGAGTGTGTCAGTGTAGCAAGGCTGTAAGAGTGTGTTAGTCTAGCAAGGCTGTAAGAGTGTGTCAGTCTAGCAAGGCTGTACGAGTGTGTCAGTCTAGCAAGGTTGTACGAGTGTGTCAGTCTAGCAGGGCTGTACGAGTGTGTCAGTGTAGCAAGGCTGTAAGCGTGTGTCAGTCTAGCAAGGCTGTAAGAGTGTGCCAGTCTAGCAAGGCTGTACGAGTGTGTCAGTCTAGCAATGCTGTAAGAGCGTGTCAGTCTAGCAAGGTTGTACGAGTGTGTCAGTCTAGCAAGGCTATACGAGTGTGTCAGTCTAGCACGGCTGTAAGAGTGTGTCAGTCTAGCAAGGCTGTAAGAGTGTGTCAGTCTAGCAAGGCTGTACGAGTGTGTCAGTGTAGCAAGGCTGTACGAGTGTGTCAGTGTAGCAAGGCTGTACGAGTGTGTCAGTGTAGCGAGGCTGTACGAGTGTGTCAGTGTAGCGAGGCTGTACGAGTGTGTCAGTGTAGCGAGGCTGTACGAGTGTGTCAGTGTAGCGAGGCTGTACGAGTGTGTCAGTGTAGCGAGGCTGTACGAGTGTGTCAGTGTAGCGAGGCTGTACGAGTGTGTCAGTGGAGCGAGGCTGTGTGAGTGTGTCAGTGTAGCAAGGCTGTACGAGTGTGTCAGTGTAGCAAGGCTGTACGAGTGTGTCAGTCTAGCAAGGCTGTACGAGTGTGTCAGTGTAGCAAGGCTGTAAGAGTGTGTTAGTCTAGCAAGGCTGTAAGAGTGTGTCAGTCTAGCAAGGCTGTACGAGTGTGTCAGTCTAGCAAGGTTGTACGAGTGTGTCAGTCTAGCAGGGCTGTACGAGTGTGTCAGTGTAGCAAGGCTGTAAGCGTGTGTCAGTCTAGCAAGGCTGTAAGAGTGTGCCAGTCTAGCAAGGCTGTACGAGTGTGTCAGTCTAGCAATGCTGTAAGAGCGTGTCAGTCTAGCAAGGTTGTACGAGTGTGTCAGTCTAGCAAGGCTATACGAGTGTGTCAGTCTAGCACGGCTGTAAGAGTGTGTCAGTCTAGCAAGGCTGTAAGAGTGTGTCAGTCTAGCAAGGCTGTACGAGTGTGTCAGTGTAGCAAGGCTGTACGAGTGTGTCAGTGTAGCAAGGCTGTACGAGTGTGTCAGTGTAGCAAGGCTGTACGAGTGTGTCAGTAAAGCAAGGCTGTACGAGTGTGTCAGTCTAGCAAGGCTATACGAGTGTGTCAGTGTAGCGAGTCTGTACGAGTGTGTCAGTGTAGCGAGGGTGTACGAGTGTGTCAGTGTAGCGAGGCTGTACGAGTGTGTCAGTGTAGCGAGGCTGTACGAGTGTGTCAGTGTAGCGAGGCTGTACGAGTGTGTCAGTGTAGCAATGCTGTGTGAGTGTGTCAGTGTAGCGAGGCTGTACGAGTGTGTCAGTGTAGCGAGGCTGTACGAGTGTGTCAGTGTAGCAAGGCTGTACGAGTGTGTCAGTGTAGCAAGGCTGTACGAGTGTGTCAGTGTAGCAAGGCTGTACGAGTGTGTCAGTGTAGCGAGGCTGTACGAGTGTGTCAGTGTAGCGAGGCTGTACGAGTGTGTCAGTGTAGCGAGGCTGTACGAGTGTGTCAGTGTAGCGAGGCTGTACGAGTGTGTCAGTGTAGCGAGGCTGTACGAGTGTGTCAGTGTAGCGAGGCTGTACGAGTGTGTCAGTGGAGCGAGGCTGTGTGAGTGTGTCAGTGTAGCGAGGCTGTACGAGTGTGTCAGTGTAGCGAGGCTGTACGAGTGTGTCAGTGTAGCAAGGCCGTACGAGTGTTTCAGTCTAGCAAGGCTGTACGAGTGTGACAGTGTAGCAAGGCTTATACTTTATGCATATACTATAGGATTTACTAGATTGGCAACACGAAACAATGGAAATATGTGTTTTTATATTCTACCAGATTCAGATAAAATGGATAATTAGAAATGTCTTTATTAATGTTTTACCATTACGTGCACTCTGGTACGTCTTGATCATCAATCTCACTAACAATTGATAGACGAGCTTTCTCATTGGCTCTCCCAAGTTACGTAGTTTCAAGGGGCGTGGCTTAATTGTCCATACATGAAGTGGTAAAAAGGGGCATGTTCTAGTGGGTGTGTTTGTACAAGGATGCTCATCCGAACACGCATACTTTTGGCACTCTATATATGGGTAACTAGGACATGCCCCATCGAAACCACATGCAAGATGACGACAAATACTACTTGAGTCGCAACAATATGTATAAGCCATTTATAATTAGCACTCTGATTGTAACGCTACCAAAACATGGTGTCTGGAAGATTTTGGCACATCATAAACAGAAATATTATGTTACTCTGAATTCTGGCCAATGACTCCGTTCAGTTTCAGCAGGACCAAGATACGTCTTATCCTTTACTCTTGAATTAAAATGTCACATAACGTCGATGACCTATGACATGGAACACTGATGACGCTTATCGTTTGGTAATAAATCATGGACTCCAGAGATTGGGTAATTATAATGATATTATAAATGACAGTTTTGACGGATATTATTAAAATATATAATGCTCTGTGCCCTGGAATTCGCCCTTTTCTCTCTTAATTGTTGTATTGTTTTATATGATATGGAGGCCATTGCCGGACCATATAGTCATATTCAGAATAGTTTCATTGTAACCTGAACACAAGTAGGCTATGTCTCAGTCATATATTCTTCTATAAATAAAGAAAAGTGATCTAGCATCCCTCTTCATCGCCATAACTCGTGTAAAGTATCAGCATTCCATTGACTCACTCACAGCAGGAAAGCGGTGCACGCTTATTTATCCTAGATCATTCATCAATCCAGTGTGATTTTTTCACCAAGTATGACAGCAACGTGTTCAGTGAAATCTAATTAAACCCGTGGAAATAATAGCTTTATTATACCGTGAGCTAGTATCTAAGTCGATACATCAGATTGTCATGCGTGCAAGAAATCGAGTTATGCCGGCAATCAGGCGGGGCGCGTACAAGGGTCACAGAGGTGGGTGTGTATGATGCTAACAGTGTCTGGAGGTCATGCAGGGGTCATGTGGAATAGGGGATGGGTGTGTATGATGCTACCAATCGGGTGGGGTCATACAGGGGTCATGTGGAATCGGGGATTGGTGTGTATGTGATTGTGGTGCGCGAGACAATTCTAAATATATTGCTCTACTTCACGCTCAAAGTGGACTCGTTTTATGAATGTATATACCGATAGACCCATATATGTGTTGAATGTGCCATCGTGTTATCTGTTAGATTTCATATGAAAGGCTCTATGTCTGTGTCCTCACTATTGTATGTATATATTTCATATTTTGTGTAGTATAGGAATATATCACATTGTACAAGCTTTGTGTTGTGCTTACTGTTAAAGACCATACTTAAGCCAATACTATGTTGTAGCCAGACATCGATGTGTGCGTGCGTGAGTACGTGCGTGCGTGTGCGTGCGTGTGTGCGCGTGTGCGTGCGTGTGCTGGCGCCACCGTTGTAGAGACCCTTTGGTTACCATATGTTGTTTATCTAATTACAACGTGTATGTTCAGTGTTATTATGTATCATGTTGTACATGGCAATATCTTGTTCTATGTGTATGGGGTCCATGGCCAATCTAAAAATAGAGCCATGGCTTCAATGCTGAGAAGACATCTCTAACGTCATGATCGTCCCTTTTGCCACCTCATCATAACAACCATAAACTGTTACACAGACTCAACTTCGGAGACCAGGCAGGTCCCGGGACCCACTCTATCTCCGTAGTGAACTGTAAATGCACCACTGTGGATCGTGTTGATTTTAATATCTAATAGCTTGATACAGACATTAAAATCCACTCGATCCATCCAGTGGTTCATATCAGAATTTCTTCAACGCAACATCGGCAAACTCCCGTCCCCATTTTGCGTGCGATTGAATTCAAGCATACGACGAATTAAGTGGGACTATTTTTCTGTTAACGATTTTTCATATAGAAGACTATGAGCTATATATCATCAAGTTCTGAATGAAATAATATTGTCTGGTGTATAGCGTATTGTCTGGTCTGTGTCGTGTCCTTCAAGATTCAATTCTGTTTTTCGCCAAATTCTGGCAAAAATTACTACGCTAATGGCCACTCATTACACATAAGAGTCTTTTCTCGATCTCGTATCGAAGGAGATCTCGCGAGACATAAATGGTCCACGTGGTCTCATATCCCATGCCTTTGCTGGACTGCTCACTGGTGATCGTCGACTCGTCATTGTTGTTGTAGAATTCCATGCGATTATTTATAATAAAGTCACTGGCTTGGTAACAGTTGCATGGAACTAAGGACGGCTCATCAGTATGCTCTCAGGACGAATCACGCACATTCGTAAATATGTGATCCTACTCACCCACCCACCCACCAAAATTGGACTTATTTATTTCCATTACGCAATGGCAGGCGTTATTGAGCGGCATAAAATCAGCGCAATAAATCCGGCATCTGTATTACAAAGACCATCACGCTCCTTATTGGGGACATAATGTTTGGTCGTTTGGCAGCAAACATTGCTATGAAATCGTTCACTGATTTTCAAAGTGCCAGCATAATTCAGATAAACTTTCCCTCATTCCGTCGGTCAGACGACAAAGTAATGGTGCCACATTGTGGCCTGTGATTGAAAATTTAATAAAGAGGGGACAAACTCGACGTAAACATTTTGATCTGGACGGGATCATGAGAGCTAAATACAAAACACATCGGAATTCCGAAATCTATCAGGGTACATACTAAATTGTGAGTTGATGGTAGGTAGCCTATTCAGTATTCCATGTTGTAGTGAAGGCCACACATTTTCACAGCTATGGCGCGTACGATACTACGTCAATAATCTGCCTATGTGACCAACGAATTCTGGCCTACATGCATTACAGAGACGCATTTATCTACGCCCTTCTTCGTGAATACGGCTTAACTATGAGGCGTAACTCTAGGGCGTAGGTTACGCCAGACGTATGTTGTGCCCTCTTTGTGAATACGGCTCCAGATGTTAAATAAGCTAACATACAACCTATGAAGTCATGGAGTTGTCAATCATCTATTTAGATTCAACAAATTTCCCCTCTTTACACCCGCCCCACACCCCCACATCCCACCCCACCACCCACAACCACAACCCCACCCCACCCGACAACACGCGCACGCACGCACGCACTCGCACACGCACGCACGCACACGCGCACGCACGCACGCACGCACGCACGCACGCACGCACGCACGCACGCACGCACGCACGCACGCGCGCGCGCACACACACACATCACCATCACCACCAACAACAACACACACACCCCACCCACACCCACCCTCAACGCACACGTACCTCGGACAAACGGGTTCGCAAAGTTTCGTTGGTGTACACCATCCTCGGTAACAATAATTAACAGCTACAGACAATCAACACCAAAATAGCTTGTCCGCGCTCTTCTGGATGCTTGAAAATCAATTTCCTTCAGAGATGCTAGATGATGGTGGGGTGGTGGTGTTACGGATGTCCGGTCGCTTAATGGCACATGCCAGGAATTGAGTTGCCATTGAAAGGAAGATCTTGGATCCGATACTTAGAATGTGGCCACGGTCCGGGAGCTTTAGCGCGGTCTTAGCGACATGCGGTGTATGGACGGTATTGGAAATGCGTCTGAGTTTGTCTTGATATAGAAACTGTTCATAATAGCCAATTTCTTTATCATGTCCCCAAATTGGAATCAGGTAAGCATCAACCTCTTCCCTCCAGGACACCCATCTCCCACTCCATGACATCACCATCACTTCCCTCCAGGACACCCCACATCCCCCTGCAGGACACCACCACCACTTCCCTCCAGGACACCCATCTCCCACTCCATGACACCACCATCACTTCCTTCCAGGACACCCCACCTCCCCCTCCAGGACACCAACCTCTTCCCTCCAGGACACAACCACCCATCCCCTTCAGGACAACACCACCCTCTTCCCTCAAGGGCACACCACCCTCCCTTCCCTGATCCCACCACCCCTCCCCTCCAGGACACCATCACCTTATTCCCTCAAGGATACCACCACCTCTCACCTCCAGGACCCCACCACCCCTCCCCTCCAGGACACCACCACCACCTCCCTCCATGACACCACCACCACTTCCCTCCAGGACACCCCACCTCCTCCTCCAGGACAACCAGCACCACTCCATCCAGGTTGCCATCACCCTTTCCCTCCAGAACACCCAGCATCCACTTCCCTCCAGGACACCATCACCACTTCCCTCCAGGACACCCCGCCTCCCCCTCCAGGACATCACCACCACTTCCCTCCAGAACACCTCACCTTCTCTCCAGGACACCACCACCACTTCCCTCCAGGACACCCCAGCTCTCCCTCCAGGAACCACCCTCTTCCCTCCAGGACACCACCACCCTCCCCTCCAGGACACCACCACATTCCTCCCTCAAGGACACCACCACCCCTCCCCTCTAGGAGACGACCACCCTCTCCCCTCCAGGACACCACCATCCTCTTCCCTCAAGGACACCACCACCCCTCCCCTCCAGGACACCACCACCCCTCCCCTCTAGGACACCACCACCCCTCCCCTCCAGGACATACATGAGAGGAAGCCATCTCTAAGACGAGTAATAGTAATAGGATAATTTATATACACACGAATATGGCTCTAATCAAATTACAGTGAATATGCAATCAGTCATTCCATAAGCAATAATAGAATCTTCACAGCCACAGTTAATCATGCATCAGTTATGGGCTATAGTGAATCATGCATGGGTATTACATGGCTTCCACCGTGTGAGAAAGAGGGAGTGAGTGGGAGTAAACGTAATCATGCGGGGGTGGGGTGGAAGTGTGCGTGCGTGTGTGCGTGCGCGTGCATGCGTGAATGCGTGCGTGCGTGCGTGCGTGAGTTGGGGCGTGGGGCGGGAGGGGTGGGAGATGAAAGAGGAAAGGAGCGATTAATGCTAGATGTAGACATGGGGAAATGGACCCACCACCATTATCCAGAGCACGTCGTGTCTACGTATACCAGGAGCAGTAACATTGTTAATGAGAGGTTTCTAACAGACGTACAAACTTGGCAGAAACCATTTACTTTATACATTACAAAAAAATGATCATTAGGCCAGCAGCGAAGGACACCAGTGCTATTTGTTTTACATTAATGTTATTGATTGGTAAATAATTATTAAACAATGATAAAACTGGTTCTTATCCTTCCTTCTGTGAGCTATTTGCATCTACATACTCAAATGTGTTTCGTCACCGTCCCCGTCGTCGCCGTCGCCGTCGTCGTCGTTCTTTACTTCTACTTGAAATATCGCGTGTTTCTTATTATATTGCTAGAACAAACTCGGTACATAAGCGCTGAAATTAAAGGACAACTTTACTAATCGGCTATGATACAGAGACTGATCTGCCAGCATTCTCACTACAGCAAGCAGTACATGACTATACAAATAAGAGCTAATCTCCATACGGGTTGATACGGGCGGGTCTCTAATTAAGAATGACGGCAGTGTCGGGTGTGCGTGTTTGAATGTTAATTAGGCCATTGAGAGAATGAGTTCTGATGGACATTACATCCCTCCATGTTTTATGAAATTTAGTAATTTAGTCAAGTCTATTAAGCGTCAAACAATATCCATTGCAATAGCGTTAGAATGATTTAAAGTTTTAAAATAACTTTTGATGTTTGATCCAGCAGTCCACTTCAGGATGTGATCGGATTCAGGAAGTAAACTGTGTAGACGTACACTAATCCGGAGAATATACGCAGTGTGGTAAACCATTACAAATTCACAAATAATCTCCATATATTAAACCTATAAATCCGTTTCGAATTCAAATCGTACAATTATTTCCGGTATAATACGACTATAGATCCTTTTTGGAACTGAACATGACTATTATTATAAACACATCTATTTACTACGAATAAAGGCAAGGTAATAAGCAAGCCAGGGATTACACCATTTAACTACACAGGCTTGCTGGTTTATTCTAACACACATTTATGTACATAGGAATCTGCCCGTCTTGTTGGAGGTCGTCTGTCGTTTCTGAGTAGATAGCGTCTCGTAATGGGTGGGCGTGGTTGATCTAGTGCTGGCGTTGGAGGTTCTTGGTCTAGAGTCGGTAACTCGGGCATAGGTGTTGGAATGTAATCATCGTCATGCGCAGGTGTCACTTTGACATTTGCCCTAATAAGTTTAAAATGTGATGCATTTCGCGTGATGACATGGTCAGTTCTTTCGGCCATTATCATGGTGCCTTTGATCTTTATAACTTTGGACGGGCGTTCACAATATGCTGTTGAAAGTTTGTTTCATTTCATCTGTTTTACAAGGACACTGTCTCCAACTTTGAATGTATGTTTACGCACATTTCTGGATTTATCCGCATTTGTTCTCATTTTTGCTTTGGCTTTCTGATCAGCAGTACAAATGTCGTTGTCTTCGCTACTGTTACTAATTTGTGGAAGTTCGATTCGCAGTTTCCTGTTGAAAAGTGCCTGCGCTGGCGATATATTAGTCAAGCAGTGAGGTGTTGCACGATAACTACGTAGAAATTTGAACAGTTTCTGCTTCCATGACTTTCTTTCGACGTGAGCTGCACGAATAGCCTTTTCGAGCGTTTTGACGAATCTTTCTACTTCGCCATTTGCTCGTGGCCACAGGGGTGTAACCTTTCTGTGCGTGAAGCCTAAGTACTTTAAAAATGATCGAAACTCTTCCCCGCTGAATGGTGGTCCATTGTCTGTTTTCACGATTTCCGGAATTTCTAACATAGAGAATATTCCATCAAGTTTTGGAATTACTGCTTTCGCGGATGTTGACTTTGTTATTTCAATAACTGGATAACGTGAATAGTCATCTATCACTATTAATAAATAATCTCCAGATGGGAATGGTCCACAGAAATCTACGCTTATGTTAGTCCAAGGCTCTTTAGGAAGATCTGTCATCTGAAGTGGTTCACGATTTGCAGTACTTGTTGTTGCTTGGCATGGCACACACTGTTTGATTAGATCCTCTGCCATGTTGTCAATGCCAGGAAACCACACCTTTTCTCGTAACAGTTTCTTTGTTTTAGCAATGCCTTGGTGACCTAGGTGAGCAAGTTCCAATCCACGTTTCTGGAGGGATGCAGGTAAGACAATTCTACATCCACATAGCACAATGTCACTGTCTGCATTTACTGTCAGTTCAGTCTTAACATTTCTAAATGCTAGTAATGCGGCTTTGTCAATATTCTTATCAGCAATATCGGTAATAGTATCCCATGTATTGTCACTAAGAGTTTTTATTATCCATTGTAGGGTCAGGTAATTTTTCGTTGCTGACTTGACTTCTGTTAATGTCATTGCCTTAGGTACAGCGTTTTCTGCAATAAAGTTCACATATTCTTCTGCAACTTTCTGTTCTCGATTGACTAAACTGTTACTATTTAACGAATCAACAGGTCGTCTTGACATATATTCCGCTGGATTGTCACATCCACGTTTATATTTTACTACATAGTCATAAGGTTGCAGTCTTAGAGCCCAACGTTCGATACGCGCTGGTGGTTTGACTTTGGATTATTGAATATCAGCTCCAGTGGCTTATGATCTGTGATAAGATCTAACTGATGTCCTAGCAGGTACAGATGGAAGTGTTCACAGCGCCATACAATCCCGAGCGCTTCTCGTTCTGTTTGAGAGCAACGTGTCTCAACATCTGTTAAAGCTCTACTCGCATAGGCAATAATACGTTTTATTCCTGGTTCCTGTTTACTTTCTTGTGCTAAGATCGCTCCAAGACCGACAGGACTCGCATCGACAATGACTTCTATATTAACTATTGGATTGAAATATTCCATGACCGTATCACTGGTTAATGCTTCTTTTAACTGATTAAGAGCATCTCCGTTTCTTTTCTTCCAGGTCCATTTCGTATCCTTTCTGGTTAGCTCACGCAATGGCTGTGAAATTGTAGAGAAACCCGGTATGAAACGAGAAACATAGCTTAATAATCCAAGTATGCTGCGTACTTCACTTACACTTTCAGGTGCACAAGCATTGGGATCAGGAGGAATGCCAGATTCGGTGAAGATAAGACCATAGAATTCAAGCGTTGTTTTGTTAAACTGACACTTATCTTTATTCAAAGTCATATTCCGTTCACTCAGTTTTTGCAATGTGCGTTTTAGGTTACAGTCATGTTCATGTTGTGACTTGCCAAATACGAGAATATCATCACTTATGTTTAGTGTACCTGGTATGCCTTCTAGTGTTTCAAGAATAGTGTTCTGAAATATTTCAGCAGCTGATGATATTCCAAAATCTAACCGTTTATATCTTCGAAGGCCTACATGAGTTAAAAATGTAGTGATGTATCTGGACTCTGGTTCTAGTTCAAGCTGGTGATATCCATTGTTTAAATCTAGTTTACTGAATAATTTAGCGCCATTTAGATCCACTAGAAGATCATCAACAGTAGGTGATATGTGCCGTTCACGCTTCACTGCTTTGTTGGGAAGTCTCATGTCGATACGTATTCTAATTTCGTTCGGACTTTTAGGCTTTGGTGCGACTACAATCGGTGATACCAGGGAGTAGGTCCATCTACTCGTTCGATGATATCCAGACGCTCTAGGCGTTCTATTTCACGTTCTACTTTCTCTCTTATGTGAAATGGAATCCGTCTATGGGGCTGTGTACATGGCTGTACTGACGTATCAATGTGTAATTTGATCTGAGTATCTTTCAACTTCCCTACCCCACTAAACAAGGAAGGATACTGTGCACATATTTGGTCAGTCTCGCAATCACTAGCCTGAATTTTGTTCAATATTTGTACAATACCCTATTCATGGGATGTGTCGTAACCTAATAATGACCCACTAGCGCCTTCAAACACGTAGAACACGGCATTGGTAATTCTTTGTTTCGTTTCTACCTCTGCATCGAATTTGCTACAAACCGGAAGTGGTGTGTCCGATCCATATGGGAATATTGTAGTCTTAGCACGCTGTAATGGCGGGCGGTTATTCAGAGTTTCATAACAATCCTTGTCAAGAATGTTTACTGACGCACCAGTGTCTATAAGTATCTTTATATGCGTATTTTGTATTTTGATTGCCGCTTTGGGCGACGATGTTCTCACTTTATTTGTTGGTTGTCTCGAGCTTGATCTATTACCTTTGGACGTGTCTCCAATGTCCATCAAGTCTCCAGTAACACCATATACATAATCGTTATCGGAATCACGTAACTCATTTGTATCCGAATCTATGTCCAAATCCTGAAGACGCTTCACAAGTCTTTGATTATTCGTTTCCATCCGTCTATCCGGAAGCTTTTCGGATTTTCTTGGCAATCTACAACACTTAGCGAAATGTCCAATCTTATTACAGTTCATGCAACGTTTACCTTTGGCTGGGCAGTCAAATGTGTGGGGATAATTGTACCCACATCTGAAACACTTTGTATTGGTACTTCGATCATACTGACACGAACTACGTGGCTGTCCAGGTATCTTTGTCATTGGCTCATTACTTGTTGCTGGTCGATGTTTCTGTTTCCGTGCTTGGAATGCATTTACTGATCCGTATGTTGCATCTTCCATGCGATGCGCGTGTGATTCTGACAATTCTCTTATTCTCGCTAAATCGAGCAATTGTTTCAAAGTCATAGCCGCGTCCTTTACGCTTGGCGTCGTAACTTGGACGATAAACAGCATTGAATAATTTGCGATGTTATTTCCTTGTCGATATCCACAAACTCGCACGGCGCAGCAGGCTGACGTAATCTCGTATTGTATGTGTCCATTGACTCACCCGGTCTCTGCTGAGACTGTCGGAATACACAGACTTCTAATTCGCGATTTCGCTTAGGTGAGAAATGTGCTGTTAAACACTCAGTAGCACCTGTATAGTTATCCTTTTCATCGTTGTCCGGTATCGTGTTGAAAATCTCGTATGTTTCATCGCCTACATAATGCAGCAATAGCGCTCGTTTTCGCGTGTCGTCGGTTACAGCCATAGCAAGCAGCAGGTTTTCAAATCGTTGTAACCATTTCGTCCATCGAATCCCAGATCCAGCATCAGAATGAACGTCAAATGTCGGAAAGTTCGGCAGTGCTAACGCCATCTTCACAAGCAATTAACTATTCACTAGGTAAATTATATTAACCACTTTCCGTCTGAATTAATCTTAACTGTTTACCGACTGGCGACCGCTTATCGACACCTTAAACTACAAAACGTTTACTAAATATTACTGACTTTTTAAAACAGAAAACTGACTTACTGTACGTCAATTAAATACTTGTACATCCTCGACATTCGGCCTGAACACACTATATACTTATGTTAACTTTTAAATTGAAACTTTAACACTCAATTATTATGTAAAAGTTACTTTTACCACAATATTGCTTGGCCTTATTCACACTGATTCTATTCAGATTCACTTTTCACTCGTCGCCAGTTGAAATATCGTGTGTTTCTTATTATATTTCTAGAACAAACTCGGTACATGAGCGCTGATATTAAAGGACAACTTTACTAATCGGCTATGATACAGAGACTGATCTGCCAGCATTCTCACAACAGCAAGCAGTACATGACTATACAAATAAGAGCTAATCTCCATACTGGTTGATACGGGCGGGTCTCTAATTAAGGATGACGGCAGTGTCGGGTGTGCGTGTTTGAATGTTAATTAGGCCATTGAGAGAATGAGTTCTGATGGATATCACACTACTCATCTTTTCTCAAGCATCGTGATGACCTTCCCACCTCATTTCAGCCGACACAATCGGGTCGCTCATCGCTCTATGCTTCATACACTATACATCTTAGCGTGACGCATTACATTCTCGTGGCTACATCATCACCCTGATAACGACATGAACGTGATGTGAGCAAGTTCACACAGACAAACATGGCTACATCATCACCATGAGCATTATGCACAACGCTAATGAAATGACACTTGGAGATCGAATCAAACGAAATGGTGCTAGCCCTGTGAGGATCCGCCAGGCAGGTGCAGCGCCGGGCTCCAGCCTCGAAGGAGCCCACCCTCAGCTACTGGAGGTCCCATCAACTCGTCTTGTGGAGCCAGGGGACGAGGATGGAGAGCTACTGGCCAACCGAAAGAGAAGACCAACCCCAAAGAGAAGCCTAGTATCAACATCATGCACTGGAGGGGTTACCAACAAGAAATCAGAGCTCGAACAGTTCCTGTACGAAAACAACATTGATATCTGCTGCATCCAAGAGACACACCTGCAAGAAGGTAAACCATTTAAGATCAGAGGCTACCAGATTTTCCGGTGTGATCGAAGAGGAAGAAAGAAATGTGGGGTGATCACCTTGGTCCGAAACAGCGTGAACGCCAGCCAGATCAAAACCTTTATGGAAGAGGCAGAATATATCAAGATCAATGTAACAACCAGCAACTCTGTGATTGACATTTTCAATTATTACTGCCCTAATGACAAGAATCTCTCACTTGACACAATCCAGGTCCCGGACTGCCACTTCCTCATTGCGGGAGACTTTAATAGCCAGTCCCAGAGCTGGGGATACAGAACACTTGATAAACGAGGAGAAGACATTGAAGCATGGCAAGATGAAAAGCACCTTTTACTTGTCAACGATCCCACAGATCAGCCTACCTTCTACTCGAGCCGGTGGCACTCGACAACAACGCCAGATTTGGCATTTTGTACAGAAGACATTCACAGAAACCTCAGCAGAGTGGTCGGATCGCAGTTAGGAGGAAGCGACCACCGTCCAGTCCTCCTCTCTCTTTCTGCAAGTATTTCGATAAGTACACCTCAACATCTCAGGTGGAACTACAAAAAGGCAAATTGGAATCTGTTCGGCATTCGTTCCAGTGAGCTTACCCAAAATATAGCAGTAGAAGGGAGAAACATCAACAATGTGGTCAAGGAATTTAATTCAAGTATCCTCAAGGCTGCCAACGAAGCGATTCCTCGAGGGTTCAGGAAAAACCACCGCCCCCTACTGGACAACAGAACTGCAAGCAGCACATGATAAACTAGACAAGGTCAGAGAAGATGCAGAGGGTAATCCCTATCATGAAAACCCCTTCACGCTTCACGCTACAACAAACTAAAGCCAGGTATCTAAAGACCAAGCTGGAGGCCAAAAGAAGAAGCTGGAGGGAAAAGACGGCAGGGTTTAATTTAGAGAGAGACACCACAAAGCTATGGAGACTGACTAAAGCACTGAATGATGAGGGTGTCGGGGGAGAGAAGATTACTCTTGAAGAAGATGGGCAAACACTGACAGGAAAGATGGCTGCAGATGCCTTTGCGAAGAAACAACATTTCTATACCACGAATGCGTCAAAAAGAGGTTAGAAAAGAGCAAAAGGAACGAACAGACACCAACACTCACGATGCAATGAAAGTTGACATTAGTTTAGCAGAACTGAAGAAGGCTATCTGCCAATTGAAGAAGAAGAAATCTCCCGGGCCAGATGGCATTACGAATGAAATGATCCAACACCTTGGTAATGCATCTCTCCGCAAGTTGCTAGACATCTTTAATCTCAGTTGGACCGATGGAGAGGTTCCTCAGTGCTGGAAGGAAGCCAGAATGACTGCTATTCTGAAAAAGGGAAGAACAAGACGAAAGTGCTGAGCTACCGTCCTATCAGTCTTACAAGCTGCATATGCAAGAACATGGAGCGCATCATCAACCAGCGGTTGCAGTGGTACCTGGAGTCGGAGAACATTATAGTTTCAGAGCAGGCCGGCTTCAGAAGATACAGGAGCACAGAAGATGAAACAACACATCTTGCACAGGTCATAGAGGACATCTTTCAAGCCAAGAAGGTGATGCTAGCTGCCTTTATCGATCTGCAGAAGGCATTTGACAAGGCGTGGAAGGATGGCTTCTCGTGAAGCTCCGGCGTACAGGCATCGGTGGCAACATGTTCCGATGGACCAAGTCGTACCTACACAATCGCAGAGGTAGGGTGCTGGTGGATGGACAATCTGGACAGAATGTATTGCTGAGACAAGGGGTTCCACAAGGCGGAGTATTATCACCAACTCTGCTCATACTCTTCATTAATGACATTGTAGCAGAGCTGCCCAATGGGATCCAAGCAGCCCTCTATGCAGATGACCTCGTACTCTGGTGCACCGAGGAGTACACAACGACTGCCACGTACAGAATGCAGCTCGCCTTGGACAGAATTACAGCTTGGGCCAATCGCTGGTGTATTACCATCAACAAAGAAAAATCTTCAGCCATGCTATTCTCACTGTCCACCAAAACCAAGGTTGGCAATCTGACACTGGGCGCTACTCCACTCGAGTACGAGGACCAGCAGACATACCTGGGCGTTACCTACGACAGAAGATTAACATGGAAGGAGCACATATAGAATGCAGAGGCAAAGGCCAGAAGAAAGATAAACATCATGAGGAAGCTGGCAGGAACAAAGTGGGGTGCCAATGAAAGGATCCCCAAGACCATCTACCTAGGTGCCGTACGACCACACCTTGAGTATGGATCCAGCACATGGATGACAGCAGCTAAATGTCATCAACAGAACCTCGACAGAGTAGAAAACCAGGCACTGCGCATCATCACTGGTGGAATGAGATCAACACCAATATAAAAAATGGAGCAGACAGCAGGCATCGCCCCACTTAGCAAAGGAAGGGAATGCAAAGCACTGATCCAAGCTGCAACGTTCAAATCGTTCAGTAACCACCCGATGAAGATCAGGCAAGCACAGCTGTCATCAGGAAGACTTAAAAGATCAAGTTTTGTGAAAGAGACAAAAGCACTTCAAAGGAAACACCAAGAAATGTTGCCAGCACAAATAGAAGACCCAAACCACACCATTGATCCTCCACCCTGGGAAAACAAACTAGAGAGCATAGCTATTCGCACCACAGTACTCATCTCACAACCAAAGATGAACACAGTGATGTGAGCAAGAAGGCCCTGACCCGAGCCATGCTGGAAGAAATGTACCCTCAGGAGACATGGACAAGGATCGACACAGATGGATCAGCCAAAGCTGCAATTATGAGCGGAGGTGCCGGACTGCACATACAGTATCTAAACGGACAACATGAGTCAGCTGCAATACCGGCGGGCAAACACTGCACAAACTACAGAGCTGAAGTCGAAGCACTGGTTCATGCAGCTAATACCATCAGCAGAACAGCAGACCCTATTGCACAGATTGTTTTTTTATCTGATGCCCGCTCTGTCCTTGAGGCTATCACCAAAGGTAAGCTGCCACAACTTGAAGAAGCAATACAAACCATCAAATGCTTTCGGATAGCATTGCAGTGGATCCCCTCACACTGTGGGTCCAAGGAAATGAGGAAGCAGACAAGATGGCAAAGGTGGGTGCAGAAGAGAATCAGACAGAAAACATGGTTACCCATACAGAGATGAAGACTATCATCAAGTCACTCTATAGAACACCTCAATCAGAAGATGCCTACCATCAGCTCTCAAGGCCAGAGCAAGGGACCATTCTTCGTCTCAGAACTGGACACAACAGACTAAACCAACACATGTACAGGCGGTTCCACCCTACGATATCGCCCGCTTGTCCTTGTGGAGAAGCAGAACAGACCACAGAGCACATACATCAATGTTGCAGTATGTATCAGCTGCTGAGAGAAGAGATCTGGCGTTTGTCAACCTCCTTCTTGAAAAGCTGCGGAAAACCACAGATTTCATCTTGAGAACGGCTCTTCAAGTGTGATACCAGCGATCGAAAAGAAGAAGAAGAAGAAGAAGAAGAAGAAGAAGAAGAAGATCACCCTGATAACGACATGAAGGTGATGTCAGCAAGTTCACACAGACAAACATGGCTACATCATCACCCTGATAACGACATGCACGTGATATCAGCAAGTTCACACAGACAAACATGGCTACATCATCATCCTGATAACGACATGAACGTGATGTCAGAAAGTTCACACAGATAAACATGGCTACATCATCACCCTGATAACGACATGAACGTGATGTCAGAAAGTTCACACAGACAAACATGGCCACATCATCACCTTGATAACGACATGAACGTGATGTCAGCAAGTTCACACAGACAAATATGGCTATCATCACCATGATAACGACATGAACGTGATGTCAGCAAGTTCACACAGACAAACATGGCTACATCATCACCCTGATAACGACATGAACGTGATGTCAGCAAGTTTACACAGACAAACATGGCTACATCATCACCCTGATAACGACATGCACGTGATGTCAGCAAGTTCACACATACAAACAGGGCTACATCATCACCCTGATAACGACATGCACGTGATGTCAGCAAGTTCACACAGACAAACATGGCTACATCATCACCCTGATAACGACATGAACGTGATGTCAGCAAGTTCACACAGACAAACATGGCTACATCATCACCCTGATAACGACATGAACGTGATGTCAGCAAGTTCACACAGACAAACATGGCTACATGATCACCCTGATAACGACATGAACGTGATGTCAGCAAGTTCACACAGACAAACATGGCTACATCATCACCCTGATAATGACATGAACGTGATGTCAGCAAGTTCACACAGACAGACATGGCTATCATCACCATGATAACGACAGGAACGTGATGTCAGCAGGTTCACACAGACAAACATGGCTACATCCTCACTCTGATAGCGACATCAACGTGATGTCAGAAAGTTCGCACAGACAAACATGGCTACATCATCACCCTGATAACTACATGAACGGAACGTTATGTCAGCAAGTTGACACAAACAAACATGGCTACATCATCACCCTGATAACGAGATGAACGTGATGTCAGCAAGTTCACACATACAGACATGGCTACATCATCACCGTGACAACGACATGAAAGTGATGTCAGCAAGTTCACACAGACAAACATGGCTACATCATCACCCTGATAACGACATGAACATGATGTCAGCAAGTTCACACAGACAAACATGGCTACATCATCACCCTGATAACGACATGAACGTGATGTCAGTAAGCTCACACAGAAAAACATGGCTACATCATCACCCTGATAACGACATGAACGTGATGTCAGCAAGTTCACACAGACAAACATGGCTACATCATCACCCTGATAAGGACATGAACGTGATGTCACTAAGTTCAAATAGACAAACATGGCTACATCATCACCCTAATAACGACATGAACGTGATGTCAGCAAGTTCACATAGACAAACATGGCTATCATCACCCTGATAACGACATGAACGTGATGTCAGCAAGTTCACACAGACAAACATGGCTATCATCACCATGATAACGACATGAACGTGATGTCAGCAAGTTCACACAGACAAACGTGGCTACATCATCACCCTGATAGCGACATGAACGTGATGTCAGAAAGTTCACACAGACAAACATGGCTACATCATCACCCTGATAACGACATGAACGTTATGTCAGCAAGTTGACACGGACAAACATGGCTACATCATCACCCTGATAACGACATGAACGTGATGTCAGCAAGTTCACACATACAGACATGGCTACATCATCCCGGTGACAACGACATGAAAGTGATGTCAGCAAGTTCACACAGACAAACATGGCGACATCATCACCCTGATAACGACATTAACGTCATGTCAGCAAGTTCACACATACAGACATGGCTACATCATCACCCTGATAACGACATGAACGTGATGTCAGCAAGTTCACATAGACAAACATGGCTACATCATCACCCTGATAACGACATGAACGTGATGTCAGCAAGTTCACACAGACAAACATGGCTACATCATCACCCTGATAACGACATGAACGTGATGTCAGCAAGTTCACACAGACAAACATGGCTACATCATCACCCTGATAACGACATGAACGTGATGTCAGCAAGTTCACACATACAAACATGGCTACATCATCACCCTGATAACGACATGAACGTGATGTCAGCAGGTTCACACAGACAAACATGGCTACATCATCACCCTGATAACGACATGAACGTGATGTCAGCAAGTTCACACAGACAAACATGGCTACATCATCACCCTGATAACGACATGAACGTGATGTCAACAAGTTCACACAGACATACATGGCTACATCATCACCCTGATAACGACATGAACGTGATGTCAGCAAGTTCACACAGACAAACATGGCTACATCATCACCCTGATAACGACATGAACGTGATGTCAGCAGGTTCACACAGACAAACATGGCTACATCATCACTCTGATAGCGACATCAACGTGATGTCAGCAAGTTCACACAGACAAACATGGCTACATCATCACCCTGATAACGACATAAACAGAACGTTATGTCAGCAAGTTGACACAAACAAACATGGCTACATCATCACCCTGATAACGAGATGAACGTGATGTCAGCAAGTTCACACATACAGACATGGCTACATCATCACCGTGACAACGACATGAAAGTGATGTCAGCAAGTTCACACAGACAAACATGGCTACATCATCACCCTGATAACGACATGAACATGATGTCAGCAAGTGCACATAGACAAACATGGCTAGATCATCACCCTGATAACGACATGAACGTGATGTCAGCAAGTTCACATAGACAAACATGGCTACATCATCACCCTGATACCGACATGAACGTGATGTCAGCAAGTTCACACAGACAAACATGGCTACAGCATCGCCCTGATAACGACATGAACGTGATGTCAGCAAGTTCACACAGACAAACATGGCTACATCATCACCCTGATAACGACATGAACATCATGTCAGCAGGTTCACACAGACAAACATGGCTACATCATCACCCTGATACCGACATGAACGTGATGTCAGCAAGTTCACACAGACAAACATGGCTACATCATCACCCTGATAACGACATGAACGTGATGTCAGCAAGTTCACACAGACAAACATGGCTACATCATCACCCTGATAACGACATGAACCTGATGTCAGTAAGTTCACACAGACAAACATGGCTACCTCATCACCATGATAACGACATGAACAAGATGTCAGCAAGTTCACACAGAGAAACATGGCTACATCATCACCCTGATAACGACATGGACGTGATGTCAGAAAGTTCACACGGACAAACATGGCTACATCATCACCCTGATAACGACATGAACGTTATGTCAGCAAGTTGACACGGACAAACATGGCTACATCATCACCCTGATAACGACATGAACGTGATGTCAGCAAGTTCACACAGACATACATGGCTACATCATCACCTTGATGACGACATGAACGTGATGTCAGCAAGTTCACACAGACAAACATGGCTACATCATCACCCTGATAACGACATGAACGTGATGTCAGCAGGTTCACACAGACAAACATGGCTACATCATCACCCTGATAACGACATGAACGTGATGTCAGCAAGTTCACACAGACAAACATGGCTACATCATCACCCTGATAACGACATGAACGTGATGTCAACAAGTTCACACAGACATACATGGCTACATCATCACCCTGATAACGACATGAACGTGATGTCAGCAAGTTCACACAGACAAACATGGCTACATCATCACCCTGATAACGACATGAACGTGATGTCAGCAGGTTCACACAGACAAACATGGCTACATCATCACTCTCATAGCGACATCAACTTGATGTCAGAAAGTTCACACAGACAAACATGGCTACATCATCACCCTGATAACGACATGAACGGAACGTTATGTCAGCAAGTTGACACAAACAAACATGGCTACATCATCACCCTGATAACGAGATGAACGTGATGTCAGCAAGGTCACACATACAGACATGGCTACATCATCACCGAGACAACGACATGAAAGTGATGTCAGCAAGTTCACACAGACAAACATGGCTACATCATCACCCTGATAACGACATGAACATGATGTCAGCAAGTGCACATAGACAAACATGGCTAGATCCTCACCCTGATAACGACATGAACGTGATGTCAGCAAGTTCACATAGACAAACATGGCTACATCATCACCCTGATAACGACATGAACGTGATGTCAGCAAGTTCACACAGACAAACATGGCTACATCATCACCCTGATAACGACATGAACGTGATGTCAGCAGGTTCACACATACAAACATGGCTACATCATCACTCTGATAGCGACATCAACGTTATGTCAGCAAGTTGACACGGACAAACATGGCTACATCATCACCCTGATAACGACATGAACGTGATGTCAGCAAGTTCACACATACAGACATGGCTACATCATTCCGGTGACAACGACATGAAAGTGATGTCAACAAGTTCACACAGACAAACATGGCGACATCATCACCCTGATAACGACATGAACGTGATGTCAACAAGTTCACACATACAGACATGGCTACATGATCACCCTGATAACGACATGAACGTGATGTCAGCAAGTTCACATAGACAAACATGGCTACATCATCACCCTGATAACGACATGAACGTGATGTCAGCAAGTTCACACAGACAAACATGGCTACATCATCACCCTGATAACGACATGAACGTGATGTCAGCAAGTTCACACAGACAAACATGGCTACTTCATCACCCTGATAACGACATGAACGTGATGTCAGAAAGTTCACACAGACAAACATGGCTACATCATCACACTGATAACGACATGAACGTGATGTCAGCAAGTTCACACATACAAACATGGCTACATCATCACCCTGATAACGACATGAACGTGATGTCAGCAGGTTCACACCGACAAACATCGCTACATCATCACCCTGATAACGACATGAACGTGATGTCAGCAAGTTCACACAGACAAACATGGCTACATCAAAAACCCTGATAACGACATGAACGTGATGTCAACAAGTTCACACAGACAAACATGGCTACATCATCACCCTGATAACGACAGAACGTGATGTCAGCAAGTTCACACAGACAAACATGGCTACATCATCACCCTGATAACGACATGAACGTGATGTCAGCAGGTTCACACAGACAAACATGGCTACATCATCACTCTGATAGCGACATCAACGTGATGTCAGAAAGTACACACAGACAAACATGGCTACATCATCACCCTGATAACGACATGAACGGAACGTTATGTCAGCAAGTTGACACAAACAAACATGGCTACATCATCACCCTGATAACGACATGAACATCATGTCAGCAGGTTCACGCAGACAAACATGGCTACATCATCACCCTGATACCGACATGAACGTGATGTCAGCAAGTTCACACAGACAAACATGGCTACATCATCACCCTGATAACGACATGAACATGATGTCAGCAAGTTCACACAGACAAACATGGCTACATCATCACCCTGATAACGACATGAACCTGATGTCAGTAAGTTCACACAGACAAACATGGCTACCTCATCACCATGATAACGACATGAACAAGATGTCAGCAAGTTCACACAGAGAAACATGGCTACATCATCACCCTGATAACGACATGGACATGATGTCAGAAAGTTCACACGGACAAACATGGCTACATCATCACCCTGATAACGACATGAACGTGATGTCAGCAAGTTCACACATACAGACATGGCTACATCATTCCGGTGACAACGACATGAAAGTGATGTCAGCAAGTTCACACAGACAAACATGGCGACATCATCACCCTGATAACGACATGAACGTGATGTCAGCAAGTTCACACATACAGACATGGCTACATGATCACCCTGATAACGACATGAACGTGATGTCAGCAAGTTCACATAGACAAACATGGCTACATCATCACCCTGATAACGACATGAACGTGATGTCAGCAAGTTCACACAGACAAACATGGCTACATCATCACCCTGATAACGACATGAACGTGATGTCAGCAAGTTCACACAGACAAACATGGCTACATCATCACCCTGATAACGACATGAACGTGATGTCAGCAAGTTCACACAGACAAACATGGCTACATCATCACACTGATAACGACATGAACGTGATGTCAGCAAGTTCACACATACAAACATGGCTACATCATCACCCTGATAACGACATGAACGTGATGTCAGCAGGTTCACACCGACAAACATCGCTACATCCTCACCCTGAGAACGACATGAACGTGATGTCAGCAAGTTCACACAGACAAACATGGCTACATCATCACCCTGATAACGACATGAACGTGATGTCAACAAGTTCACACAGACAAACATGGCTACATCATCACCCTGATAACGACATGAACGTGATGTCAGCAAGTTCACACAGACAAACATGGCTACATCATCACCCTGATAACGACATGAACGTGATGTCAGCAGGTTCACACAGACAAACATGGCTACATCATCACTCTGATAGCGACATCAACGTGATGTCAGAAAGTACACACAGACAAACATGGCTACATCATCACCCTGATAACGACATGAACGGAACGTTATGTCAGCAAGTTGACACAAACAAACATGGCTACATCATCACCCTGATAACGACATGAACATCATGTCAGCAGGTTCACGCAGACAAACATGGCTACATCATCACCCTGATACCGACATGAACGTGATGTCAGCAAGTTCACACAGACAAACATGGCTACATCATCACCCTGATAACGACATGAACATGATGTCAGCAAGTTCACACAGACAAACATGGCTACATCATCACCCTGATAACGACATGAACCTGATGTCAGTAAGTTCACACAGACAAACATGGCTACCTCATCACCATGATAACGACATGAACAAGATGTCAGCAAGTTCACACAGAGAAACATGGCTACATCATCACCCTGATAACGACATGGACGTGATGTCAGAAAGTTCACACGGACAAACATGGCTACATCATCACCCTGATAACGACATGAACGTTATGTCAGCAAGTTGACACGGACAAACATGGCTACATCATCACCCTGATAACGACATGAACGTGATGTCAGCAAGTTCACACATACAGACATGGCTACATCATTCCGGTGACAACGACATGAAAGTGATGTCAGCAAGTTCACACAGACAAACATGGCGACATCATCACCCTGATAACGACATGAACGTGATGTCCGCAAGTTCACACATACAGACATGGCTACATGATCACCCTGATAACGACATGAACGTGATGTCAGCAAGTTCACATAGACAAACATGGCTACATCATCACCCTGATAACGACATGAACGTGATGTCAGCAAGTTCACACAGACAAACATGGCTACATCATCACCCTGATAACGACATGAACGTGATGTCAGCAAGTTCACACAGACAAACATGGCTACATCATCACCCTGATAACGACATGAACGTGATGTCAGCAAGTTCACACAGACAAACATGGCTACATCATCACACTGATAACGACATGAACGTGATGTCAGCAAGTTCACACATACAAACATGGCTACATCATCACCCTGATAACGACATGAACGTGATGTCAGCAGGTTCACACCGACAAACATCGCTACATCCTCACCCTGATAACGACATGAACGTGATGTCAGCAAGTTCACACAGACAAACATGGCTACATCATCACCCTGATAACGACATGAACGTGATGTCAACAAGTTCACACAGACAAACATGGCTACATCATCACCCTGATAACGACATGAACGTGATGTCAGCAAGTTCACACAGACAAACATGGCTACATCATCACCCTGATAACGACATGAACGTGATGTCAGCAGGTTCACACAGACAAACATGGCTACATCATCACTCTGATAGCGACATCAACGTGATGTCAGAAAGTACACACAGACAAACATGGCTACATCATCACCCTGATAACGACATGAACGGAACGTTATGTCAGCAAGTTGACACAAACAAACATGGCTACATCATCACCCTGATAACGAGATGAACGTGATGTCAGCAAGATCACACATACAGACATGGCTACATCATCACCGAGACAACGACATGAAAGTGATGTCAGCAAGTTCACACAGACAAACATGGCTACATCATCACCCTGATAACGACATGAACATGATGTCAGCAAGTACACATAGACAAACATGGCTACAGCATCACCCTGATAACGACATGGACGTGATGTCAGCAAGTTCACACAGACAAACATAGCTACATCATCACCCTGATAACGACATGAACGTGATGTCAGCAAGTTCACACAGACAAACATGGCTACATCATTACCCTGATAACGACATGAACGTGATGTCAGCAGGTTCACACAGACAAACATGGCTACATCATCACTCTGATAGCGACATCAACGTGATGTCAGAAAGTTCACACAGACAAACATGGCTACATCATCACCCTGATAACGACATGTACGGAACGTTATGTCAGCAAGTTGACACAAACAAACATGGCTACATCATCACCCTGATAACGAGATGAACGTGATGTCAGCAAGTTCACACAGACAAACATGGCTACTTCATCACCCTGATAACGACATGAACGTGATGTCAGCAAGTTCACATAGACAAACATGGCTACATCATCACCCTAATAACGACATGAACGTGATGTCAGCAAGGTCACACAGACAAATATGGCTACAGCATCACCCTGATAACGACATGGACGTGATGTCAGCAAGTTCACACAGACAAACATGGCTACATTATCACCCTGATAACGACATGAACATCATGTCCGCAGGTTCACACAGACAAACATGGCTACATCATCACCCTGATAACGACATGAACGTGATGTCAGCAAGTTCACACAGACAAACATGTCTACATCATCACCCTGATAACGACATGAACATCATGTCAGCAGGTTCACACAGACAAACATGGCTACATCATCACCCTGATAACAACATGAACGTGATGTCAGCAAGTTCACACAGACAAACATGGCTACATCATCACCCTGATAACGACATGAACGTGATGTCAGCAAGTTCACACAGACAAACATGGCTACATCATCACCCTGATAACGATATGAACGTGATGTCAGCAAGTTCAAACAGACAAACATGGCTACATCATCACCCTGATAACGACATGAACGTGATGTCAGTAAGTTCACACAGACAAACATGGCTACATCATCACCCTGATAACGACATGAACGTGATGTCAGCAAGTTCACACAGACAAACCTGGCTACATCATCACCCTGATAACGACATGAACATTATGTCAGCAGGTTCACACAGACAAACATGGCTACATCATCACCCTGATAACGACATGAACCTGATGTCAGCAGGTTCACACAGACAAACATCGCTACATCATCACCCTGATAACGACATGAACGTGATGTCAGCAAGTTCACACATACAAACATGGCTACATCATCACCCTGATAACGACATGAACGTGATGTCAACAAGTTCACACAGACAAACATGGCTACATCATCACCCTGATAACGACATGAACGTGATGTCAGAAAGTTCACACAGACAAACATGGCTACATCATCACCCTGATAACGACATGAACGTGATGTCAGCAAGTTCACACAGACAAACATGGCTACATCATCACACTGATAACGACATGAACGTGATGTCAGCAAGTTCACACATACAAACATGGCTACATCATCACCCTGATAACGACATGAACGTGATGTCAGCAGGTTCACACCGACAAACATCGCTACATCCTCACCCTGATAACGACATGAACGTGTTGTCAGCAAGTTCACACAGACAAACATGGCTACATCATCACCCTGATAACGACATGAACGTGATGTCAACAAGTTCACACAGACAAACATGGCTACATCATCACCCTGATAACGACATGAACGTGATGTCAGCAAGTTCACGCAGACAAACATGGCTACATCATCACCCTGATACCGACATGAACGTGATGTCAGCAAGTTCACACAGACAAACATGGCTACATCATCACCCTGATAACGACATGAACATGATGTCAGCAAGTTCACACAGACAAACATGGCTACATCATCACCCTGATAACGACATGAACCTGATGTCAGTAAGTTCACACAGACAAACATGGCTACCTCATCACCATGATAACGACATGAACAAGATGTCAGCAAGTTCACACAGAGAAACATGGCTACATCATCACCCTGATAACGACATGGACGTGATGTCAGAAAGTTCACACGGACAAACATGGCTACATCATCACCCTGATAACGACATGAACGTTATGTCAGCAAGTTGACACGGACAAACATGGCTACATCATCACCCTGATAACGACATGAACGTGATGTCAGCAAGTTCACACATACAGACATGGCTACATCATTCCGGTGACAACGACATGAAAGTGATGTCAGCAAGTTCACACAGACAAACATGGCGACATCATCACCCTGATAACGACATGAACGTGATGTCAGCAAGTTCACACATACAGACATGGCTACATGATCACCCTGATAACGACATGAACGTGATGTCAGCAAGTTCACATAGACAAACATGGCTACATCATCACCCTGATAATGGCATGAACGTGATGTCAGCAAGTTCACACAGACAAACATGGCTACATCATCACCCTGATAACGACATGAACGTGATGTCAGCAAGTTCACACAGACAAACATGGCTACATCATCACCCTGATAACGACATGAACGTGATGTCAGCAAGTTCACACAGACAAACATGGCTACATCATCACACTGATAACGACATGAACGTGATGTCAGCAAGTTCACACATACAAACATGGCTACATCATCACCCTGATAACGACATGAACGTGATGTCAGCAGGTTCACACAGACAAACATGGCTACATCATCACTCTGATAGCGACATCAACGTGATGTCAGAAAGTACACACAGACAAACATGGCTACATCATCACCCTGATAACGACATGAACGGAACGTTATGTCAGCAAGTTGACACAAACAAACATGGCTACATCATCACCCTGATAACGACATGAACATCATGTCAGCAGGTTCACGCAGACAAACATGGCTACATCATCACCCTGATACCGACATGAACGTGATGTCAGCAAGTTCACACAGACAAACATGGCTACATCATCACCCTGATAACGACATGAACATGATGTCAGCAAGTTCACACAGACAAACATGGCTACATCATCACCCTGATAACGACATGAACCTGATGTCAGTAAGTTCACACAGACAAACATGGCTACCTCATCACCATGATAACGACATGAACAAGATGTCAGCAAGTTCACACAGAGAAACATGGCTACATCATCACCCTGATAACGACATGGACGTGATGTCAGAAAGTTCACACGGACAAACATGGCTACATCATCACCCTGATAACGACATGAACGTTATGTCAGCAAGTTGACACGGACAAACATGGCTACATCATCACCCTGATAACGACATGAACGTGATGTCAGCAAGTTCACACATACAGACATGGCTACATCATTCCGGTGACAACGACATGAAAGTGATGTCAGCAAGTTCACACAGACAAACATGGCGACATCATCACCCTGATAACGACATGAACGTGATGTCAGCAAGTTCACACATACAGACATGGCTACATGATCACCCTGATAACGACATGAACGTGATGTCAGCAAGTTCACATAGACAAACATGGCTACATCATCACCCTGATAACGACATGAACGTGATGTCAGCAAGTTCACACAGACAAACATGGCTACATCATCACCCTGATAACGACATGAACGTGATGTCAGCAAGTTCACACAGACAAACATGGCTACATCATCACCCTGATAACGACATGAACGTGATGTCAGCAAGTTCACACAGACAAACATGGCTACATCATCACACTGATAACGACATGAACGTGATGTCAGCAAGTTCACACATACAAACATGGCTACATCATCACCCTGATAACGACATGAACGTGATGTCAGCAGGTTCACACCGACAAACATCGCTACATCATCACCCTGATAACGACATGAACGTGATGTCAGCAAGTTCACACAGACAAACATGGCTACATCATCACCCTGATAACGACATGAACGTGATGTCAACAAGTTCACACAGACAAACATGGCTACATCATCACCCTGATAACGACATGAACGTGATGTCAGCAAGTTCACACAGACAAACATGGCTACATCATCACCCTGATAACGACATGAACGTGATGTCAGCAGGTTCACACAGACAAACATGGCTACATCATCACTCTGATAGCGACATCAACGTGATGTCAGAAAGTACACACAGACAAACATGGCTACATCATCACCCTGATAACGACATGAACGGAACGTTATGTCAGCAAGTTGACACAAACAAACATGGCTACATCATCACCCTGATAACGAGATGAACGTGATGTCAGCAAGATCACACATACAGACATGGCTACATCATCACCGAGACAACGACATGAAAGTGATGTCAGCAAGTTCACACAGACAAATATGGCTACATCATCACCCTGATAACGACATGAACATGATGTCAGCAAGTGCACATAGACAAACATGGCTACAGCATCACCCTGATAACGACATGGACGTGATGTCAGCAAGTTCACACAGACAAACATAGCTACATCATCACCCTGATAACGACATGAACGTGATGTCAGCAAGTTCACACAGACAAACATGGCTACATCATCACCCTGATAACGACATGAACGTGATGTCAGCAGGTTCACACAGACAAACATGGCTACATCATCACTCTGATAGCGACATCAACGTGATGTCAGAAAGTTCACACAGACAAACATGGCTACATCATCACCCTGATAACGACATGAACGGAACGTTATGTCAGCAAGTTGACACAAACAAACATGGCTACATCATCACCCTGATAACGAGATGAACGTGATGTCAGCAAGTTCACACAGACAAACATGGCTACTTCATCACCCTGATAACGACATGAACGTGATGTCAGCAAGTTCACATAGACAAACATGGCTACATCATCACCCTAATAACGACATGAACGTGATGTCAGCAAGGTCACACAGACAAATATGGCTACAGCATCACCCTGATAACGACATGGACGTGATGTCAGCAAGTTCACACAGACAAACATGGCTACATCATCACCCTGATAACGACATGAACATCATGTCCGCAGGTTCACACAGACAAACATGGCTACATCATCACCCTGATAACGACATGAACGTGATGTCAGCAAGTTCACACAGACAAACATGTCTACATCATCACCCTGATAACGACATGAACATCATGTCAGCAGGTTCACACAGACAAACATGGCTACATCATCACCCTGATAACAACATGAACGTGATGTCAGCAAGTTCACACAGACAAACATGGCTACATCATCACCCTGATAACGACATGAACGTGATGTCAGCAAGTTCACACAGACAAACATGGCTACATCATCACCCTGATAACGATATGAACGTGATGTCAGCAAGTTCACACAGACAAACATGGCTACATCATCACCCTGATAACGACATGAACGTGATGTCAGTAAGTTCACACAGACAAACATGGCTACATCATCACCCTGATAACGACATGAACGTGATGTCAGCAAGTTCACACAGACAAACCTGGCTACATCATCACCCTGATAACGACATGAACGTGATGTCAGAAAGTTCACACAGACAAACATGGCTACATCATCACCCTGATAACGACATGAACGTGATGTCAGCAGGTTCACACAGACAAACATGGCTACATCATCACTCTGATAGCGACATCAACGTGATGTCAGAAAGTTCACACAGACAAACATGGCTACATCATCACCCTGATAACGACATGAACGGAACGTTATGTCAGCAAGTTGACACAAACAAACATGGCTACATCATCACCCTGATAACGAGATGAACGTGATGTCAGCAAGTTCACACATACAGACATGGCTACATCATCACCGTGACAACGACATGAAAGTGATGTCAGCAAGTTCAGACAGACAAACATGGCTACATCATCACCCGGATAACGACATGAACATGATGTCAGCAAGTGCACATAGACAAACATGGCTAGATCATCACCCTGATAACGACATGAACGTGATGTCAGCAAGTTCACATAGACAAACATGGCTACATAATCACCCTGATACCGACATGAACGTGATGTCAGTAAGTTCACACAGACAAACATGGCTACAGCATCACCCTAATAACGACATGAACGTGATGTCAGTAAGTTAACACAGACAAACATGGCTACAGCATCACCCTGATAACGACATGGACGTGATGTCAGCAAGTTCACACAGACAAACATGGCTACATCATCACCCTGATAACGACATGAACATCATGTCAGCAGGTTCACACAGACAAACATGGCTACATCATCACCCTGATAACGACATGAACGTGATGTCAGTAAGTTCACACAGACAAACATGGCTACAGCATCACCCTGATAACGACATGAACGTGATGTCAGTAAGTTAACACAGACAAACATGGCTACAGCATCACCCTGATAACGACATGGACGTGATGCCAGCAAGTTCACACAGACAAACATGGCTACATCATCACCCTGATAACGACATGAACATCATGTCAGCAGGTTCACACAGACAAACATGGCTACATCATCACCCTGATAACGACATGAACGTGATGTCAGCAAGTTCACACAGACAAACATGGCTACATCATCACCCTGATAACGACATGAACGTGATGTCAGCACGTTCACACAGACAAACATGGCTACATCATCACCCTGATAACGACATGAACGTGATGTCAGCAAGTTCACACAGACAAACATGGCAACATCATCACCCTGATAACGACATGAACGTGATGTCAGTAAGTTCACACAGACAAACATGGCTACAGCATCACCCTGATAACGACATGGACGTGATGTCAGCAAGTTCACACAGACAAACATGGCTACATCATCACCCTGATAACGACATGAACATCATGTCAGCAGGATCACACAGACAAACATGGCTACATCATCACCCTGATAACGACATGAACGTGATGTCAGTAAGTTCACACAGACAAACATGGCTACAGCATCACCCTGATAACGACATGGACGTGATGTCAGCAAGTTCACACAGACAAACATGGCTACATCATCACCCTGATAACGACATGAACATCATGTCAGCAGGTTCACACAGATAAACATGGCTACATCATCACCCTGATAACGACATGAACGTGATGTCAGCAAGTTCACACAGACAAACATGGCTACATCATCACCCTGATAACGACATGAACGTGATGTCAGCAAGTTCACACAGACAAACATGGCTACATCATCATCCTGATAACGACATGAACGTGATGTCAGCACGTTCACACAGACAAACATGGCTACATCATCACCCTGATAACGACATGAACGTGATGTCAGCAAGTTCACACAGACAAACATGGCAACATCCTCACCCTGATAACGACATGGACGTGATGTCAGCAAGTTCACACTGACAAACATGGCTACATCATCACCCTGATAACGACATGAACGTGAAGTCAACAAGTTCACACAGACAAACATGGCTACATCATCACCCTGATAACGACATGAACGTGATGTCAGCAAGTTCACACATACAAACATGGCTACATCATCACCCTGATAACGACATGAACGTGATGTCAGCAGGTTCACACAGACAAACAAGGCAACATCATCACTCTGATAGCGACATGAACGGAACGTTATGTCAGCAAGTTGACACAAACAAACATGGCTACATCATCAGCCTGATAACGAGATGAACGTGATGTCAGCAAGTTCACACATACAGACATGGCTACATCATCACCGTGACAACGACATGAAAGTGATGTCAGCAAGTTCACACAGACAAACATGGCTACATCATCACCCTGATAACGACATGAACATGATGTCAGCAAGTGCACATAGACAAACATGGCTAGATTATCACCCTGATAACGACATGAACGTGATGTCAGCAGGTTCACACAGACAAACATGGCTAGATCATCACCCTGATAACGACATGAACGTGATGTCAGCAAGTTCACACAGACAAACATGGCTACATCATCACCCTGATAACGACATGAACGTGATGTCAGCAGGTTCACACAGACAAACATGGCTACATCATCACTCTGATAGCGACATCAACGTGATGTCAGAAAATTCACACAGACAAACATGGCTACATCATCACCCTGATAACGACATGAACGGAACGTTATGTCAGCAAGTTGACACAAACAAACATGGCTACATCATCACCCTGATAACGAGATGAACGTGATGTCAGCAAGTTCACACATACAGACATGGCTACATCATCACCGTGACAACGACATGAACGTGATGTCAGCAAGTTCACACAGACAAACATGGCTACAGCATCACCCTGATAACGACATGAACGTGATGTCAGCAAGTTCACACAGACAAACATGGCTACATCATCACCCTGATAACGACATGAACATCATGTCAGCAGGTTCACACAGACAAACATGGCTACATCATCACCCTGATAACGACATGAACGTGATGTCAGCAAGTTCACACAGACAAACATGGCTACATCATCACTCTGATAGCGACATCAACGTGATGTCAGAAAATTCACACAGACAAACATGGCTACATCATCACCCTGATAACGACATGAACGGAACGTTATGTCAGCAAGTTGACACAAACAAACATGGCTACATCATCAGCCTGATAACGAGATGAACGTGATGTCAGCAAGTTCACACATACAGACATGGCTACATCATCACCGTGACAACGACATGAACGTGATGTCAGCAAGTTCACACAGACAAACATGGCTACAGCATCACCCTGATAACGACATGAACGTGATGTCAGCAAGTTCACACAGACAAACATGGCTACATCATCACCCTGATAACGACATGAACATCATGTCAGCAGGTTCACACAGACAAACATGGCTCATCATCACCCTGATAACGACATGAACGTGATGTCAGCAAGTTCACACAGACAAACATGGCTACCTCATCACCATGATAACGACATGAACAAGATGTTAGCAAGTTTACACAGAGAAACATGGCTACATCATCGCCCTGATAACGACATGAACGTGATGTCAGCAAGTTCACAGAGACAAACATGGCTACAGCATCACCCTGATAACGACATGGACGTGATGTCAGCAAGTTCACACAGACAAACATGGCTACATCATCACCCTGATAACGACATGAACATCATGTCAGCAGGTTCACTCAGACAAACATGGCTACATCATCACCCTGATAACGACATGAACGTGATGTCAGCAAGTTCACACAGACAAACATGGCTACATCATCACCCTGATAACGACATGAACGTGATGTCAGCACGTTCACACAGACAAACATGGCTACATCATCACCCTGTTAACGACATGAACGTGATGTCAGCACGTTCACCCAGACAAACATGGCTACATCATCACCCTGATAACGACATGAACGTGATGTCAGCTAGTTCAAACAGACAAACATGGCAACATCATCACGCTAATAACGACATGGTCGTGATGTCAGCAAGTTCACACAGACAAACATGGCTACATCATCACCCTGATAACGACATGAACGTGATGTCAGCAAGTTCACATAGACAAACATGGCTACATCATCACCCTGATAACGACATGAACGTGATGTCAGAAGGTTCACACAGAGAAACATGGCTAGATCATCACCCTGATAACGACATGAACGTTATGTCAGCAAGTTCACACAGACAAACATGGCTACATCAACACCCTGATAACGACATGAACGTGATGTCAGCAAGTTCACACAGACAAATATGGCTACATCATCACTCTGATAACGACATGAACGTGATGTCAGCAAGTTCACATAGACAAACATGGCTACATCATCACCCTGATAACGACATGAACGTGATGTCAGCAAGTTCACACAGAGAAACATGGCTACATCATCACCCTGATAACGACATGAACGTTATGTCAGCAAGTTGACACGGACAAACATGGCTACATCATCACCCTGATAACGACATGAACGTGATGTCAGCAAGTTCACACATACAGACATGGCTACATCATCACGGTGACAACGACATGAAAGTGATGTCAGCAAGTGCACACAGACAATCATGGCGACATCATTACTCTGATAACGACATGAACGTGATGTCAGCAAGTTCACACAGACAAATATGGCTACATCATCACCCTGATAACGACATGAACGTGATGTCAGCAAGTTCACATAGACAAACATGGCTACATCATCACCCTGATAACGACATGAACGTGATGTCAGCAAGTTCACACAGCGAAACATGGCTACATCATCACCCTGATAACCACATGAACGTGATGTCAGCAAGTTCACACAGACAAACAAGGCTACATCATCACCCTGATAACGACATGAACGTGATGTCAGCAAGTTCACACAGACAAACATGGCTACATCATCACCCTGATAACGACATGAACGTGATGTCAGCAAGTTCACACGGACACACATGGCTACATCATCACCCTGATAACGACATGAACGTGATGTCAGTAAGTTCACACAGACAAACATGGCTACCTCATCAAACTGATAACAACATGAACGTGATGGCATCAAATTCACACAGACAAACATGGCTACAGCATCACCCTGATAACGACATGAACAAGATGTTAGCAAGTTCACACAGAGAAACATGGCTACATCATCACCCTGATAACGACATGAACGTGATGTCAGCAAGTTGATACGGACAAACATGGCTACATCATCACCCTGATAACGACATGAACGTGATGTCAGCAAGTTCACACATACAGACATGGCTACATCATCACCGTGACAAGGACATGAAAGTGATGTCAGCAAGTTCACACAGACAAACATGGCTACATCATGACCCTGATAACGACATTAACGTGATATCAGCAAGTTCACACAGACAAACATGGCTACATCATCACATGATAACGACATGAACGTGATGTCAGTAAGTTCCAACAGTCAAACATGACTACATCATCACCCTGATAACGACATGAACATCATGTCAGCAGGTTCACACAGACAAACATGGCTACATCATCACCCTGATAACGACATGAACGTGATGTCAGCAACTTCACACAGACAAACATGGCTACATCATCACCCTGATAACGACATGAACGTGATGTCAGCAAGTTCACAGAGACAAACATGGCAACATCATCACCCTGATAACGACATGAACGTGATGTCAGCAGGTTCACACAGACAAACATCGCTACATCATCACCCTGATAACGACATGAACGTGATGTCAGTAAGTTCACACAGACAAACATGGCTACCTCATCACCATGATAACGACATGAACAAGATGTCAGCAATTTCACACAGAGAAACATGGCTACATCATCAAACTGATAACAACATGAACGTGATGGCAGCAAGTTCACACAGACAAACATGGCTACAGCATCACCCTGATAACGACATGGACGTGATGTCAGCAAGTTCACACAGACAAACATGGCTACCTCATCACCATGATAACGACATGAACAAGATGTTAGCAAGTTCACACAGAGAAACATGGCTACATCATCACCCTGATAACGACATGAACGTGATGTCAGCAAGTTGACACGGACAAACATGGCTACATCATCACCCTGATAACGACATGAACGTGATGTCAGCAAGTTCACACATACAGACATGGCTACATCATCACCGTGACAAGGACATGAAAGTGATGTCAGCAAGTTCACACAGACAAACATGGCTACATCATGACCCTGATAACGACATTAACGTGATATCAGCAAGTTCACACAGACAAACATGGCTACATCATCACCTGATAACGACATGAACGTGATGTCAGTAAGTTCCAACAGTCAAACATGACTACATCATCACCCTGATAACGACATGAACATCATGTCAGCAGGTTCACACAGACAAACATGGCTACATCATCACCCTGATAACGACATGAACGTGATGTCAGCAACTTCACACAGACAAACATGGCTACATCATCACCCTGATAACGACATGAACGTGATGTCAGCAAGTTCACAGAGACAAACATGGCAACATCATCACCCTGATAACGACATGAACGTGATGTCAGTAAGTTCACACAGAAAAACATGGCTACATCATCACCCTGATAACGACATGAACGTGATGTCAGCAAGTTCACACAGACAAACATGGCTACATCATCACCCTGATAAGGACATGAACGTGATGTCAGCAAGTTCAAACAGACAAACATGGCTACATCATCACCCTAATAACGACATGAACGTGATGTCAGCAAGTTCACATAGACAAACATGGCTATCATTACCCTGATAACGACATGAACGTGATGTCAGCAAGTTCACACAGACAAACATGGCTATCATCAGCATGGCAACGACATGAACGTGATGTCTGCAAGTTCACACAGACAAACGTGGCTACATCATCACCCTGATAGCGACATGAACGTGATGTCAGAAATTTCACACAGACAAACATGGCTACATCATCACCCTGATAACGACATGAACGTTATGTCAGCAAGTTGACACGGACAAACATGGCTACATCATCACCCTGATAACGACATGAACGTGACATCAGCAAGTTCACACATACAGACATGGCTACATCATCACGGTGACAACGACATGAAAGTGATGGCAGCAAGTGCACACAGACAAACATGGCGACATCATCACCCTGATAACAACATGAACGTGATGTCAGCAAGTTCACACAGACAAATATGGCTACATCATCACCCTGATAACGACATGAACGTGATGTCAGCAAGTTCACATAGACAAACATGGCTACATCATCACCCTGATAACGACATGAACGTGATGTCAGCAAGTTCAAACAGACAAACATGGCTACATCATCACCCTAATAACGACATGAACGTGATGTCAGCAAGTTCACATAGACAAACATGGCTATCATCACCCTGATAACGACATGAACGTGATGTCAGCAAGTTCACACAGCCAAACATGGCTATCATCACCATGATAACGACATGAACGTGATGTCTGCAAGTTCACACAGACAAACGTGGCTACATCATCACCCTGATAGCGACATGAACATGATGTCAGAAAGTTCACACAGACAAACATGGCTACATCATCACCCTGATAACGACATGAACGTGATGTCAGCAAGTTCACACATACAGACATGGCTACATCATCACGGTGACAACGACATGAAAGTGATGTCAGCAAGTGCACACAGACAATCATGGCGACATCATTACCCTGATAACGACATGAACGTGATGTCAGCAAGTTCACACAGACAAATATGGCTACATCATCACCCTGATAACGACATGAACGTGATGTCAGCAAGTTCACATAGACAAACATGGCTACATCATCACCCTGATAACGACATGAACGTGATGTCAGCAAGTTCACACAGAGAAACATGGCTACATCATCACCCTGATAACGACATGAACGTTATGTCAGCAAGTTGACATGGACAAACATGGCTACATCATCACCCTGATAACGACATGAACGTGATGTCAGCAAGTTCACACATACAGACATGGCTACATCATCACGGTGACAACGACATGAAAGTGATGTCAGCAAGTGCACACAGACAATCATGGCGACATCATTACCCTGATAATGACATGAACGTGATGTCAGCAAGTTCACATAGACAAACATGGCTACATCATCACCCTGATAACGACATGAAGGTGATGTCAGCAAGTTCACACAGAGAAACATGGCTACATCATCACCCTGATAACCACATGAACGTGATGTCAGCAAGTTCATACAGACAAACATGGCTACATCATCACCCTGATAACGACATGAACGTGATCTCAGCAAGTTCACACAGACAAACATGGCTACATCATCACCCTGATAACGACATGAACGTGATGTCAGCAAGTTCACACAGACAAACATGGCTACATCATCACCCTTATAACGACATGAACGTGATGTCAGCAGGTTCACACAGACAAACATCGCTACATCATCACCCTGATCACGACATGAACGTGATGTCAGTAAGTTCACACAGACAAACATGGCTACCTCATCACCATGATAACGACATGAACAAGATGTCAGCAATTTCACACAGAGAAACATGGCTACATCATCACACTGATAACGACATGAACGGAACTTATGTCAGCAAGTTGACACAAACAAACATGGCTACATCATCACCCTGATAACGAGATGAACGTGATGTCAGCAAGTTCACACATACAGACATGGCTACATCATCACCGTGACAACGACATGAACGTGATGTCAGCAAGTTCACACAGACAAACATGGCTACAGCATCACCCTGATAACGACATGAACGTGATGTCAGCAAGTTCACACAGACAAACATGGCAACATCATCACCCTGATAACGACATGAACGTGATGTCAGTAAGTTCACACAGACAAACATGGCTACCTCATCACCATGATAACGACATGAACAAGATGTTAGCAAGTTCACACAGAGAAACATGGCTACATCATCACCCTGATAACGACATGAACGTGATGTCAGCAAGTTCACACAGACAAACATGGCTACAGCATCACCCTGATAACGACATGGACGTGATGTCAGCAAGTTCACATAGACAAACATGGCTATCATCACCCTGATAACGACATGAACGTGATGTCAGCAAGTTCACACAGCCAAACATGGCTATCATCACCATGATAACGACATGAACGTGATGTCTGCAAGTTCACACAGACAAACGTGGCTACATCATCACCCTGATAGCGACATGAACGTGATGTCAGAAAGTTCACACAGACAAACATGGCTACATCATCACCCTGATAACGACATGAACGTGATGTCAGCAAGTTCACACATACAGACATGGCTACATCATCACGGTGACAACGACATGAAAGTGATGTCAGCAAGTGCACACAGACAATCATGGCGACATCATTAACCTGATAACGACATGAACGTGATGTCAGCAAGTTCACACAGACAAATATGGCTACATCATCACCCTGATAACGACATTAACGTGATGTCAGCAAGTTCACATAGACAAACATGGCTACATCATCACCCTGATAACGACATGAACGTGATGTCAGCAAGTTCACACAGAGAAACATGGCTACATCATCACCCTGATAACGACATGAACGTTATGTCAGCAAGTTGACATGGACAAACATGGCTACATCATCACCCTGATAACGACATGAACGTGATGTCAGCAAGTTCACACATACAGACATGGCTACATCATCACGGTGACAACGACATGAAAGTGATGTCAGCAAGTGCACACAGACAATCATGGCGACATCATTACCCTGATAATGACATGAACGTGATGTCAGCAAGTTCACACAGACAAATATGGCTACATCATCACCCTGATAACGACATGAACGTGATGTCAGCAAGTTCACATAGACAAACATGGCTACATCATCACCCTGATAACGACATGAAGGTGATGTCAGCAAGTTCACACAGAGAAACATGGCTACATCATCACCCTGATAACCACATGAACGTGATGTCAGCAAGTTCACACAGACAAACATGGCTACATCATCACCCTGATAACGACATGAACGTGATGTCAGCAAGTTCACACAGACAAACATGGCTACATCATCACCCTGATAACGACATGAACGTGATGTCAGCAAGTTCACACAGACAAACATGGCTACATCATCACCCTGATAACGACATGAACGTGATGTCAGCAGGTTCACACAGACAAACATCGCTACATCATCACCCTGATAACGACATGAACGTGATGTCAGTAAGTTCACACAGACAAACATGGCTACCTCATCACCATGATAACGACATGAACAAGATGTCAGCAATTTCACACAGAGAAACATGGCTACATCATCACCCTGATAACGACATGAACGGAACGTTATGTCAGCAAGTTGACACAAACAAACATGGCTACATCATCACCCTGATAACGAGATGAACGTGATGTCAGCAAGTTCACACATACAGACATGGCTACATCATCACAGTGACAACGACATGAACGTGATGTCAGCAAGTTCACACAGACAAACATGGCTACAGCATCACCCTGATAACGACATGAACGTGATGTCAGCAAGTTCACACAGACAAACATGGCTACATCATCACCCTGATAACGACATGAACATCATGTCAGCAGGTTCACACAGACAAACATGGCTACGTCATCACCCTGATAACGACATGAACGTGATGTCAGCAAGTTCACACAGAGAAACATGGCTACATCATCACCCTGATAACGACATGAACGTGATGTCAGCAAGTTCACACAGACAAACATGGCTACATCATCACCCTGATAACGACATGAACATGATGTCAGCAAGTTCACACAGACAAATATGGCAACATCATCACCCTGATAACGACATGAACGTGATGTCAGTAATTTCACACAGACAAACATGGCTACCTCATCACCATGATAACGACATGAACAAGATGTTAGCAAGTTCACACAGAGAAACATGGCTACATCATCACCCTGATAACGACATGAACGTGATGTCAGCAAGTTCACACAGACAAACATGGCTACAGCATCACCCTGATAACGACATGGACGTGATGTCAGCAAGTTCACACAGACAAACATGGCTACATCATCACCCTGATAACGACATGAACATCATGTCAGCAGGTTCACACAGACAAACATGGCTACATCATCACCCTGATAACGACATGAACGTGATGTCAGCAAGTTCACACAGACAAACATGGCTACATCATCACACTGATAACGACATGAACGTGATGTCAGCATGTTCACACAGACAAACATGGCTACATCATCACCCTGATAACGACATGAACGTGATGTCAGCACGTTCACACAGACAAACATGGCTACATCATCACCCTGATAACGACATGAACGTGATGTCAGCTAGTTCACACAGACAAACATGGCAACATCATCACCCTGATAACGACATGAGCGTGATGTCAGCAAGTTCACACATACAGACATGGCTACATCATCACCGTGACAAGGACATGAAAGTGATGTCAGCAAGTTCACACAGACAAACATGGCTACATCATGACCCTGATAACGACATTAACGTGATATCAGCAAGTTCACACAGACAAACATGGCTACATCACCACCTGATAACGACATGAACGTGTAGTCAGTAAGTTCCAACAGTCAAACATGACTACATCATCACCCTGATAACGACATGAACATCATGTCAGCAGGTTCACACAGACAAACATGGCTACATCATCACCCTGATAACGACATGAACGTGATGTCAGCAACTTCACACAGACAAACATGGCTACATCATCACCCTGATAACGACATGAACGTGATGTCAGCAAGTTCACAGAGACAAACATGGCAACATCATCACACTGATAACGACATGAACGTGATGTCAGCAAGTTCACACAGACAAACAGGGCTACAGCATCACCGGGATAATGATATGAACATGATGTCAGCAAGTTCACATCGACAAACATGGCTACATCATCATCCTGATAACGACATGAACGTGATGTCAGCAAGTTCACACAGACAAACATGGCTATCATCACCCTGATAACGACATGAAGGTGATGTCAGCAAGTTCACATAGACAAACATGGCTACATCATCACCCTGATGACGACATGAACGTGATGTCAGCAAGTTCACACAGACAATCATGGCTACATCATCACCCTGATAACGACATGAACGTGATGTCAGCAAATTCACACAGACAAACATGGCTATCATCACCATGATAACGACATGAACGTGATGTCAGCAGGTTCATACGAAGAAACCTGGCTACATCATCACCCTGATAACGACATGAACTTGATGTCAGCAAGTTCACACAGACAAACATGGCTATCATCATCATAATAACGACATGAACGTGATGTCGGCAAGTTCACACAAACAAACATGGCTACATCATCACCCTGATAACGACATGAACGTGATGTCAGCAAGTTCACACAAACAAACATGACTACATCATCACCCTGATAACGACATGAACGTGATGTCAGCAAGTTCACACAGACAAACATGGCTACATCATCACCCTGATAACGACATGAACGTGATGTCAGAAAGTTCACACAGACAAACATGGCTATCATCACCCTGATAACGACATGAACGTGATGTCAGCAAATTCACACAGACAAACATGGCTACATCATCACCCTGATAACGACATGGACGTGATGTCAGCAAAGTCACACAGACAAACATGGCTACATCATCACCCTGATAACGACATGAACGTGATGTCAGCACGTTCACACAGACAAACATGGCTACATCATCACCCTGATAACGACATGAACGTGATGTCAGCTAGTTCACACAGACAAACATGGCTACATCATCACCCTGATAAGGACATGAACGTGATGTCAGCAAGTTCAAACAGACAAACATGGCTATCATTACCCTGATAACGACATGAACATGATGTCAGCAAGTTCACACAGACAAACATGGCAACATCATCACCCTGATAACGACATGAACGTGATGTCAGTAATTTCACACAGACAAACATGGCTACCTCATCACCATGATAACGACATGAACAAGATGTTAGCAAGTTCACACAGAGAAACATGGCTACATCATCACCCTGATAACGACATGAACGTGATGTCAGCAAGTTCACACAGACAAACATGGCTACAGCATCACCCTGATAACGACATGAACGTGATGTCAGCAAGTTCACACAGACAAACATGGCTACATCATCACCCTGATAACGACATGAACGTGATGTCAGCAAGTTCACACAGAGAAACATGGCTACATCATCACCCTGATAACGACATGAACGTGATGTCAGCAAGTTCACACAGACAAACATGGCTACATCATCACCCTGATAACGACATGAACATGATGTCAGCAAGTTCACACAGACAAACATGGCAACATCATCACCCTGATAATGACATGAACGTGATGTCATCAAGTTCACACAGACAAACATGGCTACATCATCACCCTGATAAGGACATGAACGTGATGTCAGCAAGTTCAAACAGACAAACATGGCTACATCATCACCCTAATAACGACATGAACGTGATGTCAGCAAGTTCACATAGACAAACATGGCTATCATTACCCTGATAACGACATGAACATGATGTCAGCAAGTTCACACAGACAAACATGGCAACATCATCACCCTGATAACGACATGAACGTGATGTCAGTAATTTCACACAGACAAACATGGCTACCTCATCACCATGATAACGACATGAACAAGATGTTAGCAAGTTCACACAGAGAAACATGGCTACATCATCACCCTGATAACGACATGAACGTGATGTCAGCAAGTTCACACAGACAAACATGGCTACAGCATCACCCTGATAACGACATGAACGTGATGTCAGCAAATTCACACAGACAAACATGGCTACATCATCACCCTGATAACGACATGGACGTGATGTCAGCAAAGTCACACAGACAAACATGGCTACATCATCACCCTGATAACGACATGAACGTGATGTCAGCACGTTCACACAGACAAACATGGCTACATCATCACCCTGATAACGACATGAACGTGATGTCAGCTAGTTCACACAGACAAACATGGCTACATCATCACCCTGATAAGGACATGGACGTGATGTCAGCAAGTTCAAACAGACAAACATGGCTACATCATCACCCTAATAACGACATGAACGTGATGTCAGCAAGTTCACATAGACAAACATGGCTATCATTACCCTGATAACGACATGAACATGATGTCAGCAAGTTCACACAGACAAACATGGCAACATCATCACCCTGATAACGACATGAACGTGATGTCAGTAATTTCACACAGACAAACATGGCTACCTCATCACCATGATAACGACATGAACAAGATGTTAGCAAGTTCACACAGAGAAACATGGCTACATCATCACCCTGATAACGACATGAACGTGATGTCAGCAAGTTCACACAGACAAACATGGCTACAGCATCACCCTGATAACGACATGAACGTGATGTCAGCAAGTTCACACAGACAAACATGGCTACATCATCACCCTGATAACGACATGAACGTGATGTCAGCAAGTTCACACAGAGAAACATGGCTACATCATCACCCTGATAACGACATGAACGTGATGTCAGCAAGTTCACACAGACAAACATGGCTACATCATCACCCTGATAACGACATGAACATGATGTCAGCAAGTTCACACAGACAAACATGGCAACATCATCACCCTGATAATGACATGAACGTGATGTCAGCAAGTTCACACAGACAAACATGGCTACATCATCACCCTGATAACGACATGAACGTGATGTCAGCAAGTTCACACAGAGAAACATGGCTACATCATCACCCTGATAACGACATGAACGTGATGTCAGCAAGTTCACACAGACAAACATGGCTACATCATCACCCTGATAACGACATGAACATGATGTCAGCAAGTTCACACAGACAAACATGGCAACATCATCACCCTGATAATGACATGAACGTGATGTCATCAAGTTCACACAGACAAACATGGCTACATCATCACCCTGATAAGGACATGAACGTGATGTCAGCAAGTTCAAACAGACAAACATGGCTACATCATCACCCTAATAACGACATGAACGTGATGTCAGCAAGTTCACATAGACAAACATGGCTATCATTACCCTGATAACGACATGAACATGATGTCAGCAAGTTCACACAGACAAACATGGCAACATCATCACCCTGATAACGACATGAACGTGATGTCAGTAATTTCACACAGACAAACATGGCTACCTCATCACCATGATAACGACATGAACAAGATGTTAGCAAGTTCACACAGAGAAACATGGCTACATCATCACCCTGATAACGACATGAACGTGATGTCAGCAAGTTCACACAGACAAACATGGCTACAGCATCACCCTGATAACGACATGAACGTGATGTCAGCAAGTTCACACAGACAAACATGGCTATCATCACCCTGATAACGACATGAACGTGATGTCAGCAAATTCACACAGACAAACATGGCTACATCATCACCCTGATAACGACATGGACGTGATGTCAGCAAAGTCACAAAGACAAACATGGCTACATCATCACCCTGATAACGACATGAACGTGATGTCAGCACGTTCACACAGACAAACATGGCTACATCATCACCCTGATAACGACATGAACGTGATGTCAGCTAGTTCACACAGACAAACATGGCTACATCATCACCCTGATAAGGACATGAACGTGATGTCAGCAAGTTCAAACAGACAAACATGGCTACATCATCACCCTAATAACGACATGAACGTGATGTCAGCAAGTTCACATAGACAAACATGGCTATCATTACCCTGATAACGACACGAACATGATGTCAGCAAGTTCACACAGACAAACATGGCAACATCATCACCCTGATAACGACATGAACGTGATGTCAGTAATTTCACACAGACAAACATGGCTACCTCATCACCATGATAACGACATGAACAAGATGTTAGCAAGTTCACACAGAGAAACATGGCTACATCATCACCCTGATAACGACATGAACGTGATGTCAGCAAGTTCACACAGACAAACATGGCTACAGCATCACCCTGATAACGACATGAACGTGATGTCAGCAAGTTCACACAGACAAACATGGCTACATCATCACCCTGATAACGACATGAACGTGATGTCAGCAAGTTCACACAGAGAAACATGGCTACATCATCACCCTGATAACGACATGAACGTGATGTCAGCAAGTTCACACAGACAAACATGGCTACATCATCACCCTGATAACGACATGAACATGATGTCAGCAAGTTCACACAGACAAACATGGCAACATCATCACCCTGATAATGACATGAACGTGATGTCATCAAGTTCACACAGACAAACATGGCTACATCATCACCCTGATAAGGACATGAACGTGATGTCAGCAAGTTCAAACAGACAAACATGGCTACATCATCACCCTAATAACGACATGAACGTGATGTCAGCAAGTTCACATAGACAAACATGGCTATCATTACCCTGATAACGACATGAACATGATGTCAGCAAGTTCACACAGACAAACATGGCAACATCATCACCCTGATAACGACATGAACGTGATGTCAGTAATTTCACACAGACAAACATGGCTACCTCATCACCATGATAACGACATGAACTAGATGTTAGCAAGTTCACACAGAGAAACATGGCTACATCATCACCCTGATAACGACATGAACGTGATGTCAGCATGTTCACACAGACAAACATGGCTACAGCATCACCCTGATAAGGACATGAACGTGATGTCAGCAAGTTCACACAGACAAACATGGCTACATCATCACCATGATAACGACATGAACTAGATGTTAGCAAGTTCACACAGAGAAACATGGCTACATCATCACCCTGATAACGACATGAACGTGATGTCAGCAAGTTCACACAGACAAACATGGCTACAGCATCACCCTGATAACGACATGAACGTGATGTCAGCAAGTTCACACAGACAAACATGGCTACATCATCACCCTGATAACGACATGAACGTGATGTCAGCAAGTTCACACAGACAAACATGGCAACATCATCACCCTGATAACGACATGAACGTGATGTCAGTAATTTCACACAGACAAACATGGCTACCTCATCACCATGATAACGACATGAACAAGATGTTAGCAAGTTCACACAGAGAAACATGGCTACATCATCACCCTGATAACGACATGAACGTGATGTCAGCAAGTTCATACAGACAAACATGGCTACAGCATCACCCTGATAACGACATGGACGTGATGTCAGCAAGTTCACACAGACAAACATGGCTACATCATCACCCTGATAACGACATGAACATCATGTCAGCAGGTTCACACAGACAAACATGGCTACATCATCACCCTGATAACGACATGAACGTGATGTCAGCAAGTTCACACAGACAAACATGGCTACATCATCACACTGATAACGACATGAACGTGATGTCAGCACGTTCACACAGACAAACATGGCTACATCATCACCCTGATAACGACATGAACGTGATGTCAGCACGTTCACACAGACAAACATGGCTACATCATCACCCTGATAACGACATGAACGTGATGTCAGCACGTTCACACAGACAAACATGGCTACATAATCACCCTGATAACGACATGAGCGTGATGTCAGCAAGTTCACACATACAGACATGGCTACATCATCACCGTGACAAGGACATGAAAGTGATGTCAGCAAGTTCACACAGACACACATGGCTACATCATGACCCTGATAACGACATTAACGTGATATCAGCAAGTTCACACAGACAAACATGGCTACATCACCACCTGATAACGACATGAACGTGTAGTCAGTAAGTTCCAACAGTCAAACATGACTACATCATCACCCTGATAACGACATGAACATCATGTCAGCAGGTTCACACAGACAAACATGGCTACATCATCACCCTGATAACGACATGAACGTGATGTCAGCAACTTCACACAGACAAACATGGCTACATCATCACCCTGATAACGACATGAACGTGATGTCAGCAAGTTCACAGAGACAAACATGGCAACATCATCACCCTGATAATGACATGAACGTGATGTCAGCAAGTTCACACAGACAAACAGGGCTACAGCATCACCCTGATAATGATATGAACATGATGTCAGCAAGTTCACATCGACAAACATGGCTACATCATCATCCTGATAACGACATGAACGTGATGTCAGCAAGTTCACACAGACAAACATGGCTATCATCACCCTGATAACGACATGAACGTGATGTCAGCAAGTTCACATAGACAAACATGGCTACATCATCACCCTGATAACGACATGAACGTGATGTCAGCAAATTCACACAGACAAACATGGCTATCATCACCCTGATAATGACATAAACGTGATGTCAGCAAGTTCACACAGACAAACAGGGCTACAGCATCACCCTGATAATGATATGAACATGATGTCAGCAAGTTCACATCGACAAACATGGCTACATCATCATCCTGATAACGACATGAACGTGATGTCAGCAAGTTCACACAGACAAACATGGCTATCATCACCCTGATAACGACATGAACGTGATGTCAGCAAATTCACACAGACAAACATGGCTATCATCACCATGATAACGACATGAACGTGATGTCAGCAGGTTCATACGAAGAAACCTGGCTACATCATCACCCTGATAACGACATGAACTTGATGTCAGCAAGTTCACACAGACAAACATGGCTATCATCATCATAATAACGACATGAACGTGATGTCGGCAAGTTCACACAAACAAACATGGCTACATCATCACCCTGATAACGACATGAACGTGATGTCAGCAAGTTCACACAAACAAACATGACTACATCATCACCCTGATAACGACATGAACGTGATGTCAGCAAGTTCACACAGACAAACATGGCTACATCATCACCCTGATAACGACATGAACGTGATGTCAGAAAGTTCACACAGACAAACATGGCTATCATCACCCTGATAACGACATGAACGTGATGTCAGCAAATTCACACAGACAAACATGGCTACATCATCACCCTGATAACGACATGGACGTGATGTCAGCAAAGTCACACAGACAAACATGGCTACATCATCACCCTGATAACGACATGAACGTGATGTCAGCACGTTCACACAGACAAACATGGCTACATCATCACCCTGATAACGACATGAACGTGATGTCAGCACGTTCACACAGACAAACCTGGCTACATCATCACCCTGATAACGACATGAACGTGATGTCAGCTAGTTCACACAGACAAACATGGCAACATCATCACCCTGATAACGACATGGACGTGATGTCAGCAAGTTCACACAGACAAACATGGCTACATCATCACCCTGATAACGACATGAACGTGATGTCAGCAAGTTCACATAGACAAACATGGCTACATCATCACCCTGATAACGACATGAACGTGATGTCAAAAAGTTCACACAGAGAAACATGGCTAGATCATCACCCTGATAACGACATGAACGTTATGTCAGCAAGTTGACACGGACAAACATGGCTACATCATCACCCTGATAACGACATGAACGTGATGTCAACAAGTTCACACATACATACATGGCTACATCATCACCCTGATAACGACATGAACGTGATGTCAGCAAGTTCACACAGACAAACATGGCTACATCATCACCCTGATAACGACATGAACGTGATGTCAGCAGGTTCACACAGACAAACATGGCTACATCATCACTCTGATAGCGACATCAACGTGATGTCAGAAAGTTCACACAGACAAACATGGCTACATCATCACCCTGATAACGACATAAACGGAACGTTATGTCAGCAAGTTGACACAAACAAACATGGCTACATCATCACCCTGATAACGAGATGAACGTGATGTCAGCAAGTTCACACATACAGACATGGCTACATCATCACCGTGACAACGACATGAAAGTGATGTCAGCAAGTTCACACAGACAAACATGGCTACATCATCACCCTGATAACGACATGAACATGATGTCAGCAAGTGCACATAGACAAACATGGCTAGATCATCACCCTGATAACGACATGAACGTGATGTCAGCAAGTTCACATAGACAAACATGGCTACATCATCACCCTGATACCGACATGAACGTGATGTCAGCAAGTTCACACAGACAAACATGGCTACAGCATCGCCCTGATAACGACATGAACGTGATGTCAGCAAGTTCACACAGACAAACATGGCTACATCATCACCCTGATAACGACATGAACATCATGTCAGCAGGTTCACACAGACAAACATGGCTACATCATCACCCTGTTACCGACATGAACGTGATGTCAGCAAGTTCACACAGACAAACATGGCTACATCATCACCCTGATAACGACATGAACGTGATGTCAGCAAGTTCACACAGACAAACATGGCTACATCATCACCCTGATAACGACATGAACCTGATGTCAGTAAGTTCACACAGACAAACATGGCTACCTTATCACCATGATAACGACATGAACAAGATGTCAGCAAGTTCACACAGAGAAACATGGCTACATCATCACCCTGATAACGACATGGACGTGATGTCAGAAAGTTCACACGGACAGACATGGCTACATCATCACCCTGATAACGACATGAACGTTATGTCAGCAAGTTGACACGGACAAACATGGCTACATCATCACCCTGATAACGACATGAACGTGATGTCAGCAAGTTCACACAGACATACATGGCTACATCATCACCTTGATGACGACATGAACGTGATATCAGCAAGTTCACACAGACAAACATGGCTACATCATCACCCTGATAACGACATGAACGTGATGTCAGCAGGTTCACACAGACAAACATGGCTACATCATCACCCTGATAACGACATGAACGTGATGTCAGCAAGTTCACACAGACAAACATGGCTACATCATCACCCTGATAACGACATGAACGTGATGTCAACAAGTTCACACAGACATACATGGCTACATCATCACCCTGATAACGACATGAACGTGATGTCAGCAAGTTCACACAGACAAACATGGCTACATCATCACCCTGATAACGACATGAACGTGATGTCAGCAGGTTCACACAGACAAACATGGCTACATCATCACTCTCATAGCGACATCAACTTGATGTCAGAAAGTTCACACAGACAAACATGGCTACATCATCACCCTGATAACGACATGAACTGAACGTTATGTCAGCAAGTTGACACAAACAAACATGGCTACATCATCACCCTGATAACGAGATGAACGTGATGTCAGCAAGGTCACACATACAGACATGGCTACATCATCACCGAGACAACGACATGAAAGTGATGTCAGCAAGTTCACACAGACAAACATGGCTACATCATCACCCTGATAACGACATGAACATGATGTCAGCAAGTGCACATAGACAAACATGGCTAGATCCTCACCCTGATAACGACATGAACGTGATGTCAGCAAGTTCACATAGACAAACATGGCTACATCATCACCCTGATAACGACATGAACGTGATGTCAGCAAGTTCACACAGACAAACATGGCTACATCATCACCCTGATAACGACATGAACGTGATGTCAGCAGGTTCACACATACAAACATGGCTACATCATCACTCTGATAGCGACATCAACGTGATGTCAGAAAGTTCACACAGACAAACATGGCTACATCATCACCCTGATAACGACATGAACGTGATGTCAGCAAGTTCACACAGACAAACATGGCTACATCATCACCCTGATAACGACATGAACATCATGTCAGCAGGTTCACACAGACAAACATGGCTACATCATCACCCTGATACCGACATGAACGTGATGTCAGCAAGTTCACACAGTCAAACATGGCTACATCATCACCCTGATAACGACATGAACGTGATGTCAGCAAGTTCACACAGACAAACATGGCTACATCATCACCCTGATAACGACATGAACCTGATGTCAGTAAGTTCACACAGACAAACATGGCTACCTCATCACCATGATAACGACATGAACAAGATGTCAGCAAGTTCACACAGAGAAACATGGCTACATCATCACCCTCATAACGACATGGACGTGATGTCAGAAAGTTCACACGGACAAACATGGCTACATCATCACCCTGATAACGACATGAACGTGATGTCAGCAAGTTCACACAGACAAACATGGCTACATCATCACCCTGATAACGACATGAACGTGATGTCAGCAAGTTCACATAGACAAACATGGCTACATCATCACCCTGATAACGACATGAACGTGATGTCAAAAAGTTCACACAGAGAAACATGGCTAGATCATCACCCTGATAACGACATGAACGTTATGTCAGCAAGTTGACACGGACAAACATGGCTACATCATCACCCTGATAACGACATGAACGTGATGTCAACAAGTTCACACAGACATACATGGCTACATCATCACCCTGATAACGACATGAACGTGATGTCAGCAAGTTCACACAGACAAACATGGCTACATCATCACCCTGATAACGACATGAACGTGATGTCAGCAAGTTCACACAGACAAACATGGCTACATCATCACCCTGATAACGACATGAACGTGATGTCAGCAAGTTCACACAGACAAACATGGCTACATCATCACCCTGATAACGATATGAACGTGATGTCAGCAAGTTCAAACAGACAAACATGGCTACATCATCACCCTGATAACGACATGAACGTGATGTCAGTAAGTTCACACAGACAAACATGGCTACATCATCACCCTGATAACGACATGAACGTGATGTCAGCAAGTTCACACAGACAAACCTGGCTACATCATCACCCTGATAACGACATGAACATTATGTCAGCAGGTTCACACAGACAAACATGGCTACATCATCACCCTGATAACGACATGAACCTGATGTCAGCAGGTTCACACAGACAAACATCGCTACATCATCACCCTGATAACGACATGAACGTGATGTCAGCAAGTTCACACATACAAACATGGCTACATCATCACCCTGATAACGACATGAACGTGATGTCAGCAAGTTCACACAGACAAACATGGCTACATCATCACCCTGATAACGACATGAACGTGATGTCAGAAAGTTCACACAGACAAACATGGCTACATCATCACCCTGATAACGACATGAACGTGATGTCAGCAAGTTCACACAGACAAACATGGCTACATCATCACACTGATAACGACATGAACGTGATGTCAGCAAGTTCACACATACAAACATGGCTACATCATCACCCTGATAACGACATGAACGTGATGTCAGCAGGTTCACACCGACAAACATCGCTACATCCTCACCCTGATAACGACATGAACGTGATGTCAGCAAGTTCACACAGACAAACATGGCTACATCATCACCCTGATAACGACATGAACGTGATGTCAACAAGTTCACACAGACAAACATGGCTACATCATCACCCTGATAACGACATGAACGTGATGTCAGCAAGTTCACACAGACAAACATGGCTACATCATCACCCTGATAACGACATGAACGTGATGTCAGCAGGTTCACACAGACAAACATGGCTACATCATCACTCTGATAGCGACATCAACGTGATGTCAGAAAGTACACACAGACAAACATGGCTACATCATCACCCTGATAACGACATGAACGGAACGTTATGTCAGCAAGTTGACACAAACAAACATGGCTACATCATCACCCTGATAACGACATGAACATCATGTCAGCAGGTTCACGCAGACAAACATGGCTACATCATCACCCTGATACCGACATGAACGTGATGTCAGCAAGTTCACACAGACAAACATGGCTACATCATCACCCTGATAACGACATGAACGTGATGTCAGCAAGTTCACACAGACAAACATGGCTACATCATCACCCTGATAACGACATGAACCTGATGTCAGTAAGTTCACACAGACAAACATGGCTACCTCATCACCATGATAACGACATGAACAAGATGTCAGCAAGTTCACACAGAGAAACATGGCTACATCATCACCCTGATAACGACATGGACGTGATGTCAGAAAGTTCACACGGACAAACATGGCTACATCATCACCCTGATAACGACATGAACGTTATGTCAGCAAGTTGACACGGACAAACATGGCTACATCATCACCCTGATAACGACATGAACGTGATGTCAGCAAGTTCACACATACAGACATGGCTACATCATTCCGGTGACAACGACATGAAAGTGATGTCAACAAGTTCACACAGAAAAACATGGCTACATCATCACCCTGATAACGACATGAACGTGATGTCAGAAAGTTCACACAGACAAACATGGCTACATCATCACCCTGATAACGACATGAACGTGATGTCAGCAAGTTCACACAGACAAACATGGCTACATCATCACACTGATAACGACATGAACGTGATGTCAGCAAGTTCACACATACAAACATGGCTACATCATCACCCTGATAACGACATGAACGTGATGTCAGCAGGTTCACACCGACAAACATCGCTACATCCTCACCCTGATAACGACATGAACGTGATGTCAGCAAGTTCACACAGACAAACATGGCTACATCATCACCCTGATAACGACATGAACGTGATGTCAACAAGTTCACACAGACAAACATGGCTACATCATCACCCTGATAACGACATGAACGTGATGTCAGCAAGTTCACACAGACAAACATGGCTACATCATCACCCTGATAACGACATGAACGTGATGTCAGCAGGTTCACACAGACAAACATGGCTACATCATCACTCTGATAGCGACATCAACGTGATGTCAGAAAGTACACACAGACAAACATGGCTACATCATCACCCTGATAACGACATGAACGGAACGTTATGTCAGCAAGTTGACACAAACAAACATGGCTACATCATCACCCTGATAACGACATGAACATCATGTCAGCAGGTTCACGCAGACAAACATGGCTACATCATCACCCTGATACCGACATGAACGTGATGTCAGCAAGTTCACACAGACAAACATGGCTACATCATCACCCTGATAACGACATGAACATGATGTCAGCAAGTTCACACAGACAAACATGGCTACATCATCACCCTGATAACGACATGAACCTGATGTCAGTAAGTTCACACAGACAAACATGGCTACCTCATCACCATGATAACGACATGAACAAGATGTCAGCAAGTTCACACAGAGAAACATGGCTACATCATCACCCTGATAACGACATGGACGTGATGTCAGAAAGTTCACACGGACAAACATGGCTACATCATCACCCTGATAACGACATGAACGTTATGTCAGCAAGTTGACACGGACAAACATGGCTACATCATCACCCTGATAACGACATGAACGTGATGTCAGCAAGTTCACACATACAGACATGGCTACATCATTCCGGTGACAACGACATGAAAGTGATGTCAGCAAGTTCACACAGACAAACATGGCGACATCATCACCCTGATAACGACATGAACGTGATGTCAGCAAGTTCACACATACAGACATGGCTACATGATCACCCTGATAACGACATGAACGTGATGTCAGCAAGTTCACATAGACAAACATGGCTACATCATCACCCTGATAACGACATGAACGTGATGTCAGCAAGTTCACACAGACAAACATGGCTACATCATCACCCTGATAACGACATGAACGTGATGTCAGCAAGTTCACACAGACAAACATGGCTACATCATCACCCTGATAACGACATGAACGTGATGTCAGCAAGTTCACACAGACAAACATGGCTACATCATCACACTGATAACGACATGAACGTGATGTCAGCAAGTTCACACATACAAACATGGCTACATCATCACCCTGATAACGACATGAACGTGATGTCAGCAGGTTCACACAGACAAACATGGCTACATCATCACTCTGATAGCGACATCAACGTGATGTCAGAAAGTACACACAGACAAACATGGCTACATCATCACCCTGATAACGACATGAACGGAACGTTATGTCAGCAAGTTGACACAAACAAACATGGCTACATCATCACCCTGATAACGACATGAACATCATGTCAGCAGGTTCACGCAGACAAACATGGCTACATCATCACCCTGATACCGACATGAACGTGATGTCAGCAAGTTCACACAGACAAACATGGCTACATCATCACCCTGATAACGACATGAACATGATGTCAGCAAGTTCACACAGACAAACATGGCTACATCATCACCCTGATAACGACATGAACCTGATGTCAGAAAGTTCACACGGACAAACATGGCTACATCATCACCCTGATAACGACATGAACGTTATGTCAGCAAGTTGACACGGACAAACATGGCTACATCATCACCCTGATAACGACATGAACGTGATGTCAGCAAGTTCACACATACAGACATGGCTACATCATTCCGGTGACAACGACATGAAAGTGATGTCAGCAAGTTCACACAGACAAACATGGCGACATCATCACCCTGATAACGACATGAACGTGATGTCAGCAAGTTCACACATACAGACATGGCTACATGATCACCCTGATAACGACATGAACGTGATGTCAGCAAGTTCACATAGACAAACATGGCTACATCATCACCCTGATAACGACATGAACGTGATGTCAGCAAGTTCACACAGACAAACATGGCTACATCATCACCCTGATAACGACATGAACGTGATGTCAGCAAGTTCACACAGACAAACATGGCTACATCATCACCCTGATAACGACATGAACGTGATGTCAGCAAGTTCACACAGACAAACATGGCTACATCATCACACTGATAACGACATGAACGTGATGTCAGCAAGTTCACACATACAAACATGGCTACATCATCACCCTGATAACGACATGAACGTGATGTCAGCAGGTTCACACCGACAAACATCGCTACATCATCACCCTGATAACGACATGAACGTGATGTCAGCAAGTTCACACAGACAAACATGGCTACATCATCACCCTGATAACGACATGAACGTGATGTCAACAAGTTCACACAGACAAACATGGCTACATCATCACCCTGATAACGACATGAACGTGATGTCAGCAAGTTCACACAGACAAACATGGCTACATCATCACCCTGATAACGACATGAACGTGATGTCAGCAGGTTCACACAGACAAACATGGCTACATCATCACTCTGATAGCGACATCAACGTGATGTCAGAAAGTACACACAGACAAACATGGCTACATCATCACCCTGATAACGACATGAACGGAACGTTATGTCAGCAAGTTGACACAAACAAACATGGCTACATCATCACCCTGATAACGAGATGAACGTGATGTCAGCAAGATCACACATACAGACATGGCTACATCATCACCGAGACAACGACATGAAAGTGATGTCAGCAAGTTCACACAGACAAACATGGCTACATCATCACCCTGATAACGACATGAACATGATGTCAGCAAGTGCACATAGACAAACATGGCTACAGCATCACCCTGATAACGACATGGACGTGATGTCAGCAAGTTCACACAGACAAACATAGCTACATCATCACCCTGATAACGACATGAACGTGATGTCAGCAAGTTCACACAGGCAAATATGGCTACATCATCACCCTGATAACGACATGAACGTGATGTCAGCAGGTTCACACAGACAAACATGGCTACATCATCACTCTGATAGCGACATCAACGTGATGTCAGAAAGTTCACACAGACAAACATGGCTACATCATCACCCTGATAACGACATGAACGGAACGTTATGTCAGCAAGTTGACACAAACAAACATGGCTACATCATCACCCTGATAACGAGATGAACGTGATGTCAGCAAGTTCACACAGACAAACATGGCTACTTCATCACCCTGATAACGACATGAACGTGATGTCAGCAAGTTCACATAGACAAACATGGCTACATCATCACCCTAATAACGACATGAACGTGATGTCAGCAAGGTCACACAGACAAATATGGCTACAGCATCACCCTGATAACGACATGGACGTGATGTCAGCAAGTTCACACAGACAAACATGGCTACATCATCACCCTGATAACGACATGAACATCATGTCCGCAGGTTCACACAGACAAACATGGCTACATCATCACCCTGATAACGACATGAACGTGATGTCAGCAAGTTCACACAGACAAACATGTCTACATCATCACCCTGATAACGACATGAACATCATGTCAGCAGGTTCACACAGACAAACATGGCTACATCATCACCCTGATAACAACATGAACGTGATGTCAGCAAGTTCACACAGACAAACATGGCTACATCATCACCCTGATAACGACATGAACGTGATGTCAGCAAGTTCACACAGACAAACATGGCTACATCATCACCCTGATAACGATATGAACGTGATGTCAGCAAGTTCACACAGACAAACATGGCTACATCATCACCCTGATAACGACATGAACGTGATGTCAGTAAGTTCACACAGACAAACATGGCTACATCATCACCCTGATAACGACATGAACGTGATGTCAGCAAGTTCACACAGACAAACCTGGCTACATCATCACCCTGATAACGACATGAACATTATGTCAGCAGGTTCACACAGACAAACATGGCTACATCATCACCCTGATAACGACATGAACCTGATGTCAGCAGGTTCACACAGACAAACATCGCTACATCATCACCCTGATAACGACATGAACGTGATGTCAGCAAGTTCACACAGACAAACATGGCTACATCATCACCCTGATAACGACATGAACGTGATGTCAACAAGTTCACACAGACAAACATGGCTACATCATCACCCTGATAACGACATGAACGTGATGTCAGAAAGTTCACACAGACAAACATGGCTACATCATCACCCTGATAACGACATGAACCTGATGTCAGCAGGTTCACACAGACAAACATCGCTACATCATCACCCTGATAACGACATGAACGTGATGTCAGCAAGTTCACACAGACAAACATGGCTACATCATCACCCTGATAACGACATGAACGTGATGTCAACAAGTTCACACAGACAAACATGGCTACATCATCACCCTGATAACGACATGAACGTGATGTCAGAAAGTTCACACAGACAAACATGGCTACATCATCACCCTGATAACGACATGAACGTGATGTCAGCAGGTTCACACAGACAAACATGGCTACATCATCACTCTGATAGCGACATCAACGTGATGTCAGAAAGTTCACACAGACAAACATGGCTACATCATCACCCTGATAACGACATGAACGGAACGTTATGTCAGCAAGTTGACACAAACAAACATGGCTACATCATCACCCTGATAACGAGATGAACGTGATGTCAGCAAGTTCACACATACAGACATGGCTACATCATCACCGTGACAACGACATGAAAGTGATGTCAGCAAGTTCACACAGACAAACATGGCTACATCATCACCCGGATAACGACATGAACATGATGTCAGCAAGTGCACATAGACAAACATGGCTAGATCATCACCCTGATAACGACATGAACGTGATGTCAGCAAGTTCACATAGACAAACATGGCTACATAATCACCCTGATACCGACATGAACGTGATGTCAGTAAGTTCACACAGACAAACATGGCTACAGCATCACCCTAATAACGACATGAACGTGATGTCAGTAAGTTAACACAGACAAACATGGCTACAGCATCACCCTGATAACGACATGGACGTGATGTCAGCAAGTTCACACAGACAAACATGGCTACATCATCACCCTGATAACGACATGAACATCATGTCAGCAGGTTCACACAGACAAACATGGCGACATCATCACCCTGATAACGACATGAACGTGATGTCAGTAAGTTCACACAGACAAACATGGCTACAGCATCACCCTGATAACGACATGAACGTGATGTCAGTAAGTTAACACAGACAAACATGGCTACAGCATCACCCTGATAACGACATGGACGTGATGTCAGCAAGTTCACACAGACAAACATGGCTACATCATCACCCTGATAACGACATGAACATCATGTCAGCAGGTTCACACAGACAAACATGGCTACATCATCACCCTGATAACGACATGAACGTGATGTCAGCAAGTTCACACAGACAAACATGGCTACATCATCACCCTGATAATGACATGAACGTGATGTCAGCACGTTCACACAGACAAACATGGCTACATCATCACCCTGATAACGACATGAACGTGATGTCAGCAAGTTCACACAGACAAACATGGCAACATCATCACCCTGATAACGACATGAACGTGATGTCAGTAAGTTCACACAGACAAACATGGCTACAGCATCACCCTGATAACGACATGGACGTGATGTCAGCAAGTTCACACAGACAAACATGGCTACATCATCACCCTGATAACGACATGAACATCATGTCAGCAGGTTCACACAGACAAACATGGCTACATCATCACCCTGATAACGACATGAACGTGATGTCAGTAAGTTCACACAGACAAACATGGCTACAGCATCACCCTGATAACGACATGGACGTGATGTCAGCAAGTTCACACAGACAAACATGGCTACATCATCACCCTGATAACGACATGAACATCATGTCAGCAGGTTCACACAGACAAACATGGCTACATCATCACCCTGATAACGACATGAACGTGATGTCAGCAAGTTCACACAGACAAACATGGCTACATCATCACCCTGATAACGACATGAACGTGATGTCAGCAAGTTCACACAGACAAACATGGCTACATCATCATCCTGATAACGACATGAACGTGATGTCAGCACGTTCACACAGACAAACATGGCTACATCATCACCCTGATAACGACATGAACGTGATGTCAGCAAGTTCACACAGACAAACATGGCAACATCCTCACCTTGATAACGACATGAAAGTGATGTCAGCAAGTTCACACTGACAAACATGGCTACATCATCACCCTGATAACGACATGAACGTGAAGTCAACAAGTTCACACAGACAAACATGGCTACATCATCACCCTGATAACGACATGAACGTGAGGTCAGCAAGTTCACACATACAAACATGGCTACATCATCACCCTGATAACGACATGAACGTGATGTCAGCAGGTTCACACAGACAAACAAGGCAACATCATCACTCTGATAGCGACATGAACGGAACGTTATGTCAGCAAGTTGACACAAACAAAAAATGGCTACATCAACAGCCTGATAACGAGATGAACGTGATGTCAGCAAGTTCACACATACAGACATGGCTACATCATCACCGTGACAACGACATGAAAGTGATGTCAGCAAGTTCACACAGACAAACATGGCTACATCATCACCCTGATAACGACATGAACATGATGTCAGCAAGTGCACATAGACAAACATGGCTAGATTATCACCCTGATAACGACATGAACGTGATGTCACCAGGTTCACACAGACAAACATGGCTAGATCATCACCCTGATAACGACATGAACGTGATGTCAGCAAGTTCACACAGACAAACATGGCTACATCATCACCCTGATAACGACATGAACGTGATGTCAGCAGGTTCACACAGACAAACATGGCTACATCATCACTCTGATAGCGACATCAACGTGATGTCAGAAAATTCACACAGACAAACATGGCTACATCATCACCCTGATAACGACATGAACGGAACGTTATGTCAGCAAGTTGACACAAACAAACATGGCTACATCATCACCCTGATAACGAGATGAACGTGATGTCAGCAAGTTCACACATACAGACATGGCTACATCATCACCGTGACAACGACATGAACGTGATGTCAGCAAGTTCACACAGACAAACATGGCTACAGCATCACCCTGATAACGACATGAACGTGATGTCAGCAAGTTCACACAGACAAACATGGCTACATCATCACCCTGATAACGACATGAACATCATGTCAGCAGGTTCACACAGACAAACATGGCTACATCATCACCCTGATAACGACATGAACGTGATGTCAGCAAGTTCACACAGACAAACATGGCTCATCATCACCCTGATAACGACATGAACGTGATGTCAGCAAGTTCACACAGACAAACATGGCTACATCATCACCCTGATAACGACATGAACATGATGTCAGCAAGTTCACACAGACAAACATGGCAACATCATCACCCTGATAACGACATGAACGTGATGTCAGTAAGTTCACACAGACAAACATGGCTACCTCATCACCATGATAACGACATGAACAAGATGTTAGCAAGTTTACACAGAGAAACATGGCTACATCATCGCCCTGATAACGACATGAACGTGATGTCAGCAAGTTCACAGAGACAAACATGGCTACAGCATCAACCTGATAACGACATGGACGTGATGTCAGCAAGTTCACACAGACAAACATGGCTACATCATCACCCTGATAACGACATGAACATCATGTCAGCAGGTTCACTCAGACAAACATGGCTACATCATCACCCTGATAACGACATGAACGTGATGTCAGCAAGTTCACACAGACAAACATGGCTACATCATCACCCTGATACCGACATGAACGTGATGTCAGCACGTTCACACAGACAAACATGGCTACATCATCACCCTGTTAACGACATGAACGTGATGTCAGCACGTTCACACAGACAAACATGGCTACATCATCACCCTGATAACGACATGAACGTGATGTCAGCTAGTTCAAACAGACAAACATGGCAACATCATCACGCTAATAACGACATGGTCGTGATGTCAGCAAGTTCACACAGACAAACATGGCTACATCATCACCCTGATAACGACATGAACGTGATGTCAGCAAGTTCACATAGACAAACATGGCTACATCATCACCCTGATAACGACATGAACGTGATGTCAGAAGGTTCACACAGAGAAACATGGCTAGATCATCACCCTGATAACGACATGAACGTTATGTCAGCAAGTTGACACAGACAAACATGGCTACATCAACACCCTGATAACGACATGAACGTGATGTCAGCAAGTTCACACAGACAAATATGGCTACATCATCACTCTGATAACGACATGAACGTGATGTCAGCAAGTTCACATAGACAAACATGGCTACATCATCACCCTGATAACGACATGAACGTGATGTCAGCAAGTTCACACAGAGAAACATGGCTACATCATCACCCTGATAACGACATGAACGTTATGTCAGCAAGTTGACACGGACAAACATGGCTACATCATCACCCTGATAACGACATGAACGTGATGTCAGCAAGTTCACACATACAGACATGGCTACATCATCACGGTGACAACGACATGAAAGTGATGTCAGCAAGTGCACACAGACAATCATGGCGACATCATTACCCTGATAACGACATGAACGTGATGTCAGCAAGTTCACACAGACAAATATGGCTACATCATCACCCTGATAACGACATGAACGTGATGTCAGCAAGTTCACATAGACAAACATGGCTACATCATCACCCTGATAACGACATGAACGTGATGTCAGCAAGTTCACACAGCGAAACATGGCTACATCATCACCCTGATAACCACATGAACGTGATGTCAGCAAGTTCACACAGACAAACATGGCTACATCATCACCCTGATAACGACATGAACGTGATGTCAGCAAGTTCACACAGACAAACATGGCTACATCATCACCCTGATAACGACATGAACGTGATGTCAGCAAGTTCACACGGACACACATGGCTACATCATCACCCTGATAACGACATGAACGTGATGTCAGTAAGTTCACACAGACAAACATGGCTACCTCATCAAACTGATAACAACATGAACGTGATGGCATCAAGTTCACACAGACAAACATGGCTACAGCATCACCCTGATAACGACATGAACAAGATGTTAGCAAGTTCACACAGAGAAACATGGCTACATCATCACCCTGATAACGACATGAACGTGATGTCAGCAAGTTGACACGGACAAACATGGCTACATCATCACCCTGATAACGACATGAACGTGATGTCAGCAAGTTCACACATACAGACATGGCTACATCATCACCGTGACAAGGACATGAAAGTGATGTCAGCAAGTTCACACAGACAAACATGGCTACATCATGACCCTGATAACGACATTAACGTGATATCAGCAAGTTCACACAGACAAACATGGCTACATCATCACATGATAACGACATGAACGTGATGTCAGTAAGTTCCAACAGTCAAACATGACTACATCATCACCCTGATAACGACATGAACATCATGTCAGCAGGTTCACACAGACAAACATGGCTACATCATCACCCTGATAACGACATGAACGTGATGTCAGCAACTTCACACAGACAAACATGGCTACATCATCACCCTGATAACGACATGAACGTGATGTCAGCAAGTTCACAGAGACAAACATGGCAACATCATCACCCTGATAACGACATGAACATGATGTCAGCAGGTTCACACAGACAAACATCGCTACATCATCACCCTGATAACGACATGAACGTGATGTCAGTAAGTTCACACAGACAAACATGGCTACCTCATCACCATGATAACGACATGAACAAGATGTCAGCAATTTCACACAGAGAAACATGGCTACATCATCAAACTGATAACAACATGAACGTGATGGCAGCAAGTTCACACAGACAAACATGGCTACAGCATCACCCTGATAACGACATGGACGTGATGTCAGCAAGTTCACACAGACAAACATGGCTACCTCATCACCATGATAACGACATGAACAAGATGTTAGCAAGTTCACACAGAGAAACATGGCTACATCATCACCCTGCTAACGACATGAACGTGATGTCAGCAAGTTGACACGGACAAACATGGCTACATCATCACCCTGATAACGACATGAACGTGATGTCAGCAAGTTCACACATACAGACATGGCTACATCATCACCGTGACAAGGACATGAAAGTGATGTCAGCAAGTTCACACAGACAAACATGGCTACATCATGACCCTGATAACGACATTAACGTGATATCAGCAAGTTCACACAGACAAACATGGCTACATCATCACCTGATAACGACATGAACGTGATGTCAGTAAGTTCCAACAGTCAAACATGACTACATCATCACCCTGATAACGACATGAACATCATGTCAGCAGGTTCACACAGACAAACATGGCTACATCATCACCCTGATAACGACATGAACGTGATGTCAGCAACTTCACACAGACAAACATGGCTACATCATCACCCTGATAACGACATGAACGTGATGTCAGCAAGTTCACAGAGATAAACATGGCAACATCATCACCCTGATAACGACATGAACGTGATGTCAGTAAGTTCACACAGAAAAACATGGCTACATCATCACCCTGATAACGACATGAACGTGATGTCAGCAAGTTCACACAGACAAACATGGCTACATCATCACCCTGATAAGGACATGAACGTGATGTCAGCAAGTTCAAACAGACAAACATGGCTACATCATCACCCTAATAACGACATGAACGTGATGTCAGCAAGTTCACATAGACAAACATGGCTATCATTACCCTGATAACGACATGAACGTGATGTCAGCAAGTTCACACAGACAAACATGGCTATCATCACCATGATAACGACATGAACGTGATGTCTGCAAGTTCACACAGACAAACGTGGCTACATCATCACCCTGATAGCGACATGAACGTGATGTCAGAAATTTCACACAGACAAACATGGCTACATCATCACCGTGATAACGACATGAACGTTATGTCAGCAAGTTGACACGGACAAACATGGCTACATCATCACCCTGATAACGACATGAACGTGACGTCAGCAAGTTCACACATACAGACATGGCTACATCATCACGGTGACAACGACATGAAAGTGATGGCAGCAAGTGCACACAGACAAACATGGCGACATCATCACCCTGATAACAACATGAACGTGATGTCAGCAAGTTCACATAGACAAATATGGCTACATCATCACCCTGATAACGACATGAACGTGATGTCAGCAAGTTCACATAGACAAACATGGCTACATCATCACCCTGATAACGACATGAACGTGATGTCAGCAAGTTCAAACAGACAAACATGGCTACATCATCACCCTAATAACGACATGAACGTGATGTCAGCAAGTTCACATAGACAAACATGGCTATCATCACCCTGATAACGACATGAACGTGATGTCAGCAAGTTCACACAGCCAAACATGGCTATCATCACCATGATAACGACATGAACGTGATGTCTGCAAGTTCACACAGACAAACGTGGCTACATCATCACCCTGATAGCGACATGAACATGATGTCAGAAAGTTCACACAGACAAACATGGCTACATCATCACCCTGATAACGACATGAACGTGATGTCAGCAAGTTCACACATACAGACATGGCTACATCATCACGGTGACAACGACATGAAAGTGATGTCAGCAAGTGCACACAGACAATCATGGCGACATCATTACCCTGATAACGACATGAACGTGATGTCAGCAAGTTCACACAGACAAATATGGCTACATCATCACCCTGATAACGACATGAACGTGATGTCAGCAAGTTCACATAGACAAACATGGCTACATCATCACCCTGATAACGACATGAACGTGATGTCAGCAAGTTCACACAGAGAAACATGGCTACATCATCACCCTGATAACGACATGAACGTTATATCAGCAAGTTGACATGGACAAACATGGCTACATCATCACCCTGATAACGACATGAACGTGATGTCAGCAAGTTCACACATACAGACATGGCTACATCATCACGGTGACAACGTCATGAAAGTGATGTCAGCAAGTGCACACAGACAATCATGGCGACATCATTACCCTGATAATGACATGAACGTGATGTCAGCAAGTTCACATAGACAAACATGGCTACATCATCACCCTGATAACGACATGAAGGTGATGTCAGCAAGTTCACACAGAGAAACATGGCTACATCATCACCCTGATAACGACATGAACGTGATCTCAGCAAGTTCACACAGACAAACATGGCTACATCATCACCCTGATAACGACATGAACGTGATGTCAGCAAGTTCACACAGACAAACATGGCTACATCATCACCCTTATAACGACATGAACGTGATGTCAGCAGGTTCACACAGACAAACATCGCTACATCATCACCCTGATCACGACATGAACGTGATGTCAGTAAGTTCACACAGACAAACATGGCTACCTCATCACCATGATAACGACATGAACAAGATGTCAGCAATTTCACACAGAGAAACATGGCTACATCATCACACTGATAACGACATGAACGGAACTTATGTCAGCAAGTTGACACAAACAAACATGGCTACATCATCACCCTGATAACGAGATGAACGTGATGTCAGCAAGTTCACACATACAGACATGGCTACATCATCACCGTGACAACGACATGAACGTGATGTCAGCAAGTTCACACAGACAAACATGGCTACAGCATCACCCTGATAACGACATGAACGTGATGTCAGCAAGTTCACACAGACAAACATGGCAACATCATCACCCTGATAACGACATGAACGTGATGTCAGTAAGTTCACACAGACAAACATGGCTACCTCATCACCATGATAACGACATGAACAAGATGTTAGCAAGTTCACACAGAGAAACATGGCTACATCATCACCCTGATAACGACATGAACGTGATGTCAGCAAGTTCACACAGACAAACATGGCTACAGCATCACCCTGATAACGACATGGACGTGATGTCAGCAAGTTCACATAGACAAACATGGCTATCATCACCCTGATAACGACATGAACGTGATGTCAGCAAGTTCACACAGCCAAACATGGCTATCATCACCATGATAACGACATGAATGTGATGTCTGCAAGTTCACACAGACAAACGTGGCTACATCATCACCCTGATAGCGACATGAACGTGATGTCAGAAAGTTCACACAGACAAACATGGCTACATCATCACCCTGATAACGACATGAACGTGATGTCAGCAAGTTCACACATACAGACATGGCTACATCATCACGGTGACAACGACATGAAAGTGATGTCAGCAAGTGCACACAGACAATCATGGCGACATCATTAACCTGATAACGACATGAACGTGATGTCAGCAAGTTCACACAGACAAATATGGCTACATCATCACCATGATAACGACATTAACGTGATGTCAGCAAGTTCACATAGACAAACATGGCTACATCATCACCCTGATAACGACATGAACGTGATGTCAGCAAGTTCACACAGAGAAACATGGCTACATCATCACCCTGATAACGACATGAACGTTATGTCAGCAAGTTGACATGGACAAACATGGCTACATCATCACCCTGATAACGACATGAACGTGATGTCAGCAAGTTCACACATACAGACATGGCTACATCATCACGGTGACAACGACATGAAAGTGATGTCAGCAAGTGCACACAGACAATCATGGCGACATCATTACCCTGATAATGACATGAACGTGATGTCAGCAAGTTCACACAGACAAATATGGCTACATCATCACCCTGATAACGACATGAACGTGATGTCAGCAAGTTCACATAGACAAACATGGCTACATCATCACCCTGATAACGACATGAAGGTGATGTCAGCAAGTTCACACAGAGAAACATGGCTACATCATCACCCTGATAACCACATGAACGTGATGTCAGCAAGTTCACACAGACAAACATGGCTACATCATCACCCTGATAACGACATGAACGTGATGTCAGCAAGTTCACACAGACAAACATGGCTACATCATCACCCTGATAACGACATGAACGTGATGTCAGCAAGTTCACACAGACAAACATGGCTACATCATCACCCTGATAACGACATGAACGTGATGTCAGCAGGTTCACACAGACAAACATCGCTACATCATCACCCTGATAACGACATGAACGTGATGTCAGTAAGTTCACACAGACAAACATGGCTACCTCATCACCATGATAACGACATGAACAAGATGTCAGCAATTTCACACAGAGAAACATGGCTACATCATCACCCTGATAACGACATGAACGGAACGTTATGTCAGCAAGTTGATACAAACAAACATGGCTACATCATCACCCTGATAACGAGATGAACGTGATGTCAGCAAGTTCACACATACAGACATGGCTACATCATCACATTGACAACGACATGAACGTGATGTCAGCAAGTTCACACAGACAAACATGGCTACAGCATCACCCTGATAACGACATGAACGTGATGTCAGCAAGTTCACACAGACAAACATGGCTACATCATCACCCTGATAACGACATGAACATCATGTCAGCAGGTTCACACAGACACACATGGCTACGTCATCACCCTGATAACGACATGAACGTGATGTCAGCAAGTTCACACAGAGAAACATGGCTACATCATCACCCTGATAACGACATGAACGTGATGTCAGCAAGTTCACACAGACAAACATGGCTACATCATCACCCTGATAACGACATGAACATGATGTCAGCAAGTTCACACAGACAAATATGGCAACATCATCACCCTGATAACGACATGAACGTGATGTCAGTAATTTCACACAGACAAACATGGCTACCTCATCACCATGATAACGACATGAACAAGATGTTAGCAAGTTCACACAGAGAAACATGGCTACATCATCACCCTGATAACGACATGAACGTGATGTCAGCAAGTTCACACAGACAAACATGGCTACAGCATCACCCTGATAACGACATGGACGTGATGTCAGCAAGTTCACACAGACAAACATGGCTACATCATCACCCTGATAACGACATGAACATCATGTCAGCAGGTTCACACAGACAAACATGGCTACATCATCACCCTGATAACGACATGAACGTGATGTCAGCAAGTTCACACAGACAAACATGGCTACATCATCACACTGATAACGACATGAACGTGATGTCAGCATGTTCACACAGACAAACATGGCTACATCATCACCCTGATAACGACATGAACGTGATGTCAGCACGTTCACACAGACAAACATGGCTACATCATCACCCTGATAACGACATGAACGTGATGTCAGCTAGTTCACACAGACAAACATGGCAACATCATCACCCTGATAACGACATGAGCGTGATGTCAGCAAGTTCACACATACAGACATGGCTACATCATCACCGTGACAAGGACATGAAAGTGATGTCAGCAAGTTCACACAGACAAACATGGCTACATCATGACCCTGATAACGACATTAACGTGATATCAGCAAGTTCACAGAGACAAACATGGCAACATCATCACACTGATAACGACATGAACGTGATGTCAGCAAGTTCACACAGACAAACAGGGCTACAGCATCACCGGGATAATGATATGAACATGATGTCAGCAAGTTCACATCGACAAACATGGCTACATCATCATCCTGATAACGACATGAACGTGATGTCAGCAAGTTCACACAGACAAACATGGCTATCATCACCCTGATAACGACATGAAGGTGATGTCAGCAAGTTCACATAGACAAACATGGCTACATCATCACCCTGATGACGACATGAACGTGATGTCAGCAAGTTCACACAGACAATCATGGCTACATCATCACCCTGATAACGACATGAACGTGATGTCAGCAAATTCACACAGACAAACATGGCTATCATCACCATGATAACGACATGAACGTGATGTCAGCAGGTTCATACGAAGAAACCTGGCTACATCATCACCCTGATAACGACATGAACTTGATGTCAGCAAGTTCACACAGACAAACATGGCTATCATCATCATAATAACGACATGAACGTGATGTCGGCAAGTTCACACAAACAAACATGGCTACATCATCACCCTGATAACGACATGAACGTGATGTCAGCAAGTTCACACAAACAAACATGACTACATCATCACCCTGATAACGACATGAACGTGATGTCAGCAAGTTCACACAGACAAACATGGCTACATCATCACCCTGATAACGACATGAACGTGATGTCAGAAAGTTCACACAGACAAACATGGCTATCATCACCCTGATAACGACATGAACGTGATGTCAGCAAATTCACACAGACAAACATGGCTACATCATCACCCTGATAACGACATGGACGTGATGTCAGCAAAGTCACACAGACAAACATGGCTACATCATCACCCTGATAACGACATGAACGTGATGTCAGCACGTTCACACAGACAAACATGGCTACATCATCACCCTGATAACGACATGAACGTGATGTCAGCTAGTTCACACAGACAAACATGGCTACATCATCACCCTGATAAGGACATGAACGTGATGTCAGCAAGTTCAAACAGACAAACATGGCTACATCATCACCCTAATAACGACATGAACGTGATGTCAGCAAGTTCACATAGACAAACATGGCTATCATTACCCTGATAACGACATGAACATGATGTCAGCAAGTTCACACAGACAAACATGGCAACATCATCACCCTGATAACGACATGAACGTGATGTCAGTAATTTCACACAGACAAACATGGCTACCTCATCACCATGATAACGACATGAACAAGATGTTAGCAAGTTCACACAGAGAAACATGGCTACATCATCACCCTGATAACGACATGAACGTGATGTCAGCAAGTTCACACAGACAAACATGGCTACAGCATCACCCTGATAACGACATGAACGTGATGTCAGCAAGTTCACACAGACAAACATGGCTACATCATCACCCTGATAACGACATGAACGTGATGTCAGCAAGTTCACACAGAGAAACATGGCTACATCATCACCCTGATAACGACATGAACGTGATGTCAGCAAGTTCACACAGACAAACATGGCTACATCATCACCCTGATAACGACATGAACATGATGTCAGCAAGTTCACACAGACAAACATGGCAACATCATCACCCTGATAATGACATAAACGTGATGTCATCAAGTTCACACAGACAAACATGGCTACATCATCACCCTGATAAGGACATGAACGTGATGTCAGCAAGTTCAAACAGACAAACATGGCTACATCATCACCCTAATAACGACATGAACGTGATGTCAGCAAGTTCACATAGACAAACATGGCTATCATTACCCTGATAACGACATGAACATGATGTCAGCAAGTTCACACAGACAAACATGGCAACATCATCACCCTGATAACGACATGAACGTGATGTCAGTAATTTCACACAGACAAACATGGCTACCTCATCACCATGATAACGACATGAACAAGATGTTAGCAAGTTCACACAGAGAAACATGGCTACATCATCACCCTGATAACGACATGAACGTGATGTCAGCAAGTTCACACAGACAAACATGGCTACAGCATCACCCTGATAACGACATGAACGTGATGTCAGCAAGTTCACACAGACAAAAATGGCTATCATCACCCTGATAACGACATGAACGTGATGTCAGCAAATTCACACAGACAAACATGGCTACATCATCACCCTGATAACGACATGGACGTGATGTCAGCAAAGTCACACAGACAAACATGGCTACATCATCACCCTGATAACGACATGAACGTGATGTCAGCACGTTCACACAGACAAACATGGCTACATCATCACCCTGATAACGACATGAACGTGATGTCAGCTAGTTCACACAGACAAACATGGCTACATCATCACCCTGATAAGGACATGAACGTGATGTTAGCAAGTTCACACAGACAAACATGGCTACATCATCACCCTGATAACGACATGAACGTGATGTCAGTAATTTCACACAGACAAACATGGCTACCTCATCACCATGATAACGACATGAACAAGATGTTAGCAAGTTCACACAGAGAAACATGGCTACATCATCACCCTGATAACGACATGAACGTGATGTCAGCAAGTTCACACAGACAAACATGGCTACAGCATCACCCTGATAACGACATGAACGTGATGTCAGCAAGTTCACACAGACAAAAATGGCTATCATCACCCTGATAACGACATGAACGTGATGTCAGCAAATTCACACAGACAAACATGGCTACATCATCACCCTGATAACGACATGGACGTGATGTCAGCAAAGTCACACAGACAAACATGGCTACATCATCACCCTGATAACGACATGAACGTGATGTCAGCACGTTCACACAGACAAACATGGCTACATCATCACCCTGATAACGACATGAACGTGATGTCAGCTAGTTCACACAGACAAACATGGCTACATCATCACCCTGATAAGGACATGAACGTGATGTCAGCAAGTTCAAACAGACAAACATGGCTACATCATCACCCTAATAACGACATGAACATGATGTCAGCAAGTTCACACAGACAAACATGGCAACATCATCACCCTGATAACGACATGAACGTGATGTCAGTAATTTCACACAGACAAACATGGCTACCTCATCACCATGATAACGACATGAACAAGATGTTAGCAAGTTCACACAGAGAAACATGGCTACATCATCACCCTGATAACGACATGAACGTGATGTCAGCAAGTTCACACAGACAAACATGGCTACAGCATCACCCTGATAACGACATGAACGTGATGTCAGCAAGTTCACACAGACAAACATGGCTACATCATCACCCTGATAACGACATGAACGTGATGTCAGCAAGTTCACACAGAGAAACATGGCTACATCATCACCCTGATAACGACATGAACGTGATGTCAGCAAGTTCACACAGACAAACATGGCTACATCATCACCCTCATAACGACATGAACATGATGTCAGCAAGTTCACACAGACAAACATGGCAACATCATCACCCTGATAATGACATGAACGTGATGTCAGCAAGTTCACACAGACAAACATGGCTACATCATCACCCTGATAACGACATGAACGTGATGTCAGCAAGTTCACACAGAGAAACATGGCTACATCATCACCCTGATAACGACATGAACGTGATGTCAGCAAGTTCACACAGACAAACATGGCTACATCATCACCCTGATAACGACATGAACATGATGTCAGCAAGTTCACACAGACAAACATGGCAACATCATCACCCTGATAATGACATGAACGTGATGTCATCAAGTTCACACAGACAAACATGGCTACATCATCACCCTGATAAGGACATGAACGTGATGTCAGCAAGTTCAAACAGACAAACATGGCTACATCATCACCCTAATAACGACATGAACGTGATGTCAGCAAGTTCACATAGACAAACATGGCTATCATTACCCTGATAACGACATGAACCTGATGTCAGCAAGTTCACACAGACAAACATGGCAACATCATCACCCTGATAACGACATGAACGTGATGTCAGTAATTTCACACAGACAAACATGGCTACCTCATCACCATGATAACGACATGAACAAGATGTTAGCAAGTTCACACAGAGAAACATGGCTACATCATCACCCTGATAACGACATGAACGTGATGTCAGCAAGTTCACACAGACAAACATGGCTACAGCATCACCCTGATAACGACATGAACGTGATGTCAGCAAGTTCACACAGACAAACATGGCTATCATCACCCTGATAACGACATGAACGTGATGTCAGCAAATTCACACAGACAAACATGGCTACATCATCACCCTGATAACGACATGGACGTGATGTTAGCAAAGTCACACAGACAAACATGGCTACATCATCACCCTGATAACGACATGAACGTGATGTCAGCACGTTCACACAGACAAACATGGCTACATCATCACCCTGATAACGACATGAACGTGATGTCAGCTAGTTCACACAGACAAACATGGCTACATCATCACCCTGATAAGGACATGAACGTGATGTCAGCAAGTTCAAACAGACAAACATGGCTACATCATCACCCTAATAACGACATGAACGTGATGTCAGCAAGTTCACATAGACAAACATGGCTATTATTACCCTGATAACGACATGAACATGATGTCAGCAAGTTCACACAGACAAACATGGCAACATCATCACCCTGATAACGACATGAACGTGATGTCAGTAATTTCACACAGACAAACATGGCTACCTCATCACCATGATAACGACATGAACAAGATGTTAGCAAGTTCACACAGAGAAACATGGCTACATCATCACCCTGATAACGACATGAACGTGATGTCAGCAAGTTCACACAGACAAACATGGCTACAGCATCACCCTGATAACGACATGAACGTGATGTCGGCAAGTTCACACAGACAAACATGGCTACATCATCACCCTGATAACGACATGAACGTGATGTCAGCAAGTTCACACAGAGAAACATGGCTACATCATCACCCTGATAACGACATGAACGTGATGTCAGCAAGTTCACACAGACAAACATGGCTACATCATCACCCTGATAACGACATGAACATGATGTCAGCAAGTTCACACAGACAAACATGGCAACATCATCACCCTGATAATGACATGAACGTGATGTCATCAAGTTCACACAGACAAACATGGCTACATCATCACCCTGATAAGGACATGAACGTGATGTCAGTAAGTTCAAACAGACAAACATGGCTACATCATCACCCTAATAACGACATGAACGTGATGTCAGCAAGTTCACATAGACAAACATGGCTATCATTACCCTGATAACGACATGAACATGATGTCAGCAAGTTCACACAGACAAACATGGCAACATCATCACCCTGATAACGACATGAACGTGATGTCAGTAATTTCACACAGACAAACATGGCTACCTCATCACCATGATAACGACATGAACTAGATGTTAGCAAGTTCACACAGAGAAACATGGCTACATCATCACCCTGATAACGACATGAACGTGATGTCAGCAAGTTCACACAGACAAACATGGCTACAGCATCACCCTGATAACGACATGAACGTGATGTTAGCAAGTTCACACAGACAAACATGGCTACATCATCACCCTGATAACGACATGAACGTGATGTCAGCAAGTTCACACAGAGAAACATGGCTACATCATCACCCTGATAACGACATGAACGTGATGTCAGCAAGTTCACACAGACAAACATGGCTACATCATCACCCTGATAACGACATGAACATGATGTCAGCAAGTTCACACAGACAAACATGGCAACATCATCACCCTGATAACGACATGAACGTGATGTCAGTAATTTCACACAGACAAACATGGCTACCTCATCACCATGATAACGACATGAACAAGATGTTAGCAAGTTCACACAGAGAAACATGGCTACATCATCACCCTGATAACGACATGAACGTGATGTCAGCAAGTTCATACAGACAAACATGGCTACAGCATCACCCTGATAACGACATGGACGTGATGTCAGCAAGTTCACACAGACAAACATGGCTACATCATCACCCTTATAACGACATGAACATCATGTCAGCAGGTTCACACAGACAAACATGGCTACATCATCACCCTGATAACGACATGAACGTGATGTCAGCAAGTTCACACAGACAAACATGGCTACATCATCACCCTGATAACGACATGAACGTGATGTCAGCACGTTCACACAGACAAACATGGCTACATAATCACCCTGATAACGACATGAACGTGATGTCAGCTAGTTCACACAGACAAACATGGCAACATCATCACCCTGATAACGACATGAGCGTGATGTCAGCAAGTTCACACATACAGACATGGCTACATCATCACCGTGACAAGGACATGAAAGTGATGTCAGCAAGTTCACACAGACACACATGGCTACATCATGACCCTGATAACGACATTAACGTGATATCAGCAAGTTCACACAGACAAACATGGCTACATCACCACCTGATAACGACATGAACGTGTAGTCAGTAAGTTCCAACAGTCAAACATGACTACATCATCACCCTGATAACGACATGAACATCATGTCAGCAGGTTCACACAGACAAACATGGCTACATCATCACCCTGATAACGACATGAACGTGATGTCAGCAAGTTCACAGAGACAAACATGGCAACATCATCACCCTGATAATGACATGAACGTGATGTCAGCAAGTTCACACAGACAAACAGGGCTACAGCATCACCCTGATAATGATATGAACATGATGTCAGCAAGTTCACATCGACAAATATGGCTACATCATCATCCTGATAACGACATGAACGTGATGTCAGCAAGTTCACACAGACAAACATGGCTATCATCACCCTGATAACGACATGAACGTGATGTCAGCAAGTTCACATAGACAAACATGGCTACATCATCACCCTGATGACGACATGAACGTGATGTCAGCAAGTTCACACAGACAATCATGGCTACATCATCACCCTGATAACGACATGAACGTGATGTCAGCAAATTCACACAGACAAACATGGCTATCATCACCATGATAACGACATGAACGTGATGTCAGCAGGTTCATACGAAGAAACCTGGCTACATCATCACCCTGATAACGACATGAACTTGATGTCAGCAAGTTCACACAGACAAACATGGCTATCATCATCATAATAACGACATGAACGTGATGTCGGCAAGTTCACACAAACAAACATGGCTACATCATCACCCTGATAACGACATGAACGTGATGTCAGCAAGTTCACACAAACAAACATGACTACATCATCACCCTGATAACGACATGAACGTGATGTCAGCAAGTTCACACAGACAAACATGGCTACATCATCACCCTGATAACGACATGAACGTGATGTCAGAAAGTTCACACAGACAAACATGGCTATCATCACCCTGATAACGACATGAACGTGATGTCAGCAAATTCACACAGACAAACATGGCTACATCATCACCCTGATAACGACATGGACGTGATGTCAGCAAAGTCACACAGACAAACATGGCTACATCATCACCCTGATAACGACATGAACGTGATGTCAGCACGTTCACACAGACAAACATGGCTACATCATCACCCTGATAACGACATGAACGTGATGTCAGCACGTTCACACAGACAAACATGGCTACATCATCACCCTGATAACGACATGAACGTGATGTCAGCTAGTTCACACAGACAAACATGGCAACATCATCACCCTGATAACGACATGGACGTGATGTCAGCAAGTTCACACAGACAAACATGGCTACATCATCACCCTGATAACGACATGAACGTGATGTCAGCAAGTTCACATAGACAAACATGGCTACATCATCACCCTGATAACGACATGAACGTGATGTCAAAAAGTTCACACAGAGAAACATGGCTAGATCATCACCCTGATAACGACATGAACGTTATGTCAGCAAGTTGACACGGACAAACATGGCTACATCATCACCCTGATAACGACATGAACGTGATGTCAGCAAGTTCACACATACAGACATGGCTACATCATCACCGTGACAAGGACATGAAAGTGATGTCAGCAAGTTCACACAGACAAACATGGCTACATCATACCCTGATAACGACATTAACGTGATATCAGCAAGTTCACACAGACAAACATGGCTACATCATCACCTGATAACGACATGAACGTGATGTCAGTAAGTTCCAACAGTCAAACATGACTACATCATCACCCTGATAACGACATGAACATCATGTCAGCAGGTTCACACAGACAAACATGGCTACATCATCACCCTGATAACGACATGAACGTGATGTCAGCAACTTCACACAGACAAACATGGCTACATCATCACCCTGATAACGACATGAACGTGATGTCAGCAAGTTCACAGAGACAAACATGGCAACATCATCACCCTGATAATGACATGAACGTGATGTCAGTAAGTTCACACAGAAAAACATGGCTACATCATCACCCTGATAATGACATGAACGTGATGTCATCAAGTTCACACAGACAAACATGGCTACATCATCACCCTGATAAGGACATGAACGTGATGTCAGCAAGTTCAAACAGACAAACATGGCTACATCATCACCCTAATAACGACATGAACGTGATGTCAGCAAGTTTACATAGACAAACATGGCTATCATTACCCTGATAACGACATGAACGTGATGTCTGCAAGTTCACAGAGACAAACATGGCTATCATCACCATGATAACGACATGAACGTGATGTCAGCAAGTTCACACAGACAAACGTGGCTACATCATCACCCTGATAGCGACATGAACGTGATGTCAGAAAGTTCACACAGACAAACATGGCTACATCATCACCCTGATAACGACATGAACGTTATGTCAGCAAGTTGACACGGACAAACATGGCTACATCATCACCCTGATAACGACATGAACGTGATGTCAGCAAGTTCACACATACAGACATGGCTACATCATCACGGTGACAACGACATGAAAGTGATGTCAGCAAGTGCACACAGACAAACATGGCGACATCATCACCCTGATAACGACATGAACGTGATGTCTGCAAGTTCACACAGACAAACGTGGCTACATCATCACCCTGATAGCGACATGAACGTGATGTCAGAAAGTTCACACAGACAAACATGGCTACATCATCACCCTGATAACGACATGAACGTGATGTCAGCAAGTTCACACATACAGACATGGCTACATCATCACGGTGAGAACGACATGAAAGTGATGTCAGCAAGTGCACACAGACAATCATGGCGACATCATTACCCTGATAACGACATGAACGTGATGTCAGCAAGTTCACACAGACAAATATGGCTACATCATCACCCTGATAACGACATGAACGTGATGTCAGAAAGTTCACATAGACAAACGTGGCTACATCATCACCCTGATAACGACATGAACGTGATGTCAGCAAGTTCACACAGAGAAACATGGCTACATCATCACCCTGATAACGACATGAACGTTATGTCAGCAAGTTGACACGGACAAACATGGCTACATCATCACCCTGATAACGACATGAACGTGATGTCAGCAAGTTCACACATACAGACATGGCTACATCATCACGGTGACAACGACATGAAAGTGATATCAGCGAGTGCACACAGACAATCATGGCGACATCATTACCCTGATAACGACATGAACGTGATGTCAGCAAGTTCACACAGACAAATATGGCTACATCATCACCCTGATAACGACATGAACGTGATGTCAGCAAGTTCACATAGACAAACATGGCTACATCATCACCCTGATAACGACATGAACGTGATGTCAGCAAGTTCACACAGAGAAACATGGCTACATCATCACCCTGATAACCACATGAACGTGATGTCAGCAAGTTCACACAGACAAACATGGCTACATCATCACCCTGATAACGACATGAACGTGATGTCAGCAAGTTCACACAGACAAACATGGCTACATCATCACCCTGATAACGACATGAACGTGATGTCAGCAAGTTCACACAGACAAACATGGCTACATCATCACCCTGATAACGACATGAACGTGATGTCAGCAGGTTCACACAGACAAACATCGCTACATCATCACCCTGATAACGACATGAACGTGATGTCAGTAAGTTCACACAGACAAACATGGCTACTTCATCACCATGATAACGACATGAACAAGATGTCAGCAATTTCACACAGAGAAACATGGCTACATCATCAAACTGATAACAACATGAACGTGATGGCAGCAAGTTCACACAGACAAACATGGCTACAGCATCACCCTGATAACGACATGGACGTGATGTCAACAAGTTCACACAGACAAACATGGCTACATCATCACCCTGATAACGACATGAACATGATGTCAGCAAGTTCACACAGACAAACATGGCAACATCATCACCCTGATAACGACATGAACGTGATGTCAGTAATTTCACACAGACAAACATGGCTACCTCATCACCATGATAACGACATGAACAAGGTGTTAGCAAGTTCACACAGAGAAACATGGCTACATCATCAACCTGATAACGACATGAACGTGATGTCAGCAAGTTCACACAGACAAACATGGATACAGCATCACCCTGATAACGACATGGACGTGATGTCAGCAAGTTCACACAGACAAACATGGCTACATCATCACCCTGATAACGACATGAACATCATGTCAGCAGGTTCACACAGACAAACATGGCTACATCATCACCCTGATAACGACATGAACGTGATGTCAGCAAGTTCACACAGACAAACATGGCTACATCATCACACTGATAACGACATGAACGTGATGTCAGCACGTTCACACAGACAAACATGGCTACATCATCACCCTGATAACGACATGAACGTGATGTCAGCACGTTCACACAGACAAACATGGCTACATCATCACCCTGATAACGACATGAACGTGATGTCAGCTTGTTCACACAGACAAACATGGCAACATCATCACCCTGATAACGACATGAGCGTGATGTCAGCAAGTTCACACATACAGACATGGCTACATCATCACCGTGACAAGGACATGAAAGTGATGTCAGCAAGTTCACACAGACAAACATGGCTACATCATGACCCTGATAACGACATTAATGTGATGTCAGCAAGTTCACACAGACAAACATGGCTACATCATCACCCTGATAACGACATGAACTTGATGTCAGCAAGTTCACACAGACAAACATGGCTATCATCATCATAATAACGACATGAACGTGATGTCGGCAAGTTCACACAAACAAACATGGCTACATCATCACCCTGATAACGACATGAACGTGATGTCAGCAAGTTCACACAAATAAACATGACTACATCATCACCCTGATAACGACATGAACGTGATGTCAGCAAGTTCACACAGACAAACATGGCTACATCATCACCCTGATAACGACATGAACGTGATGTCAGAAAGTTCACACAGACAAACATGGCTATCATCACCCTGATAACGACATGAACGTGATGTCAGCAAATTCACACAGACAAACATGGCTACATCATCACCCTGATAACGACATGGACGTGATGTCAGCAAAGTCACACAGACAAACATGGCTACATCATCACCCTGATAACGACATGAACGTGATGTCAGCACGTTCACACAGACAAACATGGCTACATCATCACCCTGATAACGACATGAACGTGATGTCAGCAAGTGCACACAGACAAACATGGCTACATCATTACCCTGATAACGACATGAACGTGATGTCAGCAAGTTCACACAGACAAATATGGCTACATCATCACCCTGCTAACGACATGAACGTGATGTCAGAAAGTTCACATAGACAAACATGGCTACATCATCACCCTGATAACGACATGAACGTGATGTCAGCAAGTTCACACAGAGAAACATGGCTACATCATCACCCTAATAACGACATGAACGTTATGTCAGCAAGTTGACACGGACAAACATGGCTACATCATCACCCTGATACCGACATGAACGTGATGTCAGCAAGTTCACACATACAGACATGGCTACATCCTCACGGTGACAACGACATGAAAGTGATGTCAGCAAGTGCACACAGACAATCATGGCGACATCATTACCCTGATAACGACATGAACGTGATGTCAGCAAGTTCACACAGACAAATATGGCTACATCATCACCCTGATAACGACATGAACGTGATGTCAGAAAGTTCACATAGACAAACATGGCTACATCATCACCCTGATAACGACATGAACGTGATGTCAGCAAGTTCACATAGACAAACATGGCTACATCATCACCCTGATAACGACATGAACGTGATGTCAGCAAGTTCACACAGACAAACCTGGCTACATCATCACCCTGATAACGACATGAACGTGATGTCAGCAAGTTCACACAGACAAACATGGCTACATCATCACCCTGATAACGACATGAACGTGATGTCAGCAAGTTCACACAGACAAACATGGCTACATCATCACCCTGATAACGACATGAACGTGATGTCAGCAAGTTCACACAGACAAACATGGCTACATCATCACCCTGATAACGACATGAACGTGATGTCAGCAGGTTCACACAGACAAACATCGCTACATCATCACCCTGATAACGACATGAACGTGATGTCAGTAAGTTCACACAGACAAACATGGCTACTTCATCACCATGATAACGACATGAACAAGATGTCAGCAATTTCACACAGAGAAACATGGCTACATCATCAAACTGATAACAACATGAACGTGATGGCAGCAAGTTCACACAGACAAACATGGCTACAGCATCACCCTGATAACGACATGGACGTGATGTCAACAAGTTCACACAGACAAACATGGCTACATCATCACCCTGATAACGACATGAACATGATGTCAGCAAGTTCACACAGACAAACATGGCAACATCATCACCCTGATAACGACATGAACGTGATGTCAGTAATTTCACACAGACAAACATGGCTACCTCATCACCATGATAACGACATGAACAAGGTGTTAGCAAGTTCACACAGAGAAACATGGCTACATCATCAACCTGATAACGACATGAACGTGATGTCAGCAAGTTCACACAGACAAACATGGATACAGCATCACCCTGATAACGACATGGACGTGATGTCAGCAAGTTCACACAGACAAACATGGCTACATCATCACCCTGATAACGACATGAACATCATGTCAGCAGGTTCACACAGACAAACATGGCTACATCATCACCCTGATAACGACATGAACGTGATGTCAGCAAGTTCACACAGACAAACATGGCTACATCATCACACTGATAACGACATGAACGTGATGTCAGCACGTTCACACAGACAAACATGGCTACATCATCACCCTGATAACGACATGAACGTGATGTCAGCACGTTCACACAGACAAACATGGCTACATCATCACCCTGATAACGACATGAACGTGATGTCAGCTTGTTCACACAGACAAACATGGCAACATCATCACCCTGATAACGACATGAGCGTGATGTCAGCAAGTTCACACATACAGACATGGCTACATCATCACCGTGACAAGGACATGAAAGTGATGTCAGCAAGTTCACACAGACAAACATGGCTACATCATGACCCTGATAACGACATTAATGTGATGTCAGCAAGTTCACACAGACAAACATGGCTACATCATCACCCTGATAACGACATGAACTTGATGTCAGCAAGTTCACACAGACAAACATGGCTATCATCATCATAATAACGACATGAACGTGATGTCGGCAAGTTCACACAAACAAACATGGCTACATCATCACCCTGATAACGACATGAACGTGATGTCAGCAAGTTCACACAAATAAACATGACTACATCATCACCCTGATAACGACATGAACGTGATGTCAGCAAGTTCACACAGACAAACATGGCTACATCATCACCCTGATAACGACATGAACGTGATGTCAGCAAGTTCACACAGACAAACCTGGCTACATCATCACCCTGATAACGACATGAACGTGATGTCAGCAAGTTCACACAGACAAACATGGCTACATCATCACCCTGATAACGACATGAACGTGATGTCAGCAAGTTCACACAGACAAACATGGCTACATCATCACCCTGATAACGACATGAACGTGATGTCAGCAGGTTCACACAGACAAACATCGCTACATCATCACCCTGATAACGACATGAACGTGATGTCAGTAAGTTCACACAGTCAAACATGGCTACCTCAGCACCATGATAACGACATGAACAAGATGTCAGCAATTTCACACAGAGAAACATGGCTACATCATCAAACTGATAACAACATGAACGTGATGGCAGCAAGTTCACACAGACAAACATGGCTACAGCATCACCCTGATAACGACATGGACGTGATGTCAGCAAGTTCACACAGACAAACATGGCTACCTCATCACCATGATAACGACATGAACAAGATGTTAGCAAGTTCACACAGAGAAACATGGCTACATCATCACCCTGATAACGACATGAACGTGATGTCAGCAAGTTCACACATACAGACATGGCTACATCATCACCGTGACAAGGACATGAAAGTGATGTCAGCAAGTTCACACAGACAAACATGGCTACATCATGACCCTGATAACGACATTAACGTGATATCAGCAAGTTCACACAGACAAACATGGCTACATCATCACCTGATAACGACATGAACGTGATGTCAGTAAGTTCCAACAGTCAAACATGACTACATCATCACCCTGATAACGACATGAACATCATATCAGCAGGTTCACACAGACAAACATGGCTACATCAACACCCTGATAACGACATGAACGTGATGTCAGCAACTTCACACAGACAAACATGGCTACATCATCACCCTGATAACGACATGAACGTGATGTCAGCAACTTCACACAGACAAACATGGCTACATCATCACGGTGACAACGACATGAAAGTGATGTCAGCAAGTGCACACAGACAAACATGGCGACATCATCACCCTGATAACGACATGAACGTGATGTCAGCAAGTTCACACAGACAAATATGGCTACATCATCACCCTGATAACGACATGAACGTGATGTCAGCAAGTTCACATAGACAAACATGGCTACATCATCACCCTGATAACGACATGAACGTGATGTCAGCAAGTTCAAACAGACAAACATGGCTACATCATCACCCTAATAACGACATGAACGTGATGTCAGCAAGATCACATAGACAAACACGGCTATCATCACCCTGATAACGACATGAACGTGATGTCAGCAAGTTCACACAGCCAAACATGGCTATCATCACCATGATAACGACATGAACGTGATGTCTGCAAGTTCACACAGACAAACGTGGCCACATCATCACCCTGATAGCGACATGAACGTGATGTCAGAAAGTTCACACAGACAAACATGGCTACATCATCACCCTGATAACGACATGAACGTGATGTCAGCAAGTTCACACAGACAAACATGGCTACATCATCACCCTGATAACGACATGAACGTGATGTCAGCAAGTTCACACAGACAAACATGGCTACATCATCACCCTGATAACGACATGAACGTGATGTCAGCAGGTTCACACAGACAAACATGGCTACATCATCACCCTGATAACGACATGAACGTGATGTCAGCAGGTTCACACAGACAAACATGGCTACCTCATCACCATGATAACGACATGAACAAGATGTCAGCAATTTCACACAGAGAAACATGGCTACATCATCAAACTGATAACAACATGAACGTGATGGCAGCAAGTTCACACAGACAAACATGGCTACAGCATCACCCTGATAACGACATGGATGTGATGTCAGCAAGTTCACACAGACAAACATGGCTACCTCATCACCATGATAACGACATGAACAAGATGTTAGCAAGTTCACACAGAGAAACATGGCTACATCATCACCCTGATAACGACATGAACGTGATGTCAGCAAGTTCACACATACAGACATGGCTACATCATCACCGTGACAAGGACATGAAAGTGATGTCAGCAAGTTCACACAGACAAACATGGCTACATCATGACCCTGATAACGACATTAACGTGATATCAGCAAGTTCACACAGACAAACATGGCTACATCATCACCTGATAACGACATGAACGTGATGTCAGTAAGTTCCAACAGTCAAACATGACTACATCATCACCCTGATAACGACATGAACATCATGTCAGCAGGTTCACACAGACAAACATGGCTACATCAACACCCTGATAACGACATGAACGTGATGTCAGCAACTTCACACAGACAAACATGGCTACATCATCACCCTGATAACGACATGAACGTGATGTCAGCAACTTCACACAGACAAACATGGCTACATCATCACGGTGACAACGACATGAAAGTGATGTCAGCAAGTGCACACAGACAAACATGGCGACATCATCACCCTGATAACGACATGAACGTGATGTCAGCAAGTTCACACAGACAAATATGGCTACATCATCACCCTGATAACGACATGAACGTGATGTCAGCAAGTTCACATAGACAAACATGGCTACATCATCACCCTGATAACGACATGAACGTGATGTCAGCAAGTTCAAACAGACAAACATGGCTACATCATCACCCTAATAACGACATGAACGTGATGTCAGCAATATCACCTAGACAAACACGGCTATCATCACCCTGATAACGACATGAACGTGATGTCAGCAAGTTCACACAGCCAAACATGGCTATCATCACCATGATAACGACATGAACGTGATGTCTGCAAGTTCACACAGACAAACGTGGCCACATCATCACCCTGATAGCGACATGAACGTGATGTCAGAAAGTTCACACAGACAAACATGGCTACATCATCACCCTGATAACGACATGAACGTGATGTCAGCAAGTTCACACATACAGACATGGCTACATCATCACGGTGACAACGACATGAACGTGATGTCAGCAAGTTCACACAGACAAACATGGCTACATCATCACCCTGATAACGACATGAACATGATGTCAGCAAGTTCACACAGACAAACATGGCAACATCATCACCCTGATAACGACATGAACGTGATGTCAGCAAGTTCAAACAGACAAACATGGCTACATCATCACCCTAATAACGACATGAACGTGATGTCAGCAAGTTCACATAGACAAACACGGCTATCATCACCCTGATAACGACATGAACGTGATGTCAGCAAGTTCACACAGCCAAACATGGCTATCATCACCATGATAACGACATGAACGTGATGTCTGCAAGTTCACACAGACAAACGTGGCCACATCATCACCCTGATAGCGACATGAACGTGATGTCAGAAAGTTCACACAGACAAACATGGCTACATCATCACCCTGATAACGACATGAACGTGATGTCAGCAAGTTCACACATACAGACATGGCTACATCATCACGGTGACAACGACATGAAAGTGATGTCAGCAAGTGCACACAGACAATCATGGCGACATCATTACCCTGATAACGACATGAACGTGATGTCAGCAAGTTCACACAGACAAATATGGCTACATCATCACCCTGATAACGACATGAACGTGATGTCAGCAAGTTCACATAGACAAACATGGCTACATCATCACCCTGATAACGACATGAACGTGATGTCAGCAAGTTCACACAGAGAAACATGGCTACATCATCACCCTGATAACGACATGAACGTTATGTCAGCAAGCTGACACGGACAAACATGGCTACATCATCACCCTGATAACGACATGAACGTGATGTCAGCAAGTTCACACATACAGACATGGCTACATCATCACGGTGACAACGACATGAAAGTGATGTCAGCACGTGCACACAGACAATCATGGCGACATCATTACCCTGATAATGACATGAACGTGATGTCAGCAAGTTCACACAGACAAATATGGCTACATCATCACCCTGATAACGACATGAACGTGATGTCAGCAAGTTCACACATACAGACATGGCTACATCATCACCGTGACAAGGACATGAAAGTGATGTCAGCAAGTTCACACAGACAAACATGGCTACATCATGACCCTGATAACGACATTAACGTGATATCAGCAAGTTCACACAGACAAACATGGCTACATCATCACCTGATAACGACATGAACGTGATGTCAGTAAGTTCCAACAGTCAAACATGACTACATCATCACCCTGATAACGACATGAACATCATGTCAGCAGGTTCACACAGACAAACATGGCTACATCAACACCCTGATAACGACATGAACGTGATGTCAGCAACTTCACACAGACAAACATGGCTACATCATCACCCTGATAACGACATGAACGTGATGTCAGCAACTTCACACAGACAAACATGGCTACATCATCACGGTGACAACGACATGAAAGTGATGTCAGCAAGTGCACACAGACAAACATGGCGACATCATCACCCTGATAACGACATGAACGTGATGTCAGCAAGTTCACACAGACAAATATGGCTACATCATCACCCTGATAACGACATGAACGTGATGTCAGCAAGTTCACATAGACAAACATGGCTACATCATCACCCTGATAACGACATGAACGTGATGTCAGCAAGTTCAAACAGACAAACATGGCTACATCATCACCCTAATAACGACATGAACGTGATGTCAGCAATATCACCTAGACAAACACGGCTATCATCACCCTGATAACGACATGAACGTGATGTCAGCAAGTTCACACAGCCAAACATGGCTATCATCACCATGATAACGACATGAACGTGATGTCTGCAAGTTCACACAGACAAACGTGGCCACATCATCACCCTGATAGCGACATGAACGTGATGTCAGAAAGTTCACACAGACAAACATGGCTACATCATCACCCTGATAACGACATGAACGTGATGTCAGCAAGTTCACACATACAGACATGGCTACATCATCACGGTGACAACGACATGAAAGTGATGTCAGCAAGTGCACACAGACAATCATGGCGACATCATTACCCTGATAACGACATGAACGTGATGTCAGCAAGTTCACACAGACAAATATGGCTACATCATCACCCTGATAACGACATGAACGTGATGTCAGCAAGTTCACATAGACAAACATGGCTACATCATCACCCTGATAACGACATGAACGTGATGTCAGCAAGTTCACACAGAGAAACATGGCTACATCATCACCCTGATAACGACATGAACGTTATGTCAGCAAGCTGACACGGACAAACATGGCTACATCATCACCCTGATAACGACATGAACGTGATGTCAGCAAGTTCACACATACAGACATGGCTACATCATCACGGTGACAACGACATGAAAGTGATGTCAGCACGTGCACACAGACAATCATGGCGACATCATTACCCTGATAATGACATGAACGTGATGTCAGCAAGTTCACACAGACAAATATGGCTACATCATCACCCTGATAACGACATGAACGTGATGTCAGCAAGTTCACATAGACAAACATGGCTACATCATCACCCTGATAACGACATGAAGGTGATGTCAGCAAGTTCACACAGAGAAACATGGCTACATCATCACCCTGATAACCACATGAACGTGATGTCAGCAAGTTCACACAGACAAACATGGTTACATCATCACCCTGATAACGACATGAACGTGATGTCAGCAAGTTCACACAGACAAACATGGCTACATCATCACCCTGATAACGACATGAACGTGATGTCAGCAAGTTCACACAGACAAACATGGCTACATCATCACCCTGATAACGACATGAACGTGATGTCAGTAAGTTCACATAGACAAACATGGCTACCTCATCACCATGATAACGACATGAACAAGATGTCAGCAATTTCACACAGAGAAACATGGCTACATCATCACCCTGATAACGACATGAACGGAACGTTATGTCAGCAAGTTGACACAAACAAACATGGCTACATCATCACCCTGATAACGAGATGAACGTGATGTCAGCAAGTTCACACATACAGACATGGCTACATCATCACCGTGACAACGACATGAACGTGATGTCAGCAAGTTCACACAGACAAACATGGCTACAACATCACCCTGATAACGACATGAACGTGATGTCAGCAAGTTCACACAGACAAACATGGCTACATCATCACCCTGATAACGACATGAACATCATGTCAGCAGGTTCACACAGACAAACCTGGCTACATCATCACCCTGATAACGACATGAACGTGATGTCAGCAAGTTCACACAGACAAACATGGCTACATCATCACCCTGATAACGACATGAACGTGATGTCAGCAAGTTCACACAGACAAACATGGCTACATCATCACCCTGATAACGACATGAACATGATGTCAGCAAGTTCACACAGACAAACATGGCAACATCATCACCCTGATAACGACATGAACGTGATGTCAGCAAGTTCAAACAGACAAACATGGCTACATCATCACCCTAATAACGACATGAACGTGATGTCAGCAAGTTCACATAGACAAACACGGCTATCATCACCCTGATAACGACATGAACGTGATGTCAGCAAGTTCACACAGCCAAACATGGCTATCATCACCATGATAACGACATGAACGTGATGTCTGCAAGTTCACACAGACAAACGTGGCCACATCATCACCCTGATAGCGACATGAACGTGATGTCAGAAAGTTCACACAGACAAACATGGCTACATCATCACCCTGATAACGACATGAACGTGATGTCAGCAAGTTCACACATACAGACATGGCTACATCATCACGGTGACAACGACATGAAAGTGATGTCAGCAAGTGCACACAGACAATCATGGCGACATCATTACCCTGATAACGACATGAACGTGATGTCAGCAAGTTCACACAGACAAATATGGCTACATCATCACCCTGATAACGACATGAACGTGATGTCAGCAAGTTCACATAGACAAACATGGCTACATCATCACCCTGATAACGACATGAACGTGATGTCAGCAAGTTCACACAGAGAAACATGGCTACATCATCACCCTGATAACGACATGAACGTTATGTCAGCAAGCTGACACGGACAAACATGGCTACATCATCACCCTGATAACGACATGAACGTGATGTCAGCAAGTTCACACATACAGACATGGCTACATCATCACGGTGACAACGACATGAAAGTGATGTCAGCACGTGCACACAGACAATCATGGCGACATCATTACCCTGATAATGACATGAACGTGATGTCAGCAAGTTCACACAGACAAATATGGCTACATCATCACCCTGATAACGACATGAACGTGATGTCAGCAAGTTCACATAGACAAACATGGCTACATCATCACCCTGATAACGACATGAAGGTGATGTCAGCAAGTTCACACAGAGAAACATGGCTACATCATCACCCTGATAACCACATGAACGTGATGTCAGCAAGTTCACACAGACAAACATGGTTACATCATCACCCTGATAACGACATGAACGTGATGTCAGCAAGTTCACACAGACAAACATGGCTACATCATCACCCTGATAACGACATGAACGTGATGTCAGCAAGTTCACACAGACAAACATGGCTACATCATCACCCTGATAACGACATGAACGTGATGTCAGCAGGTTCACACAGACAAACATCGCTACATCATCACCCTGATAACGACATGAACGTGATGTCAGTAAGTTCACATAGACAAACATGGCTACCTCATCACCATGATAACGACATGAACAAGATGTCAGCAATTTCACACAGAGAAACATGGCTACATCATCACCCTGATAACGACATGAACGGAACGTTATGTCAGCAAGTTGACACAAACAAACATGGCTACATCATCACCCTGATAACGAGATGAACGTGATGTCAGCAAGTTCACACATACAGACATGGCTACATCATCACCGTGACAACGACATGAACGTGATGTCAGCAAGTTCACACAGACAAACATGGCTACAGCATCACCCTGATAACGACATGAACGTGATGTCAGCAAGTTCACACAGACAAACATGGCTACATCATCACCCTGATAACGACATGAACATCATGTCAGCAGGTTCACACAGACAAACATGGCTACATCATCACCCTGATAACGACATGAACGTGATGTCAGCAAGTTCACACAGACAAACATGGCTACATCATCACCCTGATAACGACATGAACGTGATGTCAGCAAGTTCACACAGACAAACATGGCTACATCATCACCCTGATAACGACATGAACATGATGTCAGCAAGTTCACACAGACAAACATGGCAACATCATCACCCTGATAACGACATGAACGTGATGTCAGCAAGTTCACACAGACAAACATGGCTACATCATAACACTGATAACGACATGAACGTGATGTCAGCACGTTCACACAGACAAACATGGCTACATCATCACCCTGATAACGACATGAACGTGATGTCAGCACGTTCACACAGAGAAACATGGCTACATCATCACCCTGATAACGACATGAACGTGATGTCAGCTAGTTCACACAGATAAACATGGCAACATCATCACCCTGATAACGACATGAGCGTGATGTCAGCAAGTTCACACATACAGACATGGCTACATCATCACCGTGACAAGGACAAGAAAGTGATGTCAGCAAGTTCACACAGACAAACATGGCTACATCATGACCCTGATAACGACATTAACGTGATATCAGCAAGTTCACACAGACAAACATGGCTACATCATCACCTGATAACGACATGAACGTGATGTCAGTAAGTTCCAACAGTCAAACATGGCTACATCATCACCCTAATAACGACATGAACATCATGTCAGCAGGTTCACACAGACAAACATGGCTACATCATCACCCTGATAACGACATGAACGTGATGTCAGCAACTTCACACAGACCAACATGGCTACATCATCACCCTGATAACGACATGAACGTGATGTCAGCAAGTTCACAGAGACAAACATGGCAACATCATCACCCTGATAACGACATGAACGTGATGTCAGCAAGTTCACACAGACAAACAGGGCTACAGCATCACCCTGATAATGATATGAACATGATGTCAGCAAGTTCACATCGACAAACATGGCTACATCATCATCCTGATAACGACATGAACGTGATGTCAGCAAGTTCACACAGACAAACATGGCTATCATCACCCTGATAACGACATGAACGTGATGTCAGCAAGTTCACACAGACCAACATGGCTACATCATCACCCTGATTACGACATGAACGTGATGTCAGCAAATTCACACAGACAAACATGGCTATCATCACCATGATAACGACATGAACGTGATGTCAGCAGGTTCATACGAAGAAACCTGGCTACATCATCACCCTGATAACGACATGAACTTGATGTCAGCAAGTTCACACAGACAAACATGGCTATCATCACCATAATAACGACATGAACGTGATGTCAGCAAGTTCACACAAACAAACATGGCTACATCATCACCCTGATAACGACATGAACGTGATGTCAGCAAGTTCACACAGACAAACATGGCTACATCATAACACTGATAACGACATGAACGTGATGTCAGCACGTTCACACAGACAAACATGGCTACATCATCACCCTGATAACGACATGAACGTGATGTCAGCACGTTCACACAGAGAAACATGGCTACATCATCACCCTGATAACGACATGAACGTGATGTCAGCTAGTTCACACAGATAAACATGGCAACATCATCACCCTGATAACGACATGAGCGTGATGTCAGCAAGTTCACACATACAGACATGGCTACATCATCACCGTGACAAGGACATGAAAGTGATGTCAGCAAGTTCACACAGACAAACATGGCTACATCATGACCCTGATAACGACATTAACGTGATATCAGCAAGTTCACACAGACAAACATGGCTACATCATCACCTGATAACGACATGAACGTGATGTCAGTAAGTTCCAACAGTCAAACATGACTACATCATCACCCTAATAACGACATGAACATCATGTCAGCAGGTTCACACAGACAAACATGGCTACATCATCACCCTGATAACGACATGAACGTGATGTCAGCAACTTCACACAGACCAACATGGCTACATCATCACCCTGATAACGACATGAACGTGATGTCAGCAAGTTCACAGAGACAAACATGGCAACATCATCACCCTGATAACGACATCAACGTGATGTCAGCAAGTTCACACAGACAAACAGGGCTACAGCATCACCCTGATAATGATATGAACATGATGTCAGCAAGTTCACATCGACAAACATGGCTACATCATCATCCTGATAACGACATGAACGTGATGTCAGCAAGTTCACACAGACAAACATGGCTATCATCACCCTGATAACGACATGAACGTGATGTCAGCAAGTTCACACAGACCAACATGGCTACATCATCACCCTGATTACGACATGAACGTGATGTCAGCAAATTCACACAGACAAACATGGCTATCATCACCATGATAACGACATGAACGTGATGTCAGCAGGTTCATACGAAGAAACCTGGCTACATCATCACCCTGATAACGACATGAACTTGATGTCAGCAAGTTCACACAGACAAACATGGCTATCATCACCATAATAACGACATGAACGTGATGTCAGCAAGTTCACACAAACAAACATGGCTACATCATCACCCTGATAACGACATAAACGTGATGTCAGCAAGTTCACACAAACAAACATGACTACATCATCACCCTGATAACGACATGAACGTGATGTCAGAAAGTTCACACAGACAAACATGGCTATCATCACCCTGATAACGACATGAACGTGATGTCAGCAAATTCACACAGACAAACATGGCTACATCATCACCCTGATAACGACATGGACGTGATGTCAGCAAAGTCACACAGACAAACATGGCTATCATCACCATGATAACGACATGAACGTAATGTCAGCAGGTTCATACGAACAGACATGGCTACATGATCACCCTGATAACGACATGAACGTGATGTCAGCAAGTTCACACAGACAAACATGGCTGCTACATCATCACCCTGATAACGACATGAACGTGATGTCAGCAAGTTAACACAGACAAACATGGCTACATCATCACCCTGATAACGACATGAACGTGATGACAGCAAGTTCCCACAGACAAACATGGCTACATCATCACCCTGATAACGACATGAACGTGATGTCAGCAAGTTCACACATACAGACATGGCTACATCATCACGGTGACAACGACATGAAAGTGATGTCAGCAAGTGCACACAGACAATCATGGCGACATCATTACCCTGATAACGACATGAACGTGATGTCAGCAAGTTCACACAGACAAACATGGCTACATCCTCACCCTGATAATGACATGAACGTGATGTCAGCAAGTTCACACAGACTAACATGGCTACATCATCACCCTGATAACGACATGAACGTGATGTCAGAAAGTTCACACAGACAAACATGGCTATCATCACCCTGATAACGACATGAACGTGATGTCAGCAAATTCACACAGACAAACATGGCTACATCATCACCCTGATAACGACATGGACGTGATGTCAGCAAAGTCACACAGACAAACATGGCTATCATCACCATGATAACGACATGAACGTAATGTCAGCAGGTTCATACGAACAGACATGGCTACATGATCACCCTGATAACGACATGAACGTGATGTCAGCAAGTTCACACAGACAAACATGACTACATCATCACCCTGATAACGACATGAACGTGATGTCAGCAAGTTCACACAGACAAACATGGCTACATCATCACCATGATAACGACATGAACGTGATGTCAGCAAGTTAACACAGACAAACATGGCTACATCATCACCCTGATAACGACATGAACGTGATGACAGCAAGTTCCCACAGACAAACATGGCTACATCATCACCCTGATAACGACATGAACGTGATGTCAGCAAGTTCACACATACAGACATGGCTACATCATCACGGTGACAACGACATGAAAGTGATGTCAGCAAGTGCACACAGACAATCATGGCGACATCATTACCCTGATAACGACATGAACGTGATGTCAGCAAGTTCACACAGACAAACATGGCTACATCCTCACCCTGATAATGACATGAACGTGATGTCAGCAAGTTCACACAGACTAACATGGCTACATCATCACCCTGATAACGACATGAACGTGATGTCAGCAAGTTCACACAGACAAACATGGCTATCATCACCATGATGACGACATGAACGTGATGTCAGCAAGTTCACACAGACAAACATGGCTATCATCACCCTGATGACGACATGAACGTGATGTCAGCAATTTCACACAGACAAACATGGCTACATGATCACCCTGATAACGACATGAACGTGATGTCAGCAAGTTAACACAGACAAACATGGCTACATCATCACCCTGATAACGACATGAACGTGATGTCAGCAAATTCACACTTACAAACATGGCTAGTATCACCATGATAACGACATGAACGTGATGTCAGCAAGTTCGCACAGACAAACATGGCTACATCATCACCCTGATCACGACATGAACGTGATGTCAGCAAGTTCACACAGACACTCCTCCCTACCGCCGCCTCCTCCTACTCCTCCTCCTCTTCTTCCTAACCCTCCTCCTCCTCCGCCTCCTCCTCCTCCTCTTCCTCTTCCTCCTCCTCCTCCTCCTCCGCCTCCGTCTCCACCTCCTCCTCCTCCTCAGCCTCTTTCACCTCCTCCTCCCCCGCCTCCTCCTCCTCTTCCTCCTCCTCATCCTCTTCTTCCTCATCCTCCTCTTCCTCCTCATCCTCATCTTCTCCCCCCCCTCCTCCTCCTCATCCTTCTCCTCCTCATCTTTTTCTTCTTCTTCTTCCTCCTCCTCCTCCTCCCCTTCTTCTTCTTCCTCCTCCTCCTCCTCCTCCGTCTCCTCCTCCTCCCCCTCCTCTTCCTCTTCTTCTTCCTGATCCTCCTCACCCTCCTCCTCCTCCTCTTCATCCCCCTCCGCCACCTCCTATTCCTCCTCATCCTCGTCCTTCTCTTCTTCTTCTTCCTCCTCCTCCTCCTCCTCTTCCTCCTCCTCCTTCTCCTCCTCCTCTTCTTCTTTCTCCTCCTCCTTCTCTTTTTCTTCCTCCTCCTCCTCCTCCTCCTCATCCTCCTCCTCATCCGGCTCCTCCTCTTCATCTTCCTCATCCTCATCCTCCTCGCCGCCTCCTACTCCTCCTCCTCCTCCTCATCCTCCTAATCCGCCTACTCCTCCTCCTAATCCTCCTCCTCCCCCTAATAATCCTCCTCCTCCTCTTCCTCCTTCTCCTCCTCCTCCTCCTCCTCTCCTTCATCATCCTCCTCCTCCGCCTTCGCCTCCGCCTCCGCCTCCTCCTCCATCTCCTCATCCTCCTCATCCTCCTCTTCTTCTTCTTCCTTCTCGTCCTCTTCCTCCTCCTCTTCCTCTTCCTCCTCCTCCTCCTCGTCCTCCTCTTCCTATTCTTTTTCCTCCTCCGCCTCCTCTTTTTCTTCTTCTTCCTCCTCCTCCGCCTCCGCCTCCTCCTCCTCTTCTTCTTCTTCTTCTTTCTCCTCCTCCTCGTCATCCTCTTCTTCTTCCTCCTCCTCCTCTGCCTCTTCCCTCTCCGCCTCCTCCTCCTCCTCCTCTTCATCTTCCTCTTCCTCCTCCTCCTCTTCTTCTTCTTCTTTGTCTTCCTCCTCCTCCTCCTCTTCTTCTTCTTCTTTCTCTTCCTCCTCCTCCTCCTCTTCTTCTTCTTCTTTCTCCTCCTCCTCCGTCTCCTCCTCCTCTTCCTCTTCCTCTTCCTGATCCTCCTCAGCCTCCTCCTCCTCCTCCTCATCCCCCTCCGCCGCCTCCTACTCCTCCTGCTCCTCGTCCTCCTTCTCCTTCTCCTCCTCTTCCTCTCCTCCTCCTCCTCTACTTCCTCCTCCTCCTCCTCATCCTCCTCTTCTTCTTCCTCCTCCTCGTCCTCCTCCTCCTCTTCCTCTTCCTCCTCCTCCTCCTCCTCGTCCTCCTCCTCCTCCTCTTCCTCGTCCTCCTCCTCCTCCTCCTCTTCCTCTTCTTCTTCCTCCTCCGCCTCCTCTTTTTCTTCTTCTTCCTCCTCCTCCGACTCCGCCTCCTCCTCCTCTTCTTCTTCTTCTTCTTTCTCCTCCTCCTCCTCATCCTCTTCTTCTTCCTCCTGCTCCTCCTCTGCCTCTTCCCTCTCCTCCTCCTCCTCCTCCTCTTCATCTTCCTCTTCCTGATCCTCCTCAGCCTCCTCCTCCGCCTTCGCCTCCTCCTCCTCCTCTACCTCCTCCTTCTCTCTTCATCCTTTTCAGAATAGGAACGTACAAGAGTATACTCTTGAAAACGATTTTAATTGGACAACCATCCACAGTGGTATACACCACTGATCGCCTTGTGATCAACCACACATACTAGGGTCTGAACGCCCATTTAAAGACAAGCATCCACAGTGATATACACCACTGATCGCCTTGTGATCATCCACACATAATAGGGTCTGAACGTCCATTTAGAGACAAGCATCCACAGTGATATACACTACTGATCGCTTTGTGATCAACCACACATAATAGGGTCTGAACGCCCATTTAGAGACAGGCATCCACAGGGATATACACCACCCACAGGTACTGATCACCACACATAATAGGGTCTGAACGCCCATTTAGAGACAGGCATCCACAGGGATATACACCACCCACAGGTACTGATCACCACACATAATAGGGTCTGAACCTCCATTTAGAGACAGGCATCCACAGGGATATACACCACCCACAGGTACTGATTGTCACACATAATAGGGTCTGAACGCCCATTTAGGGACAGGCATCCACAGGGATATACACCACCCACAGGTACTGATCGCCACACATAATAGGGTCTGAACGCCCATTTAGAGACAGGTATCCACAGGGATATACACCATGATTACTGTTGCACAGCTTTGCATCCATTGCAAAGCAATTCGGCCTTAGAGGCTAGAGAAGTACAGCTCCCGCACGAGAACTTGCCACACAGTTCTACGGCAAGACAGTGACAGTACCTGATGTCCGCAAGACCTCGCTGGATCAGCTGGACAAGGTAAAGTTCTTCGCCAAGATCGGGATTTGCGTGTACAAACCAACTGAAGAGGGCACCTGGCACTTGATCAGGCAAGCGGCTCACAACCGTGACATCATGACCATCGGAGTGTGGGACCACCACGCCTTCTACATCAAGAACATCTCCAAGCTGGCACATACACTAGTCTGCAGTCACTGTCAGCAGAGGTTTACACAGGCATGTAGTCTTCAACGCCCTGCTGATCACTGTACAGGCGGCAAAACAACGATCGTGTGTCCTGGCGAGAAGGTTGAGGCGCCACAGTCTGCGTATCAGAAAGCCTTCTATCCGCCCCAACCATCCAGTTCAGCGGCTACTCATTCGATCGAGTATGAGTCGAGAAACAGAGGCATACACATACACCATGTAGAGTGTGGGCACGGTGGCGAGCATTGGATCGAGGGCGGTCCTGTAGATGTCTATGATCCGACCACCAACACTGTTTACCAGTTCCATGGCTGTCACTGGCACGGGTGTCCACAGCACCAGCGAGCTGAGGACGCTGGACAAAGATACCGCAAGACAGTCCTGAGTGAGGAGAAGATGAGAGCCTCTGGATGCACGCTTGTGGTACAGTGGGAGTGCTATATAAAACGGTGTCCAAGCGTCCCTAAACGAGTTCGGATTGTCCCATGCCAACACTTCATAGTTTACGACTTCGAAGCACTCCAAGATGGTATCAAGATTCATCCTACGGAGACTCTCACGATCGAGAGTACTCACATACCTATCTATGTGTCAGTTGGCTGCTCGTTAGATGGCACCACGAGTGAGCCCACTCACCTCTGCAATCCTGTACCTGTCAACGATGGCCAAAGAGATGCCATGTGGTAAGGAGACAGTGTGCCATTGGTCCGATGCCAGTGGGGTAGCTAGCTTTAAGGAGGCTCCCCTAGCAGACAGCTGGTTTGGGTTTGCTGAGGTGGATATAGAGGTACCTAAGGCTCTGTGGGCATAGTTCGAGGAAATGCCTCCTCTCTTCTACAACCGTGAGATCCCGGTAGAGGCAATTCCTTCTGAGATGCTGGCATATCTATGGCGAACAGGGAGGAAGCGTCCCACCACCCAGAAGCTGGTCGGTTCCCTCTCTGGCAAGAAGCGGCTGCTGTATGCACTGACACTCAAGTGGTATATAACCCATGGCCTGAAGATCACTGCTGTATACCGCACCATAGACTATGAGGCCAAGCGCCCATTCGAGTGGTTCGGAGAGAATGTTACTGAGGCCCGCCGCTCGGGAGATGTAGATAAGAGCAAAGTGCTCTTGGCAGATCTCTTCAAACTCCTCGGCAACAGTGCCTACGGGAAGCTCATCGAGGTCCTTGAACGCCATAGCAACACCAGCTTCATGATAATGAACGCGTGGTGGACAAGGCCCTGTGTAGTGCATGGTTCGAAGATCTCGAGGAGATCGGTGAGTCATACGAGCTCCAGAGTCGCAAGCCGAGAATCACTATTCGAAGGCCCTTCCAGGTGGGGATAGCCATTTATGAGCTCGCGAAGCTGCGAATGCTGGAGTTCTACTGTGACTTCCTCGATCGCTACGTAGCTCGTGACAGATTTGAGTACCTGCAGATGGACACTGACTCCGTGTATATCACTGTAGCAGGCGCCAAGCTCGACGACGTCATTCGCCCTGAGATGCGAGCAGAGTACCAGGCTCATAAGCAGGACTGGCTAGCTTGGGACAAATGGTCTTGAAGGACTCTGGGACTGTTCAAGCTCGAGTTCGAAGGCTCTCGTGGCATCGCTCTCTGCTCCAAATGCTACTACGTGGAGAGCACAGCTGCAAGTAAGTGCTCGGCTAAGGGAATGTCAAAGTGGCAGAATGAGGTCTCTTGGCAGAGGTTCTACAGCGCCCTACATGGCGGGGTGGACAGAGCTAAAAGCCGAGGCCTACGCATGCGCAACCAGGGTATGGTGACATATGAGCAGGAAAGACTTGGACTCTCCGCTTACTATGATAAGCACCATGTGCTGCCAGATGGGGTCCATACCGAGCCCATCGACTATCATGTTAGCACCCTAGGAGGTGGTAGCTGTGTGTCTGCAGGGACTAGCTGAAGCTCTTCTATGACAAATGGTCGTCTCGGCACTCCATGCTGGTGTGCCAGGTAGTACAGTGTAGGCCGCCCCTCTGCCTCCACATACCTGTTAAGCCTGGGAACATCTAGTAACCAGTTAGGATCTGTTGCACGCCGTCGACCATCATCCAGCTCACCAGGCTCATACAGGTACCTAACCAGAGCATCAGGTTGTAGGCGCTCCTCTCCCTTGTTCGCTCCTCTAGAGTTGTGACCAGCAGAGTGTCTGAGAGCCTCTACTGGCTTCTTCCCGATTAGCCTAGTAACCTTGGCATTGGATCTCTCCACCACAGCAGACAGCCCTCTCACCCATACTCTAGAACGTTCACTCGGCGCGGCCATTTCCTGGGCGTATTGGTGTGGGAACAGTCTCTCTGCCAGTGTCCGATTCCACTGCTCAACGACAGCCTGGGCACGGTGATGCCCTACTTCGCAACGCCTAACTGCCACACCATGTTTCCGCATGAGGGCTGCAGTCTCCCCTCTGAACTCCTTACCCTCATCCACCTGCAACAATTCCGGCCACTGGAGGTGATTTTCTGAAGCCTCGTAGACACCCTGGAATGCCTGGGCCACCTGGCCAGCTTACATGTCTGTGAGTGGTACTGCCGCCTTGTACCTGCTGGCGACATCGACGATGGTGAGGGCATACTTGTAGGTCTTACAACCAACCGAGCCGTGGGGAAGGAATAGAACATCTGCCTGGTGAACTCTGTTCGGAACAGTTTCCTCGAAATGGGAATGCCTGATGTGCCGTGGACGAGGTCTGTATATCTGCCACATCGCCTGGCGGCTAAGCCACTGGCTAACTGTCTCCAATGTGAAGTTGTAGCCCTTGTGATGTGCAGCCTCGAGTAGTTGAGGGGGCTCACAGTAATATCCACCAGGCTGATAGTAGAGTTCCTCAAGAAAGACGGTACTCCCGGATTTCATCACTGATGTCCACTCCCGTCCTGTCACGCATGGCCTGGGTGATTTTATCACTGACGTCCACTCCCGTCCTGTCATGCACGGCCTGGGCGAACTCTAAACAGATGAACAGATGGCCATCACTCATTCGACTATCACTGAAGACCTCCTCAAACACCTCCGTACACCAGCGTCTAGTCTCTGCTGGATCCTCACTGAATGATAGTTTATCGATTAACCCTCGGAAGTTATGGCGTCTAGTCTCTGCTGGATCCTCACTGAATGGTGGTTTTTTCGATTAACCCTCGGAAGTTAAGGGACTTGACCAGGGTGTACAGAGACGCCATCCTTATATAGTATGGCTTAAATGTTCGGTGGCCCAGATGGCCGCGAGCGCTATGGCAACGTATCGTAGCCAAGGGCCTGCGACTCTGAAGAACGTACCTACTCCTGAGGCGATGGCTGGTATGGCTTCAGAAATCTTCTCCACCCCATGGAGAGCATTGTTGGCGATCTTGCGGACCATCTTGCCAGCCTTCATTGTGAACAGAGTGATCAGAGCCCCAACTGCTGCTAGCGGACCGATAGAACCTTTTACGTAAGTACGATAGATTCATTTCGCTCTGTGTACTAGCTTGCGGGATTCAGGCTCTACATCATCATACTCACCACCGACATCGTAGTCGTCTGCATCATAATCCTCCTCATCATAGTCCTCGTCATAGTCCTCGTCATCTATATCCTCGACTGGATCAGCCTCTGGTTCATACATCGCTCTGGGGATCCATCGCTGGGGCAGCTATATAGTAGCTTTAAACTGTATTCTATAGCATGGCATCCACAATCTTGAATGTGGGCGTGTTTGCCTTAGTGAACTGGGGACTCAGCTTCGCCGACAAGAAGGTGGCATGGGTCGAGCGTGAGTGTCATAAGGAGGCGATGGGGGAAGCTGTCTAAGGAGAAGTTTGAGTACAGCAAAGCACTCGAGCATATGCACCAGAGGGAGGCACGGCGACGACAACTCCGCACTCTGGCCAACCAGAGCATCAAAGAGGCAGATGAGAGTCTCGATGAGTACTACGAGGCTGTAAAGATATCTGAGCCAACACTCGACTATGAAGCATCGACAAGTCAGAAGACATCAGAGCTTATAGTAGTGGTGGCAGCTGCAGCTGTGATGACAGGAGTCATGCTCTATGCACGCTCAAGCAGAATACTTGATGTGTTTGACACGCATACCTTAGCATAGCCAAAGTAAAGTACCGTCACACCTAATGAGCGAGTCCCAGCTATGAGGTTTCCGATGTTGAAGCTGAGCCAGTTGCGCTAATTAGGTGGGATGTCCCTGCCCCCAAGGTGGTGTGGGCCCTCGAGTGCCGACTCGATGTCGTCGCTTCCACTGGTTAGGTGCAGAAGTACATGTGACTTAGTTTTCTGTCTGTAGAGTTGGCAATCAGCCAGCCCACGTACCTCACCAAGAACATTGGTCCCAGCAACCACAAACTTTAAGTCGTCTAACCTATCCACCTGCTGGATGGCTCCTCCCTTCTGAACCAGGACCGCAACAGCGACACAGTCTGATGCACCACGATGCAATGTCAGCTCTACCTGTTGGTTAGCGGTGGCTTGGACCTGCTGTTGTACATGCATGATCTACTGTTTGGAACCTGTTTGCTTAAGCTCCTGGTCATTCTCGTCATGCCAGACATTAAGTCTTGGAGCAGTCATCGTCGCATCTGCGAGCTGCTCAAGTTTGACAGCTCCCAGGGCAGGACACTCCTACCTGAGGCCCCAACCAACAGTCCTGTTATTCTAGCTCTCCAAAGGGCGAGGATCCACATATGGTCTCGAGCAGGGCACGTCCACACATGGAGCTGAAGCATAGCAACCGGGCATTGTGGCGGATGTCCGGTGAGATCTTGCGGGTGTACTTCTGAAAGAGGATGAAGACAGTTATCTTTGTGTGCTGGATGCGCCTGTTGATGTTGCTGAGGTAGGTGACTGTTTTCTAGTCCATTGCCGGGTCATCGATAACTAGAACAAGTGGTTCTGTCAGTCAGGCTGCCGTCAGCTTCTCCATCAGTGCTTGTAGGTTCTGCGTCTTGGTGATTGTGCCATTGTACCATTGATCATTACTGTCAACCGCCTCAGCGGTGGAGTCAGACACCAGAGCAATGTATTGCGAGTGTAGATGTTCGGCCAGGAGAGCCCGCAGCAAGATGTTTTCCCGTGTCCTGATGGGGAAATGATCAGCACCACCTGGCCAGCATCGGCCAGCCTACTGTCGAATGGTACAGACATGCGTGTGGCGGATGGTTAGCACTTGGTCGGCGGTAGCCTTGTCTATATCTGGGAGACTAAACGGCAGTACTTCCTGCACCAGCTCTTTTGCCTGCAGAGCAGGGAATCCTGCACCTCCGGCGGATACGAAGGATGTGATGGAGGCATCAAGCATGAAATCCCAGCAGCACCTGAGAAGATAGCATAGAGGGCCTGTGTCAGTACCCACAGCGTCTAGTACATCCAGTATCTGTATGATACATGCATGGGAAGTCATGACTATCCTGTGGTCTTAAACCTGTGTACACCCGTAAGCTTTGACCCATACCTCGTATGAGACACCTGAGCCGAGGTAGTTCAGCACATCGAGAAACCGTAGCTCAGGTGTTTTGAGGAACATGGTATGACTAGCCTTCTTGAGAAACTTTCACCGTACGTGTATAGTTTTTAGTTTTTTTGTTTCATGACAGTATTACTCTTTACCCGTTACCGAGTACGTCAAGACCTAACCGGCAAACCAAAGAACTCTGACTTCTTCACCTCTGGTAGCTGGAGGCTGGCGGTAGCACCTGCACCTGTTCTGCCATCGACAGTGATATGGCTCAGGCCGAGGGTGCTTATCTTGAGATTCTCTCCATCCTGGCTGAATGAGCTCCGTGGTTTCAGGAGATCCTTAACCATGTCCTGTGCAAAGGACTCGGCCATAACCTTGATGGCTCCAGCCTCATCGACTCTGAGCATACCTCGCATCGTCACCCTCTCCTTGATGCCCATCCCCTTGCATACAGTCTTGGCCTTGTTAATGGGCGATTGTCCTACCATATCAGTGTTCCCGATGAGATCTCAGGCTGGGATGGTACCTCGCATCTCCCGCGGGTCTCCCGTCTCATCGCAGTCTAGGAAGGAGATAGGGGCAACAGTGTCCTCTGAACCGAGGCGTGCCTCGCCCAAGTGAGCAAGATCGCCGAGCTCTTTGGTTTCTAGGTCTATGAGTGACAGAGTCATAGTGCTATATACAGACGGCTTATACCTACTAGGCATACCCCCAGTGAAATAGTTGGTCATAGGAGGACCACGCAGTCGGCCAAGGGAATATGTAGCAGTGCTCAGGGTACTGGCCCTATCTGCAGGGGCATGCCTTGTGGGCATTCCACCATTCCCGGGCATTGGCAATCCTCAGTCCGCGTGCTCGACTATGGGCTACACACCCCCCTCCAGCACGCCATGCCTCATATGCTGCAGGGGTCTCGTGATCCATCTCTCACAATTCAGAGGTTTTAAACGTAGGCGACGATGATCTCAGCCATTGCACTCTTGCTAGCCCTAGAACCGCGGCCTCCATTAGTGTAACACGTTCACCCATGATCTTGGCGGCAACAGTGTAGGAGGCACCACTGAGGGCGATCTTTGGGATTGGGTGAGTTATTCCGAGACAGGGCCCGGCCACCCCACTCACCACTGTAGCGACACTCACCACTGTAGCAAGGACAGCTGCAGTGCCGGCAGGAAGAACCTCATTTCCCCCTGTCATCTTCACCACGGCCACATTCGCCACCACGTTACTGGTGACATGGACTGCCAGAGGTTTTGCTTTGGTCAGTAATTTCTGTGTCTTGGTTCGCAGCAGGTTCTCCACCTTCTGAAGACTCGCCGGACTCTCGGGCAGTTGCTTCATGATATGTACCGTTGACATTATTGTTTACGCACTGAGTATACAATGCAGTTAAATGTCTGCATCCCCTGTCGAGAGAGCTAATAAGATCTTCCCAGTCTGTGTCTGCCAGGTGGGCAGGTTGGTACTCAGGAATATTCATCTCTCTATTGAGACATCTTAAACTTGTCCGGGCTCACGCTATGTGAGAAGTACTATGATGTCTTCCAGAGGGAGTTGAAGGACTACAAGAAGAAGACACCAGATGAGCTCGCTCAGCTCTCCGGTGCTGAGCTGACAGAGGAGCTGACAGCTGTGAAGCTCTATCTAGGATGTGGCAAGGGACAGATCTGCTTCCTCGAATACCTTATCATGGGCGGGAGTATTGTCGAGCAGCTCCTGCGAGCTAAAGGTTTCTACAAGGATCGGGAGTATCTGTCAGATGTGTTCCAGCAGTTGCAGACCGCCATGGCCTCACCGGACTCAGAGCTGAACAAGGCTCTGCCATACTACAAGCTGGAAAAGGGATGCGCTGCAGAACCTTCCAGCCCTTGAATGTGCATGTTGGCAGCGGGTATAGGGGCTGTAGGGCATGCCAAGCTGGCTCAGTGTCTCACCGTGGTCCCTACTGCTACTGTAGAGAATCAGGATAGTCTTATAGCTGATTTGCTAGCAGCGGAGTAGACTGATCCCGAGCGCCACGATAGCTAGGCCTGACACCACATGCAGAGCTACCATGGGAAGCGGTGTCATGTCGACTGGCTGCAGTGTCGGGGCGCCTGGAGCTGCTATGTCGACTGGCTGCAGTGTCAGGGTCGAAACGACTGTATGGCCCATACTACGCGTAGGTGCGTTGATGGCAGTGTTAAAGCCGAAGTGGACACCGGGGGAACTCCCCTCGACTATCATGTTGTTATAGCCCCTGACTTGGAGGTCCTCGATGTTCATGATCATGTTGGTCAGAATCAACCGTAGGTGTGGCGAAATAGTAAAATCAAATTTGCGATGAGCCTTCTGTAACCCCTGCTGGAACTTAGCAATAAGACTACTGGGGTCTGCCACGATGATCATATCCTCAACGAGACTGATGAACATGGCCTGGACCTCTGCTCAACTGACACCATCTATGGCATTCTGCAGCTGGGTCTGTGCTGTAAGGAGGCAGTATCACAGTGGTTCCAGGGACTTGTTGATCCGAACGATCCCTGCTGGTGTGAGGCCTGAGGTGGTGTGTGGGACAAAGTACTTACACACATCTGGATAGTCCTGCCGCAAGCCAATAATGTGCATAATTTACACCAGCACCCCAGGGTCGGAGTCTGGATCGAATGAGAATGTCGCTGTCTTCCGATGGCCTACTCATCAGGGTGTTCGATAGGGGAATCCTGAGTAGTCACGTCTCGGGTCACTGTACATAACCCCTAGACCGCTGTTGTCACCACCATGCCACCGATAGTCTGGCTGAGCACTGATCTCTCTCTGTAGTCTGCTGGCCGCTGAGACGCTATGACTGTTGAGCTGTGGGTCGAAGTTGTTTGTATCATGGAGGCTTGCACCCAGCTCATGGAGAATTCGTCGCACCTTGAAGTGCACGTGGAATCTGAGACAGCTGGCGATGAGCACAGCTTCAGGAGTACCAGAATAGGAGTGAAGCAGGGTGGAACTTATTCCACATCCTGCCGTGGCACACCACACGGCAAAGTTCAGCTGCTGATTCCAGTATGAGAGGCTTGGAGCAGCCATCCAAGTATGAGCTTGCTTCGCATCCTTGATGGTGATGGGCCGGTTGGTCAGCGGTCGTGGGTTGACTGGTTCGGGGCCGTCCATCCACTGTGATGGTGAATGGTGTTAGCTCTGGTACATCATCCAGTAGACCTCTCATGCCAGTCAAGGGTGTACCCAGGAGGGGGAGTTGGCTCCGGATGACTGTCGTGAGGTTCAGTGGGAAGGCCATCTATACTCGTGTTCTTAAAGCTACCATACAGGCAGCACACTATTTGTAGTCATCTCGACTCCAGAGACCAACGAGGTGACCTCGCCGTAACATCTCGTTTTTTAACTCCTCCATATCAACCCGCCCGCTGGAGCCTTTGAGGTATTGCTGTTGCACGTCAGGTTTCTCAGTGCAGTACAGGGCTTGGACCTTCAATATATGGTGGTACTCTTCATCGGTGACCTGGCCATCCTCGAGAGCTTTGCTGACAGACTCGTCGATAGTCCGTAGCATACTCTGTGCCAGTGCCACGTACTTAGCATGCTTCTCCAGCCTCCTTGTGATCTGCCTCTGCCCCACTGCCCAAGCCCGTGACCAAGACAGTGGCGGCTAGTGTCACACCACCCAGCGGGATGGCGACGATGGCCCCCACCCATGTAGCGAGAGTGGCCACAGCTGCCACCCCAGCACTGGCTCCAATCACACCCACAGCAGTGGTTGTATGCACGAGGACGTTGTAGGCTGCTTATATCGCCTGCACGTTCTGCTGTACTTTTCTGCCTCATGGACGAGATTCTGTCTGATGGTATTTATCTGCTGGAGTCGCCAGCCGTGGATGGTACCGCCCTCGTCAGCCATCAGGGAGGAGTATAGTTCTGGATGCTTCCGCCACTCTGATTTTGCCATAGTATACCTGGAGATTAACCCTACATCACCTGCAGAATCTGCTCATGAGTCATAAAAGGGTTCATTTTGGAGAGCCGTGCGAACTGTGCCAGCTTGCTGGTGTCGAGACAGACGTTTCTTAGACAGGGCTCATCCAGCACTATGTCGGGTGGCAGTAGCTTTCTGAGACGTGACATCTGGAACTTCACCTTATGCCCAAGATAGTAGATCCGCCGCTGGATGGCTTTCTTGGTTTTACACTTCTGCGCATCTCCTCTTCCCACTGTATGACATCTGGCTCATCCTCGTCTGTGGCATCGTCGTAGACATCTGGCTCATCGGCGTCTGCCAAGACTACTGCGTCCCGCTTACTCTCCTCCAGGAGGGCCTGCCAGTATCGGGAACCTTCACTGTTCCTTCACCTCCTTGCAATGTTCGTGTTCTGTTGATACCCGGTCTCCCACTGTAGTCGCACTCCAGAGCCTCTGGGCCTTTATCTGTGCAGGGGTCATGAAGGGGCAACCCTGTAGCGGGATCTTCATCATCTCGGCAAAGGTAAGATATTCCTTGTGCGATATCATGTCAGGTCAATGAGTAATAAGAGTGTAAACTCTAAATGGGTGTCCGATACCCCATCAGTGCTGGCATATATGTTAATGGAGGGGCTGTCAAACAGGTGATTTACAGGTGTGAACAGGCTAGGACTGATAGCTTTCCATAGGTTGCTCTTGGCATCTGGGAGATACTCTATCATGTCCCAACCGACTTCTACCAGGGAGCTGCTGTGTGCACTGCCCGGAGGTTGATTTAGCACATCGGCATGTATGTATGTTGTGGCCTGCTGGGGCACCTCGAAGAGGACCCATTCTACATGGTACTGTACCACCCGTCTCCCCTCTAGAAAGGGTTAGATTACGTTCTCCCCACCGGAGAGCAGCAGTCGGACAATCGGCATGGTTATATGTTTATGTTATATGTTTAAACCCCTCATATAGCGTGCTATGGAACCCATATTTGCTCACTCGACTGGTCTTGCTGACCTGGCAGATATGTACGCAGTTGATGCTGCCAAGGTAGAAGAGAGCGATGGCAAGTCATTTGCCCTACAGTACGAAGCAAACTCAAAGGCATTTTCCCTCCACCCCATTGGTGGTGATGGGGTGGAGCTGCTCACAGACCTCAAGGATGTGTCGAAGGAGCGCCTGGGTCACAACATAGATGGCCGTGTTTCGGTACAATTTCCCGAAGAGAAAGTACATCCTCGTGCCGTTGATTGAAGTCTTTGATACAGAGGTGGCAGACATCAACACCCTAAATGACGACCTCAGCTTTCATCTGGTCAAACCCTATTCGAGTGGTGCCCCGCCGATGACCAATGAGGGTCTGCTATTGACCCTGGCAAAAAACCTGCAGTTCATATTTGAGAAGAATGAAGTGTGGTACCCAGCTGGACCTGGGGGTGACTGGCAAACGTGGTTGCCCCTATATAGGCTTCCCGCAGTCATTGACATATTGGTTACTCCCCTCTCCACTGTTGTGAAAAAGGATGGAACAGTTCGAAAGCTCTACAATCGGGGATCATCCTTCCTTACCTACATAGGTGAAGGTGTCTTCCTGACGGGGGTGGGTCACCGGATCGGGGTTACAGGTGGAAAGCTCCTGCTGCGTCGTCCATTCGATGGACCAGAAGAAGCTGTTAACCTCCAGGAGGGCATCCTATGCGTAGATGGTGTGTCACATGTCTCCAAAGTCAAGGGTGCTGTTAAACTGCTTCAGCGAGTTGGGCTCACTAACCCGCAAACGACTCATATAGTCCTAGAGCTACGTTTCTTAGCCAGCGGCAGAGTGAAACAGCTAACCCCTGCCCCTGAGGGGATGAAGATTACTATCGATCCGGATTGACCATGCCTCGATCTGGCACAGATATTTCTCGAGGGGTTCACTCTGTTCCGTTTAACTCTTCATATATAGCCATGATTCTCATCATACTGCTCGTGCTGGCGTCTACAGCAGTGGCACAGAGCACTGAGCCTGCCATGATATTGGATGCCAAGTGGGCCCACTTCCGGGATGACCCCCACTACAATCCATGGGTCGACCCCTTGCGGAGAAACATTTACGACCGCTTTCACCCACGTAAAGAGATCAAATCTGTCTGCCACTTCTATGGGGTGGAGAGGGTAGGCCGTGGTTTTCTGCTGTAGACCCCTGCTCAGCACCAGATTCTCTGTGTAATATGTGAACATGCCAGCGTCTGCCGTGGTTCAAATGCTAATCACTTTAGCCTCCTCCCAGGTGAGCGTTGTCAAGGTAGATGGAAGCCCCTATGGGTGGTCCCATCATGCCTATGCGACTCTGGCAGAGACTACGTGTTTGTCTGAGCATACACAGAATAGAGAGAGAGAGAGAGAGAGAGAGAGAGAGAGAGAGAGAGGCCGGCTCTTCTGGTGTGGTTGACTGGCGATCAGTGGTGTATATCACTGTGGATGCTTGTCTCCAAATGGGCGGTCAGACCCTGGTAGTAGTAGCGTCGGAATGATACTAGCTCCCTGGCAGCCGTTCGGCTATCCATGGTGGCCCCCGTCTCAACAACCTATGCCCCAGGGATTGAGACGGTGGTGGGGGCCATGGATCGCCGAACGGCGGCCAGTTGAGTGAGGTGGTATCATTTTAATACCGACACTACTACTGGTCGGCCGATGTCGGAGGCGATCGTGCACGTGCTGGCGGATTGTGGGATCCTTGTGAATATATTTCACACTGGAATATACATATGATATAGGTCTAACTAATTCTGTATGCACTTGCTAGCTAAGAAAACCGAAAGCACGCTGATTATTCTGAGAAGAATTTCACAGCCCTGTTGCTGCCTTAGTCAGAAATGACTGTCAATACAGTTGCTCGAAATATCTTCAACAGGTCTTGCAACACTGACTGCCCTGCTGCTTATTTTGAGAGCAATTTGATTGTTGAAAGTTGTTGCATCAACGATTTTCAGCCAAATTGTTATAAAATTTTTATCTAGTGACAATTTTATTATCAACTTTTTATATTGACAACAATTTGACGGAAAGTTGTCGCTGCTATAGGCAGCAACAGTTTTCAGTAAACTTGTTATAAATATATTTATTGACACTTGCACCATAGGAAATATACACCTAGTATTATACTATGCTATGCTTACTATACACTCACTGTGGAAGCAAACAGAAAAATGACTAGCATTAGCGTTGCGAGAATGGTTTTATACAAACAATTGCTCACCGGTGAAGACATTAGAACCTAAATTAATGGCGTCTGCAAATAGCTATCTAAAATGGTGGCTATACTCCTAGTTATTTAAAATGCCCATAAAGTAACAAATAGTCCTAAATTTTGCTAGGATGTGTATATTTTATGAATAGATGAGAACTTTAACTAACGTGAACTGTAGCCGCCATTTTAGATAGATATTTGCTGGCGCCATTATTTCACACTCTATTGTATTCGCCGGCAAGCAATTGTATGTCATAAACCAGGTCAATACATATTAGGCTGAACCACGTCAACATGTATTAGGCGGAACCATGTCAACACGTATTAGGCTGAACCACGTCAACACCATCAACACGTATTAGGCTGAACCACATCAATACATATTAGGCCGAACCACGTCAACACGTATCAGGCCGAACCATGTCAACACCATCAACACATATTAGGCTGAACCACGTCAACACGTATTAGGCCAAACCACATCAACACGTATCAGGCCGAACCACGTCAACACGTATTAGGCTGAACCATGTCAACACGTATTAGGCTGAAAGACGCACTTATTTTATATGATCAAAGCATTAGTGATTCTGAATATGGATGTTTCTGGAAGCTGCTACTAATGTCGATAAAAACAAAGGCCTTCAGCAACACTTTACAGATTACATCCCTTCAGAAGTAGAACATTTTATAATTAAGTCCTTCCTTCATTAGAGAAAGTAAAATCTATGATATGAAAAGGCATTAAGATTTCTGTACTTAGAGACGTTAATGAGGTATCGAATTCCACACGCTGTAATACTCATAGTAACACTGTATGTGGTCTCGCTGTAATACTCATAGTAACACTGCATGTGGTCTTGCTGTAATACTCACGGTAACACTGCATGTGGTCTTGCTGTAATACTCACAGTAACACTGCATGTGGTCTTGCTGTAATACTCATAGTAACACTGTATGTGGTCTTGCTGTAATACTCATAGTAACACTGCATGTGGTCTTGCTGTAATACTCATAGTAACACTGCATGTGGTCTTGCTGTAATACTCACGGTAACACTGCATGTGGTCTTGCTGTAATACTCACAGTAACACTGCATGTGGTCCACTGTATGTGGTCTCGCTGTAATACTCATAGTAACACAGCATGTGGTCTTGCTGTAATACTCACAGTAACACTGTATGTGGTCTTGCTGTAATACTCATAGTAACACTGTATGTGGTCTTGCTGTAATACTCATAGTAACACTGTGTGTGGTCTTGCTGTAATACTCATAGTAACACTGTATGTGGTCTTGCTGTAATACTCATAGTAACATTGTATGTGGTCTTGCTGTAATACTCATAGTAACACTGTATGTGGTCTTGCTGTAATGCTCATAGTAACACTGTATGTGGTCTCGCTGTAATACTCATAGTAACACTGTATGTGGTCTTGCTGTAATGCTCATAATAACACTGTATGTGGTCTTGCTGTAATACTCATAGTAACACTGTATGTGGTCTTGCTGTGATACTCATAGTAACACTGTATGTGGTCTTGCTGTAATACTCATAGTAACGCTGTATGTGGTCTTGCTGTAATACTCATAGTAACACTGTATGTGGTCTTGCTGTAATACTCATAGTAACACTGTATGTAGTCTTGCAAAAGGCTCTGTTGACAGTTTAACATGAAACGTTTCAATTGATGTGATAGAAGATTTAGAAGACCAGTGCGATTCAATATTCATTCATGGAGCAAAACGACAATTTCTCCCTAATAGTGTTCTTAATGAAATCAATGATCTAGCAAATACACATGACATCATTGTTAATACTACCGATAAGAATGTATCTATAAATAGCATGAGATGGTATTACAATGAATGTAGCTATAAACAGCACGAGATGGTATTACAATGAATGTAGCTATAAACAGCACGGGATGGTATTACAATGAATGTATTCATCACGTTAAAGATACAGACACTGATTTTAGAAATCGATAAAGACAGTATAGATGGCATCATTACTTTAGGAAATCGATAAAGACAGTACAGATGGCATCATTACTTTAGGAAATCGATAAGGACAGTATAGATGGCATCATTACTTTAGGAAATCGATAAAAACAATATAGATGGCATCATTACTTTAGGAAATCGATAAAGACAGTATAGATGGCATCATTACCTTAGGAAATCGATAAAGACAGCATAGATAGCATCATTACTTTAGGAAATCGATAAAGACAGTATAGATGGCATCATTACTTTAGGAAATCAATAAAGACAGTATAGATGGCATCATTACTTTAGGAAATCGATAAAGACAGTATAGATGGCATCATTATTTTAGGAAAAGAAACTTGATACAATTAGTTCTTAAGTATATGGGTAAGACTCAATATGATTCTCTTTTACAGACTCCTGATATTAACATGTTACCCAAGGTACATAAACGATTTTGCTAGTTTTCCATATAAGCAATTGTTAAAGGGCAGGCCTATTGTTAGCAGTTCCAATCACATTACTGTTGAACCTTCTAGAATTCTAAGTGTTATTATGAAGGATGCTATTAACGTGGTCAAAGATATCGTTATGTGTGATCAGTTGCATTACCATATTATAAGTAATAGTGATAAGGGTTTAGGAGATGCAACGTCACTAACATAGATATTAAATAAGAATATATAGGTAATATGCATTGTGTCACGTTCAATTTTGAATCTTTTTAGTGATGCTCTTACTTACATTAGCAACATCTTTGGATTTGAAAATATCGTATGAGACTTAGCCATGGACTTGTTTGATTTTATCATGGAAAATTCTATTTTTCACATAGCTAATATGTTGTTTTATAAAACAATAAATGGTCTTGACATGGAATCATATAAGTCCCAAAATACTGAAAATTTTGTCTTATTGGTTTCGGAACTAAGGTTTATGTTTGTTAATGTAAATGACAAGATATTGGCTATTCACAGGTATATAGATGACTGTAACATGATCGTAAAAGGTACTCTATGAGATACTATTGATATACTACAGAGTCTCACTAGTCTATACCCTATGGAATTGTTATTGAATGCAGTATCAATCCTGTGAACAAACATTTCTTAGACATTTGGCTCGAGGTACACTATAATACGCCTTTGACTAATCACATTCACCATATAATTGTTCACACTATACTTCTAACCATCAGAAATCAATGTCCATAGGCATAATTACAACTGAATGTATAAGGTACCTTCGTTAGTCAATCAATATGATTGATCTTTAAACAGTAAGATTAGTTAGAGCTGGATTTTCGTTGTGGTTCATCACTAAGTATGTTTTACCATTTTCTCAAAAAGAAAATCTGCCGATTCCTTGTCGTAATGGTAGGACATCACTGGATGACAACTCACTTTGTAAATACAAATATTTGACTGTTAAATATAACAGAATTTCAACGATCTATAAATGTGTCAAACGTATATTAAAGCGATGTATAAGGATGGGTATCAAATTTAGCATTGGCCTAAGTGTAGTAACTTAGCTACGTATAAAATGTTACTCACCCAACAGAGGTCTCGAATCGGCCCGTGGAACCAGCGGCAGATGTGCGCAGTTCAAGTTCCAAGGTACGACTGCCGGGCGTCCGTAGAAACGGCGGGAATCAGCTAGCCCGGAAGCCGCGAAACACGAACTGCGGAATTGCGGGATACCGCCAGCACCACACTCTCCCCCGTTTATAAAACATGATTACTTAATTAAAAATTTTATCTAAAAATCCACTCTTTTAAAAATTTGCACACCATAAAAAACACCAGCATTTACCAATTTAAAAAAATAGGTGTCGATCCATCTAGAAGGAAGGAGCTGTTAATAATAAAACAGATGGATAGATCAACAGCTGCCGGACGAGGGCCATCATCACAGATTTTAAAATAGCATAGCATCCTAACTAAAATTAAGGACAGTGGTTTTCCACCACAGCAGAAAACTGACAGAATTGACGGAATTGCCGAATTGATAAAGAAGTAATAAAAATAATCTCACATGAATTTAGTTGGAGTGTTATCTGAAATTAACTTATGTGAGATTCGAAGAAAACCTATGAATATTGCATATTTTTTAATTTAGTGAATATTTTTAACCTTACCATTTATGGTATACCTCTTATATAATTGAAACGGATCTGAATCCACAAAGTTAGGAAATCCGGAAAACCACTATCCCTATCACAATAAATATATCTGAATGAAGATAAACGGAACGGATAAAACAGCAGAAGAAAGAAACATATGAATTTGCGCTATGACTAACGCGCCAATTACTTCGCGCATTATGAAATGGTAAGCGCAAGAAATGCATCTGTACGATTTATGCAGTCTTTGCTAAATGCATATTATAAATATGCTGTCATATGCAAGACTTCTGCATTATAGAGTAATGCACATTATAAATATGCCTGAGTTATGCATTATAGAGTAATAATGCATCATTGCATCATTTTAACATGTAATTGCTACACGTTTAATAAATGAAATACCTAGGTATGGCAGTATATAATATGTTGGCCTAATATAAAATATCTGAACTGACCTATGTAGAGTTAATAAACTTGGGCTATCCTATAAAATATCTGTGCTGACCTAATAAAACTATATCTAATATATTTGAGCTACCCTATAAAATATCTGAGCTGACAAATCTAGAACTGGCATTAAATAGCTGACCTATACTGAATTTCACTATACATAGATGAGTTTGCATCATAACATATGATGCATATACTTATAAAAGCGTGTACATGGAGTTAATCCATATACACATAAACAGAGAGCATTATTATGACCACACGTCATGACGGACAATAAATACAGTTAACAATAGAATGCGTATGATTAATGTGTAACAATTTACACATCATTTGACAACGCATATTTGTAATGTGTGATCAAGAAATGCGTAAATATAGCCACGCATTACTACGCGCAATTATTCACGCGTCATTTGAAAAACGCGTAATTATAATAACGCATTCTGTGAGTCATACAGCGATGGACCCCTGTTGGTTTTTGGTATCTCAAGGAGTATTATTGCTGGAAAAAGCCACTATGTGCTTATGTGTCCAACTAATTTAGTTTCCCAAAAACTTACAAAGAATAGAACATCACGATTTTGCTGTTGCAGATTGTTTAATAACTGTTCAGATTTACTATTAAACAGCCGAAACTACAACTATGATTATTATTAACGGAAAATAATGTTAACGATTGATAGCGGTTTCTAGACAAGTTGAATGTCTTCAGTGCCATGCAGAATCTTAAAATTTGAAGCACTAATTTCAGATTATCGTTTTAATTACATCAATCTCATAATACTGAACATGAGGATAATATTTGCAGGAAGATAAGTAGAATGTGCAAAATCTGATGGATTATAATTGGATATTGACTCCGATTTGTGTGATTTTGTAGTTGGTCATCTCCTCTGACATGACAAGTCATGATGATGTTCATGCACTAAGGAGATGTGTAATGCATTCCCCTCGGACCTGACACCTCATGCGCCTAGGGGAGTGAAGCATTACCATATTATAAGTAATAGTGATAAGGGTTTAGGAGATGCAACGTCACTAACATAGATATTAAATAAGAATATATAGGTAATATGCATTGTGTCACATTCAATTTTGAATCTTTTTAGTGATGCTCTTACTTACATTAGCAACATCTTTGGATTTGATAATATCGTATGAGACTTAGCCATGGACTTGTTTGATTTCATCATGGAAAATTCTATTTCTCACATAGCTAATATGTTGTTTTATAAAACAATAAATGGTCTTGACATGGAATCATATAAGTCCCAAAATACTGAAAATTTTGTCTTATTGGTTTCAGAACTAAGGTTTATGTTTGTTAATGTAAATGACAAGATATTGGCTATTCACAGTGCTTGTGAATTGGTCGATGGCCATCTCCTCGGACCTGACACCTCATGCGCCTAGGAGATGTGTAATACATTCCCCTCGGACCTGACACCTCATGCGCCTAGGGGAGTGATGCTGTTAAAACAGAGTCAATATCCAGGTCATCTGCTGTTGCTGACATAGGCAGCAATGACCTACAGTCAAATTAGTTTCAAAATATTCAACAGCTCACCTGTATAGTCACCTTGAAATTTAGTCGGGGAAATTATGTTTAAGGCGTTAAAATCAATTCCATTGTGCATACAAAGTGGGCAGAATTTAGCTATGAATTGGCAAGGCATATAGCTAGAAATGGATCCGTGAATTAACAACATCATCTAGATCATCTGGTCAGGAATTGCTATTTGGCATCACCTAATGAGCATAACCATGATTATCCCAATTTCTTCCCACCCAATAAGAACATCTAAGATCTATTGTGCCAAGACAAAAAGAGCAGCCCTACCAATCCTGGTATACCGTACCATACTAGAACCTGGTCATCGGCAAAGGTTAATACAATGATCATCACCATCCACCACCACCGACACCACCTCCACCATTTTTTAAATGAAGAGAGCGGAGTATTATCTTAAAATAAGGTCAAGAATAATAAGTAATATCACGGTGGTACATGTTCACAGTAGTTGTAATAAGTATAATAAATAAATAGCCTTGACAATAATTCTTGAATGTTCAGCACGTGAAACTGATGAAATTAGATAAGTGTAGATTCGCTCACTACATAGGGAACACTGAAAGCATTCAACTGATATCAGAAAAATTGCTGGATTTCTTGACTGATCGCAATTGTTACAGTTACAGATTGCAATGGGGCTATATCCCTATTCTCACCCCTCATGAAAAGTGGTAACCCGCATTTATTTCTTTTATTTAATAGTACCGCTTTCTTCGTATGGCGAAAAAAACCCACCCCATTATAGCCTTACTTATTAAAATGTTGTAGACGTTGAAAACATAGATAATTTAAAATTGCAGTGTTTTAACCAGATTTTGTGGCAATCCGAAATCCCATAGTAAGCCTATGGGAGGGGTTAGAATCAAGACATAGCCTCTAAGCCTGCAATGGTATATAAATATACCACGAAGATTTCAAGATAGATATAAAAGTTGTAGGACTGACGAGTGCCAAATAACTGGAAAATGTCAAAGCAAATACCACGAAAATAGATCAGAAATTGAAAATGAAGTTAAAATCAACTTAATTTGATTTAAAATCTTTAAAATATAGTCTTACCTACCAGGACATGATAGAAATGTGATCTAATTTTCGCAGTTGTAAAAAGTTCAAAATGGAGGACAATTTGCGCCATTCGAGTAATACTCGAGTAGCCCACGTCCTTCTCGAGAATTAAGCAGCAAAATCGTGAATAGAATTTAGAAATAACTAATAACAATTTTTAATTTAGGGCCCAAAGTACTCCTGACACCATTTGTAGTAACGTAGCTACGTATAAAATGTTACTCACCCAACAGAGGTCTTGAATCGGCCCGTGGAACCAGCAGCAGATGTGCGCAGTTCAAGTTCCAAGGTACGACTGCCGGGGTCCGTAGAAACGGCGGGAATCAGCTAGCCCGGCAGCCGTGAAACACGAACTGCGGAATTGCGTGATACCGCCAGCACCACATAAGCAATAACAAAAAACATTTAAAAATTGTTGCTTACTAAGGAGAGGCTTCGTAATAAGATAGGCTTATACATAAATAATAAGTGTGACTGAGGTCTCCATACCTAACATTTATTTGGAATATTTTGGAGATGACCATTATTTTTATCATTTTCAATTTTATTACACATATCTTCAAGATCACATTTTCGCCATTTTTTAATTTTATCCCTCTAAGTCTTACTACAAGGGAAATAAATATGCTTTATATGCTCTGAATGCTATTGAGATAATAGGTATATGCTATACGCTTTACCATCTGAACCTAATGTCAGTAGAGTGATGTGCCTTCCATACATGTATGCCCATTATTCTGAAACTGATTTGACTGGAAACCATTGCTGCCACAAAATATTCAACATAATATGGTATAAATTGATAAGTTCCTACTTTCTTGCTACGGGTTTACCATCTGAACCTAATGTTACTAGAGTGATGTGTTTTCCATACATGTGTTTGAACACTATGAAATTAATTAAATTAGTTACAATATGTTTCTGAAAATGTATTAAATTGTAAATGATTCTTCCTATTTGGTATTTCTCATACAAATTCTGCCCAAGAAAGAGGAAGACACGATTGAACTGCTAGCCTCTATGATGTCTAGCATTATTGGATGTTTCTCCAGAGGGATGTACTGTTGTACTCCTGTTCGATAATGTGCTTTCATTTACCGAAATAATCTTGATTTGTGGTCATTATGACTGCCACTGCGATTCAGATTGACACAAAGGTAATAAATGTGATTTCGGTTGCTGTCCTCTCCAGCCGAATAATGCTTATGTAAAGCATAGCATATGGAGTAGTTTATCAGTGCAAGTGCCAGCCTTAATTAACATGCACAACTATGCCAATGCCATTGCCAAAAATTCAGGAAGCATTTCTGTCTCAATAATCAATAAGTTCACTCCTCGGGACTGTACCAATCATCATGTATCATCATTTATCCATGGTCAAACCAACTGATTCTGTCAATAATGTCCCAGAGTCTCGAACCAATATCGTCATATGCATAAGGACAATGATCACCGGATTTCTCCATAATGGATGGATGTTTTGGAACCAATGCTCTCTCGCTGTTCGAGAAAAGCAAACATCGTGAAATGTGTGCTAATTTAATTCAAGCATGAGCGAAAAATTATGAGACAGAACATTGGATAATAAATTTATAGAGGGTCAGGAGAATGTAACGACAGCAAGTCTTATATAGAATGTGTCTGCCTGTCTTCCTGTATGTATGCATGCATGTATGTATTTTAATTTTTTATTGATGCACTGGCAACAGACATCTTTCCCCTGGACCACCACGCCAAGACTAGAAGTCAAGGTTTGGCTGACCAGCACGGTTCTGGCAGTATATGTATTTTTTTTATTGACGCACTAGCAACGTGCGGCTTCAATTTCTATGTGCTAACCAGCCGACAGTCATGCACCCATTAGTTTAATTTGTTGATCATCATCTCCCAGTCGCAGGATTGAACTGCCATTCTGCAACTCCGCATAGCATCAGCAACCAGACATCATTCCACTGGACCACCACGCCAAGACTTTTTTTTATTTACGGACTGGCAACGTGCGGCTTCAATTTTTATGTGCTAACCCGCCGACAGTCATGCATCCATTAGTTTAATTTGTTGATCATCATCTCCCAGTCGCAGGATTGAACTGCCATTCTGCAACTCCGCATAGCATCAGCAACCAGACATCTTTCCACTGGACCACCACGCCAAGACTAGAAGTCAAGGTTTGGCTGACCAGCTTTCACATGTCTGATATACTGAGACACTGACGATTCATATGGGACTAGCTGTGGATGCACCTGCCACGATTCAATCCTAGGCTTTTTACACCTATTGTACGCTGACTCCAGCACGGCTCTGGCAGTATATGTATTTTTATTTTATCGACGTACTGGCAATGTGCGGCTTCAATTTCTATGTGCCAACTTAGCCGACAGTCATGCACCCATTAGTTTAATTTGTTGATCACCATCTCCCGGTTGGGGGATCGAACCACCATTCTGCAACTCTGCATAGCATCAACAACCAGACATCTTTCCACTGAACCACCGCGCCAAGACGAGAAGTCAAGGTTTGGCCGACCAGCTTTCACATGTGTGATATACTGACACACTGACGATTCATATGGGACTATCTGTGGATGCACCTGCCACGATTCAATCCTAGGCTTTTTACGCCTATTGTACTCTGACTCCAGGACGGCTCTGGCAGTATATGTATTCTTTTATTGACGAACTGGCAACGTGCCGCTTCGATTTCTATGTGCTAACCAGCTGACAGTCATGCACCTATTAGTTTAATTTGTTGATCCCTATCTCCCGGTCGCGGGATCGAACCGCCATTCTGCAACTCCGTATAGCATCAGCAACCAGACATCTTTCCACTGGACCATTGCGCCAAGACTAGAAGTTAAGGTTTGTCTGCCTACCTGCATGTATGTATGTATTTTTATTTTATTGACACACTGGCAACGTGCGGCTTCAATTTCTATGTGCTAACTTAACCGACAGTCATGCACCTATTAGTTTAATTTGTTGATCACCATCTCCCGGTCGCGGGATCGAACCGCCATTCTGCAAATCTGCATAGCATGAACAACCAGACATCTTTCCACTGGACCACCGCGCCAAGACTAGAAGTCAAGGTTTGGCTGACCACCTTTCACATGTCTGATATACTGACACACTGACGATTCATATGGGACTATCTGTGGATGCACCTGCCACGATTGAATCCTAGGCTTTTTACGCCTATTGTACTCTGACTCCAGCACGGCTCTGGCAGTATATGTGGGGTTTTTTATTGACACACTGGTAACGTGCGGCTTCAATTTCTATGTGCTAACCAGCCGACAGTCATGCATCCATTAGTTTAATTTGTTGATCACCATCTCCTGGTTGGGGGATCGAACGGCCATTCTGCAACTCCGCATAGCATCAGCAACCAGACATCTTTCCACTGGACCACCGTGCCAAGACTAGAAGTCAAGGCTTGGCCGACCAGCTTTCACATGTCTAATATACTGACACACTGACGATTCATATGGGACTATCTGTTGATGCACCTGCCACGATTCAATCCTAGGCTTTCTACGCCTCTTGTACTCTGACTCCAGCACGGCTCTGGCAGTATATGTATTTTTTTTCTGGTAGGCTTTTTCATTAACACTATTAGCCATGCAGAATGTCATATCTGTAAATACAGCTATTTTGCTACATAATGTAAACGATGCATAATCCTGATCTGTATTCCTTACTTAGTGTTAAGTAAACAAGGTTACGGTGTCCTCTGAATTGAAACACGCTAGCAAGCCAAATGATTCCAGACTACGTAGTACTTAATTTCGCCATAAACACTAACAATCCAATACCTGATGAGGCTGAATTGTTTTTCTAGGAAAGACAGGAAATTAGTCTGTCTGTAACGGTCAATACACATGCATCAGTGAGTCGATGTGGGCAAATGACCTGACATAACAAAGCACTGCTTTCTACACCCAGAGTCCAGACATTAGCAATACAGTACATTGCCTATCCAGATTATTTATCCAAGGAAGTCAGAAACTTAACACAGTCTTTCAGAGCTCTGTAAGGGAAATTAACACTACCTTTCAGAGCTCTGTGAGGAAAATTAACACTGTCTTTCTGATACTGTTCTGATGTCATTGTGGATCATTGTGTTATCTAACTGCTCTAAGAGAAGCAAAGCTGACCAATCAGATATCAGTATATAGAATACTGCAATATTGAGGAAACTTCTCAGCTCTAAGATAGCCTTCATTAAATCTAGACCTTGTTTCTAAACGCATATTGCCGTTAAGGTCATCAAATGTTACATACAATATTCCAATCACGTTGTGCAAGTTCTGAAACTTGCATAGTGAATATATGGCCAGGTTGAGACAGTGTATGACCTTCTAATTTATTCCAAACTCTCTTTATTAAAGCACATCAGGTGGTGTCTATGCAAGCAAATATTCGGATTTGCATAGGATTTTCATGTGAGTCAAATCTGCTTCAGTAAACTGTACAAATTCAAATTCTCTCTCAATATGTGGTTTGTTACTGAGAGTCGCTTCTATATTTCATGGATAAACAATACATCGCTGAGATTTCCCATCCTGATGAAATGGGCATAGTTATGAATCCATTGATGGACATAATCCGGATTATTCACTCGATGATGTGAGCTGTTAAATATCGTAATGGATTATCAGCATGTTAGTGATTTATTAATTTACTTTCCTTGAATGGAAGCAGACAGCTAAATCATTATATTACATCTTTGTATCCATATCAGGATTTGAGAATGACCTTTGACCTGTTTAGGATTAAAAGCCTCAGTGCATGAGATGGATGTAAGATACACCTAGTTTTTGGCAGGGCATATCGGAGCAGCAGTCGAGTGCGGGTGCCAAATTGATTCCACCATTTTATTGATGGAAATGCGTTAGTTATTGATGCTTAGGTTTCTATCCAAGTAGCATATCAGGTATGAATAACAAAATGTCCTTCAGTTAGACTGTAAACGTAGATATAACAGACTGCCACTCATGCAGTGAACGAGTGCCAGATACCTGCAGCAGAATACTTGGCTTATCTTGAGCAATTGGTGGACTATTAATTCCAGGACACACACTTGAACAACTCGGTGAGAGACATTCATCGTATTTATCAACTCACCCACAGACAATAATGTTTGACATAACTCGTACTACATTTCTTATTCTATGGGCACTTGATGTTACGAGGCGGCTGACAAATAATAAAAAACATCCGCAGTTATTGAGGTCATTAATCAGGCCTGTGATGGATAACCTGACAAAACTGAACCAGGATAGACATTCATTTACCACATCATTGCACGCCATCCTCCATATTCCCGGTCATCAAGGTATTTGCTTTATCGAAATCTTCAAGGATACTGCCGAATAAAAGGAAATCTTCCAATGGTTAGCTTGAGCTCATAAATATGATAAATGATGGGCCCATGTTCCAAAGATGTCAGTTAAGAATGGGACAGTACAGATTCAAATAATGTTGATACAAAATGAATTTGTAAATTTGTTTAGGAAATTGCAGCAGCATTCAGAAATATTACTCATGCAGGAAGTTACCGAGTAACATCATGAAATATAACTATAGACTAAATACATATATGTCCCATCACGTTTTGTCCACATCATGCGAACTATTTGATAGGCTGAATGAGGTCTAGTTAAAATCTGATTAATATTAAATTTAATGTCGCACTTATAGACTCTTATAAGCTCTTTACATACTCTTTAAGAAAATGCCTATTACTCCCTTTATGTTACTTGCTTGAATTATATTACCTCCATATGTCACTGTCATAAAATAGAATGGGTTTAAGAGTATGATAAATATGTACATCAATATCAAACCATCAGATTTGCAGGTGGGAACATATTTAGAAAACCTAACATCAGTCTTTAAGCCTTCTTAATACAATATTTATTTAGCTTCGTTGAAACAGCCTGATAAGCCATTTTTCCATAACACAACAACAGTTTCAAACCAGCATCAACAAACACACGCACTCAACCCACACGACCACCTGACACCCCCACACCCCGGAACAACTATTATCCTGAGCACGTACGTGTCTACATATTGCAGGATCAGTAATGTTGTTAATGAGAGATTTTTTTTAATAGATGTACAAACTTGGCAGAAACACTTTACTTTATACATTACAGAAAATAATCTTTAATCTAGCAGCGAAGGACATCCACAGAATGTTATTTTAGTCCGGGAGCCAATTTTCAAAAGGGGTCTAGAAGAATGGTTTCGTAGCACACCCAGTATTCAGAAGGTTTGTCTCTATATTATGCTAGACCGATGTCTTGGGTATATTCTGAGCCGTGTTGTACAAGAAAATTGTGGTATCACTAACCCGTGAGAAGCCCATTTACAATAGGTGTTGAATGTAGCTCTCAAACAATTTTCACAATGGTAAAATTTTCACAAACTTAAGCGCATTTTATATCAATACAATCTTAACCAAAATAGAAAGGAGTGATCGTATATCGCAGATTTATACATAATCAACCTCGTTTAAGACACCCGTATGTTGCTTTGTACATATTGGGGCACTTAGGTCTTCTTGTGACTAGCAATACCTTAGCTACAACAATGCCCATGTTTTCTACATTTTTCATAATTAAACTTTTAACTGACATGCAGTGCATGTCTACACAAGCTGGCAGGACATATTTATCACGTGAGCAAATGAGAGAATGTTACTCATCCGTGTCGGAGTCATCTTCGACAATTGTTTGCTGAACATTGTCACACATTTCACCTCCCATACAAAGGCATGCTTCAGTGCAGAGTAAATTGTTAGCCTTGCATTGACAGAGATCTGTTCTTTTGCAGGCAGACTTTTGACATCTACATGATGTGAGTTCAATTAATCCAAATGGAGCAGGATCCTTTGACATTAGAACAGGCTTGAGTAGACCATCCACTATACTCCAGCCATGTCCATTTGGAGATGGAAGATTCTGAACAGCTTGCAATGAACGTCTCCAAACAAGAGCTTGAAAATTGGCCCTTTCGGTGTGATGCTTTAGACTATTCGATGTAGGTGGAAGATTTTCATTTCTTTGTCTCTTTTGACAAAAGAGCCAATAACGGGTTTCATCAGCTGTCTTTCCCACATCCCTGGTGGTATGCAACTCACAGACAAATTTCTCACATAGAATTGCAGTACTCGGTGATAAGTGAACATGTTCGCCGAGTTGGGCTAAGCTAAGCTGATGACATTCAGATGACTTTAAGAGATTGAATGCTTTTCTCTTAGCGACTCCAAATAATGCACTAGTGCTATCACAACCTGTAAGAGAATGAAACCCAGGCAAAGACAGACAGATAGCTGGGCCCAGTACTTGAGCAACTGTATGTATTGGTATGTATCGCAATTTGTCCTTTGTGCCCGTACGGAACCATAGTTCAGAACAGTGAAGCGAACGATACGTATATATACTAAGTACTGCCACGTCTGTATCAGGAGACTGTATAACAACACGCATGTGGTCTTTTGAAGCGTGTAGCGCGTGCAACATCATACGCGTATCTGCTTCCTCGTGATCTGATCGAAGTTCTTCCAAATACGGCGAATTGTTCGCTGAAATGACAACAACATCCATTCCATCGTTAAAGCCACCAGCAAGAATGACGCAATTGTCGGCAGATAGCATATTTGGACCAGTATCACGCCACCGCTTGCTGAGAAATGCAACCAGGTTACTTTTGTTGCTTGGATTGCTGATGTACTTGGCCCATTGCTTTGGAACGGGAGTATTTTCTCCAGCAATCTTTACTTCCAATGCTGTTGATGACCCACGTTTTAGCCGCTCTTCCGCTTTGAGAGATTCCAGTCTATCATATCTGTCAAAAACTATATCTACTCTGTTGCAGTCTTCTTGATTCAGTGGAACTGTAAAGATGTGCCAGTATTTATCAGCCAATTCTCCAAATGTAGACGTACCTCCAGCTTTAACCATTTGCACAATTGCCATGCCATCTACTACATAAGCTGTTGCACCTGTCTTGTCAACAGGTGGAAGCCATCCATCAACATTTACTTCCTTTTCTAGTTCACTTAACAAAACACTTTTCACATTCTTTCTTAGAGTCCCATCCGTATGTGACAATGATAGTAGAACAGCAGACAGTTCATACGTCATCACTAGTTTTAAATCAACATCTCTGGACCTTGCGGCAATAATTAATCGACCAAATAGTTCGCGGTCAGATCTCACATTGTGAATTTTTTCATCATTTGTTTTGAGTTTTTTCTTCTGTGCTAGGCTGGCAAATGTTTTAAGTTTTAAGTGTGGCAACGTGTCCCAAAAGCTTCTCGTGTTAGTGTCCAGCCGCTCCTGAACAAAATTTTCCATAATCTCCTTACCAATGTCACAGGCGGAAACAAGTCTCTTGGCGATTTCACTAGGCAATACCACGCCAGTTGCAATGTTTACAAGCGGAAGACACTCGCTGTCGTCGTTTTCCGCAATATTAAAGGGATTGGTCATTATATCTGATGAGAACATCGAAAGTATCTTCTGCACATCGGTTTCATCCCTGTTCATTCGATTAGTCCCCATTTCCTTATGTACTCCAAACATGTGACTATCTTGTAACCCACACATTTGCTTTGTGACCGTTGTTATGGCTGCCCTCTCGTGGCTAGTTAAAAACCACCTCTCCAGAGCTCCTGGCTTTTGTGTTATTCCAATAATACCACCTCGCTTTTTGGAATCCAAATTAATCGATTGCTCTAAGGCCATATCTGTCCACACTTGATTGAATGGATGGTCTGAGCGACTTACGGAATGATTTCCATTCAAGAATTGTTAATGTACATGGGGATGTGTACTTGGAAGCATCTTCATGTCCGCAAGATATATTGGCAGCCATCTTGCATAATTGGTTCTGTCCATGCTGTAGAAATATGGCGCCATAGCAGCAGTAGCAGATAGGTGTGCCCGCCAATCTCCAGTTCTCTCAGCTCTTATGAATCCAAGCAGCAGCCCTACCATATGAATATATGAGTTCCAAAATGCGAACAGGTGTGATTTCGAGCTTGACTCAACTTTAAAGGATTTGAACAGCTGTTGCAATTTATTCACGTACATACACACCTCTTTGAAATTTTCTTGCAGTGCGTCTAAGTTCATTTTAATTTGTTTTTCCGCACCGATTACCACCACATCCATCTGTCTCATTCCAACCACCATTACCTGGGTGCTTTGTCAACAGTGGTACAGCTGGATATACAGATTCTATGATGGAGTTAGTATACATACATAAAATATAACCTTCACATTTCACCCTCGCCTTTGGTATATGCATGCAAAATGTATGTTGGATATATGTTAGGTCGATATCCGTCTAAATATCATATATGGTGAATCTAATACGATATTACTTTGAGTTATGACACGATCATGCTTATATCGTTGTGCACTGTGGATACAGCCAAAGCCTAGACCCCCCTATGCAAAGAAATCAGGATAACTAATTAGTGCTACCAAAATTTGTTTGTACAACAGGGCTTAAAATGTGTGGGACATGTCCCCCAAGCCACAGCAAGTGTCAGACCTTCCGAATACGGGGTGTGCTACGTCACGATTCTGACCTAGCTTTAGCTCCTGGACTATTTATTAGTAAATAAATATTGAACATTGATGAAATGGGAACATATGTTTGCATCATCATCATCATCATTATCATTTAGTCGATGTATGGACAATGTGTATGCCATGCACTGCCCCTGTGCCACTCTACTATATCCATTGCCAGGCATCTAGTATGTCATACATGGACAATGTTTATGTCATGTACTGCCCCTGTGCCACTCTGCTATATCTCTTGCCAGGCATCTAATATGTCATACATGGACAATGTTTATGTCATGTATTGCCCATGTGCCACTCTGCTCTGTTCCTGGCCAGGCATCTAGTATGTCATACATGGACAATGTTTATGGCATGTACTGCCCCTGTGCCACTCAGCTATATCCCTGACCAGGCATCTAGTATGTCATACATGGACAATGTTTATGTCATGTACTGCCCCTGTGCCACTCAGCTATATCCCTGACCAAGCATCTAGTATGTCATACATGGACAATGTTTATGGCATGTACTGCCCATGTGCCACTCTGCTCTGTTCCTGGCCAGGCATCTAGTATGTCATACATGGACAATGTTTATGTCATGTACTGCCCCTGTGCCACTCAGCTATATCCCTGACCAAGCATCTAGTATGTCATACATGGACAATGTTTATGGCATGTACTGCCCATGTGCCACTCTGCTCTGTTCCTGGCCAGGCATCTAGTATGTCATACATGGACAATGTTTATGTCATGTACTGACCCTGTGTCACTCTGTTATATCCCTGGCCAGGCATCTAGTATGTCATACATGGACAATGTTTATGTCATGTACTGTCCCTGTGCCACTCTGCTCTGTTCCTGGCCAGACATCTAGTAGCTATATCCCTGGCCAGGCATCTAGTATGTCATACATGGACAATGTTTATGTCATGTACTGCCCCTGTGCCACTCTGCTCTGTTCCTGGCCATACATCTAGTATGACATACATGGACAATGTTTATGTCATGTACTGACCCTGTGTCACTCTGTTATATCCCTGGCCAGGCATCTAGTATGTCATACATGGACAATGTTTATGTCATGTACTGTCCCTGTGCCACTCTGCTCTGTTCCTGGCCAGACATCTAGTAGCTATATCCCTGGCCAGGCATCTAGTATGTCATACATGGACAATGTTTATGTCATGCACTGCCCCTGTGCCACCCTGCTCTGTTCCTGGCCATACATCTAGTATGCCATACATGGACAATGTTTATGTCATGTACTGACCCTGTGTCACTCTGTTATATCCCTGGCCAGGCATCTAGTATGTCATACATGGACAATGTTTATGTCATGTACTGCCCCTGTGCCACTCTGCTCTGTTCCTGGCCATACATCTAGTATATCATGATTTTCTTAGCTATATGGCAAAAAGTAAAGGCTTTATTTATGGTTAGTCAGTTTCCGCCTCCTCCTCCTCCTCCTCCTCCTCCTCCTCCTCCTCCTCCCCCTCCTCCTCCTCCTCCTCCTCCTCCTCCTCCTCCTTCTCGTGAGAAAAACATGTAAGAATACAATCTTGAAAACAGTTTTAATTAGCAAACTAAGTTGTTCATGGTAGGTCATAGTCATTGCTTTTCAATGAAGTTTTGTCTCTCAAGTAAATTCATAGCCATAATTTACCTTCAAAATGCACCTTCGCATGCACACATCTGTACATGGGCATGCTAACCTTCAGTTGTAGTTTTCTCTAGGTGTGAAGTTTGCAACGGGGCATCACACGCACCATTCACTTCTACGATTAGTACGGAACAGCCTGTGCCAGCATAATAACAAAGATACAAGATCCTCCCAGACGTTGTATAATCTAGTACAAAAAACAATCCATACTCTCTGTCTTTGCACAAACTAGTAGCATTAGCTTCAAACTGGCTCAAAACAATCACACGAAGGCGCATGCGTCATGGTAGAGTCAGCTCTTCCAAACACACAGCAATCTGATTACACAAACAGTTATTTCCAGTAATCTTGGAAACTTCCCCAATTACAACAATCAAATACTGTCGTCTGTAGTATGGGAAATGTCAGCATATAAAATGGCAGGAAATCTATTTCCTCACAATCGCAATGAAGCATGTGTTGGGTTAGGTTGACACTAAAGCCTCTCTTACCGCGTGCTATTTCTTATTGTCTGAATGCTGAATAAAAGTCAGCGCTGAGTATGACTTCTGAGAAAGGACACATCAATAATCTGGCAAGGTGGTACATAAATAATCTGGCAAGCTGGTACATCAATAATCCGGCAAGCTGGCACATCAATAATCTGGCAAGCTGTCACCACTTAGTTCTATTTGGACTGGACTTGTTCTATTAAGAAACTGTGTCTGCTGTACTCAGCTAGAATTATTCACTTAGCTATAGGACGCTAACTTTTATCTTGAATATTGAAAATGATGTTGCTATAAGCTGTTTCAGTCGAAGGCAGCAGCGGCGCAATATCATTTTGGGTATGGATATCTGTATTCCATTCAACCGGTAAAACTGAATTAGGTTGATCTATAAACCAGTGTCTACGACAGCCGAACCAAGAACACAGGCAGACAGACAGGCAGACAGGCAGGTAGATGGGTTGTCGGGTGAGTGAGCAGGCATGTAAGAATGCACTCAGGCAGGGAGATGGACGAACACACCGACGGATGAACAGGCGGGTGGGCGTGATTGTGTGTGGATGGAGGTGGGTGGGCGTGAGGGGCGGGCAGACGGGCTGGCGGGTGAATGGGGCGGGTGGGCAGGCAGGCAGCAATCCAGGCAGGTAGAATACTGGATGAATAATTGCCTATTGGATAACATTGTGCATGTGTTGGATTGAGGGCATGTGCTGGATTCTGTGAAGACACGGACAAGGTCCATCAGTACATACATTTCTGACTTCTCACACATGGACCGCACGTATGCCATTATCGATAAACCCATCATTGTAGACTGTCTAAGTGATTGTGGTCCGCATTCAGGTGTGAAAGGCGTGACATTACAGGCAGTGAAATCTGCATGTGTGACATCAGGATAACCGGATCAGCTGATTATGATGGATGAGTGTTTAGTTGAACAATCCCGCATGGCAGAGCACAAGATAGCTGATTATGACGGATGAGTGTTTAGTTGAACAATCCCGTATTGCGGATTATTTCTGTTCTTATAATTCTTGCTGAACATTTTCACAGACAACAATTTCATGGGAAATCAATGCTGTCTATAGAGAGCTTGGGGTACTGTTTGCAACGCATTCACCGTGGTTGGTGTGAAAGTATAAAAGAGACCAGTACATACATGGTCGTCGTCGTCAATAGTACATTAGTATAATACTAAAGTCAATCTGCATGGTCGCTACTTAATATCAAAGTAAACGTATCCACATTGCCCAGAAAAGTATCACATAGGAGTTAAGCGGGCTACCTATTACGTCTATATCCACCTTATTAATTTGCCAGAATCTCATAGCTGTCAGCTCATTCAAACTTTCCTCAAGATTATGGACATAGCATGTAGTATAAAAATAGATACGCTAGAGACATAAGTTATAATATGTCTGGAGGAGTAAATGTGTTTTTCTTTCCTAGAATGTGTTGTGACTATGTAGCTTTCATTCCGGATTCGGCTGACGACAGAGATATAGCGTAACTTAAGCTGAAACCTGTTAAGCTTGATGGAAGGTTGTTGATGACCAAGGCATTAACAACTTTCAGTCAATTTGTTTCTGTAATCATAGACTTGCCGTCATCTTATAATGACGTAATGGCAAATGGATTGCTATAGTAGAATGATGTACCGATAACGCTTCAAAGCAACATAAGGTCTAGAGATTTGCTGTCATCAAACTAATACTATAGGATTTGATTGTGACATCTAACCCGACTAGATTGGACTACACCTATCCTAAATGAAACTGGCTACTCATGCAAAGTTGCATTCGACGATGATATACTCAATAGCAATAAATTGGCTCATAATGAAGTGTTGAATCTGAGAGAATTGAAACTCTGGACTAGTTATCAGAATTCGACCAAATTTGGTAGTTGATCTAAGAGTTATAACCTCGTTTCCAACGATCACTATGACTAGAATCTGGCCGTAATGAAATAATCTGCTGGCGACATGACGTGTATTTGGTGATATGATTGTGATAAAACAATTAAATGACGTATAAAGGGATAATCTAGTGTATTGATTATGACAGCTAGTTTGACTAATGTATCCAAATGATCTTGATGGTCGGATTGTAATCGTCTATCATAGCTGACGTACCGCAAGGACTGTGCTAATTTTACGGATATGGGTATTGCTGCATTTACTCATAATCGATCACACCTTAACAAGGTTTCCATTTCCTGAGCTGGTTGATGTATGACGTCACAGCTGTATTTGAAGTTCAGTTCTCAAAAGACTGATTTTAATTCCCAATCAACTTTATGACCAAATTGAACACATTAGATCATAACTTGATTTAGAACCAAAAGCACACTATTCCTTTAAATGTTAATTGATAGACAGCTGTATCAACAAACAATCAACAGTGGCTTCTGCTGAAACTTCTCACGGCTGGATCATAGGTGGCCACTAAAATGGGAACTGGGTTGTCTTAACGTATTCGTACAATAGACACAAAGTGTGAAGGAATCTCTGAGTTTTATTCTGAATGACTCGATAGCTATCAACTTGAGCATAAAACCATCAACTTTAAAATTGACTGGTCAGTATACTCAAGGGGATAAAGATAAATCACCTAGACGTGCTTACGCGGCCGATTCAAAGACTAACATTGCGCCCCTACACTCGGCATCCTCACAGTGGCTTGATGACTAGCATGTTAGTCCACTTGCTGATTGTTCAGGAATGCCAAAGTTCGTTTTGCCGATTGTATATAAACTGCTCACTGAACTGTTAAATGTCCGAGTGTTGGAACAGCCTAAGTAAGCATATCTTATTCTCATGGTAACCTAACACTAGTGAATGTATGTTGAGATGCAATGCCCAGGGAATTGTTCATTCAAATTGTTATTTATACTTCAAGCAAAATATTAAATATTACAATAAATATTACGACAATTTCTTGGCATAGTCGCGGGCGTTACTCGTCTTAAGTAAGGGCCATAAATACCTGACGTAATAGCGCCACTCATGCATACGCACGAGCTTCTCGCTGCAAGTTTTGCAATGAACATATATAACATTGATATGTTAATGAGCGTGATATGAGCTTTGATGCTTACTATGCGTGACATTTAGAGGGCATCGTTCACATCTCACGGTGACACTATCGGATATTTTACCAGAATGGGTTGGGATGGAGAATTATATGGAAGATACCTAATCGAAGGATAAATTATCAATTTGGATTAATAAACACTTCCTTGACTAAAACCCAAATTCTAATCTAAAACGTCATCACTCGTTAGCATAATAATACACGAGTGGCGTCATATTAGCAAAATAAGCACTGCTCATTATTTGCTTCACATACCTGTGCTTTCTGTGGATGAAGATGGGCTAAACATCTAACCTATTGAAATATGGACTGAGGTTTAACAATAAGTTGAGCAACAGTGGCTAACTCACTCACTGGGTCATCGTTAATATATCTTGGAAGCAATCCCAGTTTCTGGAGAAATTTGATGAACTTGTGAGCTGGTACTCAGAGTGCCATAATCAACAGTTTGAATATAAATCATCCGTATTTGGGGAAGTAAACTCGGTGATCGGGAAATGGAAAGAGATGAAAGAGAATTTGGAGACAGAAAGTGCCAGTTACTGACGGACATAGAATATATAGATTTGCGATCGGCATTGTAACAACCTCTGTTCATCTTAAATACCATTACAACTGCCATGCACAATCTATTAAATCTGAACTCAGTATAAATTGAAACTTGAATATAATAACTTAATTTGTCAGAATCACAATTTATGTATGTATCATTACTGTATTCTGCGGCTGTAGTAGTAGAAACATCCTACAGCTGCAATCAGTCCTTCTTCGCTTTTGCCCACTATGTCTTGTCCTCAGCCGAAATCATTAGCTTTTTCAGGTCCATTGCTTTCTTGAGGTCATCTCGTAGCACGCTTAGCAGATTTATGCAATGACCTCCTCTCCTGGCTTTGTATTTGTTGGCTACGAGTATTTATCCTCATGTTTTATCAATATCAACTAGAATATGATATACGTGCTTTAAATGTATGGCGTCTGGTGTACTATTGTTTATCAATATCAACTAGAATATGATATACGTGCTTTAAATGTATGGCGTCTGGTGTACTATTATTTATCAATATCACCTAGAATATGATATACGTGCTTTAAATGTATGGCGTCTGGTGTACTATTGTTAATAGTCTTAAAAATGCAAGCAGCTGATCTCAACTGCAAAAACCAATAACACTGTCAATATATTTTGTAAGGCCACTATGCATTTTTAACTTTTTCATAACCTAAAGCTGAAGTTATTAATATATAATGATGTTGATTTGTAGAGATCCAACTTATCTTTGGAAAATTGTAAGTTTAGCTTCGACCATTTACCACATATTTGCACAGTAGCTTGGCTATATTCATGTGTGGAGAGACAGGTATAGGACTATACACTATGGAAACGTAATTTCGAATATTTAGCTAGAAAACCTCTTGTCTTTATCATATGTAAATTGCATTTGTCACATTAGAATGCCATGGCATTAGGAGTGCGAGTTCACATGCCATACAGGCGGCTAGTATGTTTGACTGATTTCATTGTTTTCATGAGGCAATATTATATGTCATGAATTTTAAAAATAATTTTGCTTAAAATGTTTTATGTAGCAGTATATTTCAATTAAATTGATTACAAAATAATCAGCAACCGATTGAGGTTAAAATGCAATAAAGCTCATAAACATGTGTCTAAATTAAAATTAACTGATTTAAATATCAATGATTGTACATATAAATATAAACAGATGGTTCAGATTGATAGTACTGTCATTGTTAATAGATGTTCTAAATAAATTGTGTAAAGCTAACAATATGGATCAGCCTATATTAGCTTAATGACCTGGATATCACAGGGAATCAGTGGCTTGTTAGGTTGAGCCGCCATTAGAAAGACAGGTCTTTAAATAACACCAGCAATGTTCAGTGGCTTGTTATGTTGAGCCGCCATTAGAAACACAGGTCTTTAAATAACACCAGCAATGTTCTATTTAACATTGTGATCAGGTGGTACCGGATGTTTACTGACAAAGCGATTTAACATTGTGATCAGGTGGTACCGGATGTTTACTGACAAAGCGATTTAACATTGTGATCAGGTGGTAACGGATGTTTACTGACAAAGCTATTAAACATTGTGATCAGGTGGTACTGGATGTTAACTGACAAACCTATTTAACATTGTGATCAGGTGGTACCGGATGTTTACTAACAAAGCTATTTAACATTGAGATCAGGTGGTACCGGATGTTTACTGACACAGTTAATTAACATTGTAATCAGGTCTTACCGGATGTTTGCTGACACACAGTTATTTAACCTTGTGATCAGATGGTACCGGATGTTTACTGACACAGCTATTTAACATTGTGATCAGGTGGTACCGGATGTTTACTGACAAACATATTTAACATTGTGATCAGGTGGTAACGGATGTTTACTGACAAAGCTATTAAACATTGTGATCAGGTGGTACTGGATGTTTACTGACAAACCTATTTAACATTGTGATCAGGTGGTACCGGATGTTTACTAACAAAGCTATTTAACATTGAGATTAGGTGGTAGCGGATGTTTACTGACACAGTTAATTAACATTGTAATCAGGTCTTACCGGATGTTTGCTGACACACAGCTATTTAACCTTGTGATCAGGTGGTACCGGATGTTTACTGACAGAGCTATTTAACATTGTGATCAGGTGGTACCGGATGTTTACTGACAAAGCTATTAAACATTGTGATCAGGTGGTACTGGATGTTTACTGACAAACCTATTTAACATTGTGATCAGGTGGTAACGGATGTTTACTGACAAACCTAATTAACATTGTGATCAGGTGGTACCGGATGTTTACTAACAAAGCTATTTAACATTGTGATCAGGTTGTACCAGATGTTTACTTACACAGCTATTTAACATTGTGTTCATGTGGTCCCAGATGTTTACTGACAAAGCTATTAAACATTGTGATCAGGTGGTACTGGATGTTTACTGACAAACCTATTTAACATCGTGATCAGGTGGTACCGGATGTTTACTAACAAAGCTATTTAACATTGTGATCAGGTTGTACCGGATGTTTACTGACACAGCTATTTAACATTGTGATCTTGTGGTACCAGATGTTTACTGACAAAGCTATTTAACATTGTGATCACGTGGTAACGGATGTTTACTGACAGAGCTATTTAACATTGTGATCACGTGGTACCAGATATTTAATGACAAACCTATTTAACATTGTGAAGAGGTGGTACTGGATGTTTACAGACACAGCTATTTAAAATTGTGATCACGTGGTACCGGATATGTACTGACAAACCTATTTAACATTGTGATCAGGTGGTACCGGATGTTTACGGACACAGCTATTTAACATTGTGATCACGTGGTACCGGATATTTACTGACAAACCTATTTAACATTGTGATCAGGTGGTACCGGATGTTTATTAACAAAGCTATTTACCATTGTGATCAGGTGGTACTGTGTGTTTACTGACAAAGCTATTAAACATTGTGATCAGGTGGTACTGGATGTTTACTAACCAAGCTATTTAACATTGTGATCAGGTGGTACCGTATGTTTACTAACAAAGCTATTTAACATTGTGATCAGGTGGTACTGGATGTGTACGGACACAGCTATTTAACATTGTGATCATGTGGTCCCAGATGTTTACTGACAAAGCTATTTAACATTGTGATCAGGTGGTACCGGATGTTTACTAACAAAGCTATTTAACATTGTGATCATGTGGTACCGGATGTTTACTAACAAAGCGATTTAGCATTGTGATCATGTGGTACAGGATATTTATTGACAAACCTATTTAACATTGTGATCAGGTGGTACCGGCTGTTTGCTAACAAAGCTATTTAACATTGTGATCAGGTGGTACCGGATGTTTACTGACAAACCTATTTAAGATTGTGATCAGGTGGTAACGGATGTTTACTGACAAAGCTATTAAACATCGTGATCAGGTGGTACTGGATGTTTACTGACAAACCTATTTAACATTGTGATCAGGTGGTACCGGATGTTTACTAACAAAGCTATTTAACATTGAGATCAGGTGGTAGCGGATGTTTACTGACAGAGTTAATTAACATTGTAATAAGGTCTTACCGGATGTTTGCTGACACACAGCTATTTAACCTTGTGATCAGGTGGTACCGGATGTTTACTGACACAGCTATTTAACATTGTGATCAGGTGGTACCGGATGTTTACTGACACAGCTATTAAACATTGTGATCAGGTGGTACCGGATGTTTACTGACAAACCTATTTAATATTGTGATCAGGTGGTAACGGATGTTTACTGACAAAGCTATTAAACATTGTGATCAGGTGGCACCGGATGTTTACTGACAAACCTATTTAACATTGTGATCAGGTGGTACCGGATGTTTACTAACAAAGCTATTTAACATTGTGATCAGGTTGTACCAGATGTTTACTGACAAAGCTACTTAACATTGTGATCAGGTGGTACTGGATGTTTACAGACACAGCTATTTAACATTGTGATCACGTGGTACCGGATATTTACTGACAAACCTATTTAACATTGTGATCAGGTGGTACCGGATGTTTACGGACACAGCTATTAAACATTGTGATCACGTGGTACCAGATATTTACTGACAAACCTATTTAACATTGTGTGATCAGGTGGTACCGGATGTTTACTAACAAAGCTATTTAACATTGTGATCAGGTTGTACTGGATGATTACCAACAAAGCTATTTAACATTGTGATCAGGTGGTACCGGATGTTTACTGACAAAGCTATTTAACATTGTGATCAGGTTGTACCGGATGTTTACCAACAAAGCTATTTAACATTGTGATCAGGTGGTACTGATGTTTACTGACAAAGCTATTAAACATTGTGATCAGGTGGTACCGGATGTTTACTAACAAAGCGATTTAGCATTGTGATCAGGTTGTACCGGATGTTTACTAACAAAGCTATTTAACATTGTGATCAGGTGGTACCGGATGTTTACGGACACGGCTATTTAACATTGTGATCAAGTGGTACCGGATGTTTACTAACAAAGCTATTTAACATTGTGATCAGGGGGTACCGGATGTTTACTAACAAAGCTATATAACATTGTAATCAGGTGGTACTGGATGTTTACGGACACAGCTATTTAACATTGTGATCATGTGGTCCCAGATGTTTACTGACAAAGCTATCTAACATTGTGATCAGGTGGTACCGGATGTTTACCAACAAAGCTATTTAACATTGTGATCAGGTGGTACCGGATGTTTACTAACAAATCGATTTAGCATTGTGATCAGGTTGTACTGGATATTTCCTGACAAACCTATTTAACATTGTGATCAGGTGGTACCGGATGTTTGCTAACAAAGCTATTTAACATTGTGATCAGGTGGTACCGGATGTTTACTGACAAAGCTATTTAACATTGTGATCAGGTTGTACCGGATGTTTACCAACAAAGCTATTTAACATTGTGATCAGGTGGTACTGATGTTTACTGACAAAGCTATTAAACATTGTGATCAGGTGGTACCGGATGTTTACTAACAAAGCGATTTAGCATTGTGATCAGGTGGTACCGGATGTTTACTAACAAAGCGATGTAGCATTGAGATCAGGTGGTACCGGATGTTTACTAACAAAGCGATTTAGCATTGTGATCATGTGGAACCGGATGTTTACTAAAAAGCTATTTAACATTGTGATCAGGTGGTACTCGATGTTTACAGACACAGCTATTTAACATTGTGATCAGGTGGCACCGGATGTTTACTAACAAAGCTATTTAACATTGTGATCAGGTGGTCCCAGATGTTTACTGACAAACCTATTTAACATTGTGATCACGTGGTAACGGATGTTAACTAACAACGAAATTTATCATTGTGATCAGGTGGTCCCAGATATTTACTGGCAAAGCTACTTAACATTGTGATCAGATGATACCGGATGTTTACTAACAAAGCGATTTAGCATTGTTATCAGGTGGGACCGGATGTTTACTAACAAAGCGATTTAGCATTGTGATCAGGTGGTACCAGATGTTTACTAACAAAGCGATTTAACATTGTGATCAGGTGGTACTGGATGTTTACGGACACAGCTATTAAACATTGTGATCAGGTGGTACCGGATGTTTACTAACAAAGCTATTTAGCATTGTGATCAGGTGGTAGCGGATGTTTACTAACAAAGCTATTTAACATTGTGATCAGGTGGTACCAGATGTTTACTAACAAAGCGATTTAGCATTGTTATCAGGTGGGACCGGATGTTTACTAACAAAGCAATTTAGCATTGTGATCAGGTGGTACCAGATGTTTACTGACAAAGCGATTTAGCATTGTGATCAGGTGGTACTGGATGTTTACGGACACAGCTATTAAACATTGTGATCAGGTGGTACCGGATGTTTACTAACAAAGCTATTTAGCATTGTGATCAGGTTGTTGCGGATGTTTACTAACAAAGCTATTTAACATTGTGATCAGGTGGTACTGGATGTTTACGGACACAGCTATTTAACATTGTGATCATGTGGTCCCAGATGTTTACTGACAAAGCTATTTACCATTGTGTGATCAGGTGGTACCGGATGTTTACTAGCAAAGCTATTTAACATTGTGATCAGGTTGTACCGGATGTTTACCAACAAAGCTATTTAACATTGTGATCAGGTGGTACTGGATGTTTACTGACAAAGCTATTAAACATTGTGATCAGGTGGTACCGGATGTTTACTAACAAAGCGATTTAGCATTGTGATCAGGTAGTACCGGATGTGTACGGACACAGCTATTTAACATTGTGATCAGGTGGTACTGGATGTTTACTAACCAAGCTATTTAACATTGTGATCACGTGGTACCAGATGTTTACTAACAAAGCTATTTAACATTGTGATCAGCTGGTACTGGATGTTTACGGACACAGCTATTTAACATTGTGATCATGTGGTCCCAGAGGTTTACTGACAAAGCTATTTAACATTGTGATCAGGTGGTACCGGATGTTTACTAACAAAGCTATTTAACATTGTGATCAGGTGGTACCGGATGTTTACTAACAAAGCTATTTAACATTGTGATCAGGTGGTACTGGATATTTACGGACACAGCTATTTAACATTGTGATCAGGTGGTAGCGGATGTTTACTAACAAAGCGATTTAGCATTGTGATCAGGTGGTACAGGATATTTACTGACAATCCTATTTAACATTGTGATCAGGTGGTACCGGATGTTTGCTAACACAGCTATTTAACATTGTGATCAGGTGGTACCGGATATTTACTAACAAAGCTATTTAACATTGTGATCAGGTGGTACTGGATATTTACGGACACAGCTATTTAACATTGTGATCAGGTGGTACCGGATGTTTACTAACAAAGCTATTTAACATTGTGATCAGGTGGTACTGGATATTTACTGACAAACCTACTTAACATTGTGATCAGGTGGTACCGGATGTTTATAGACACAGCTATTTAACATTGTGATCACGTGGTACCGGATATTTACTGACAAACCTATTTAACATTGTCATCAGGTGGTACCGGATGTTTACGGACACAGCTATTTAACATTGTGATCACGTGGTACTGATGTTTACTGACAAAGCTATTAAACATTGTGATCAAGTGGTACCGTATGTTTACTAACAAAGCGATTTAGCATTGTGATCAGGTGGTACCGGATGTTTACTAACAAAGCGATGTAGCATTGAGATCAGGTGGTACCGGATGTTTACTAACAAAGCGATTTAGCATTGTGATCAGGTGGTACCGGATGTTTACTAAAAAGCTATTTAACATTGTGATCAGGTGGTACTGGATGTTTACAGACACAGCTATTTAACATTGTGATCAGGTGGTACCGGATGTTTACTAACAAAGCTATTTAACATTGTGATCAGGTGGTCCCAGATGTTTACTGACAAACCTATTTAACATTGTGCTCACGTGGTAACGGATGTTTACAAACAACGAAATTTAACATTGTGATCAGGTGGTCCCAGATATTTACTGGCAAAGCTACTTAACATTGTGATCAGATGGTACTGGATGTTTACTGACAAAGCAATTAAACATTGTGATCAGGTGGTACCAGATGTTTACTAACAAAGCGATTTAGCATTGTGATCAGGTGGTACTGGATGTTTACGGACACAGCTATTAAACATTGTGATCAGGTGGTACCGGATGTTTACTAACAAAGCTATTTAGCATTGTGATCAGGTGGTACCGGATGTTTACTAACAAAGCTATTTAACATTGTGATCAGGTGGTACTGGATGTTTACGGACACAGCTATTTAACATTGTGATCATGTGGTCCCAGATGTTTACTGACAAAGCTATTTACCGTTGCGATCAGGTGGTACCGGATGTTTACTAACAAAGCTATTTAACATTGTGATCAGGGGGTACTGGATATTTACTGATAAACCTGCTTAACATTGTGATCAGGTGGTACCGGATGTTTACGGACACAGCTATTTAACATTGTGATCACGTGGTACCGGATATTTACTGACAAACCTATTTAACATTGTGATCAGCAGGTACCGGATGTTTACGGACACACCTATTTAACATTGTGATCAGGTGGTACCGGATATTTACTGACAACCCTATTTAACATTGTGATCAGGTGGTACCGGATGTTTACTATCAAAGCTATTTAACATTGTGATCAGGTTGTACCGGATGTTTACCAACAAAGCTATTCAACATTGTGATCAGGTGGTACTGGATGTTTACTGACAAAGCTATTAACCATTGTGATCAGGTGGTACCGGATGTTTACTAACAAAACGATTTAGCATTGTGATCAGGTGGTACAGGATGTTTACTAACAAAGCGATTTAGCATTGTGATAAGGTGGTATCGGATGTTTACTAACAAAGCGATTTAGCATTGTAATCAGGTGGTACTGGATGTTTACGGACACGGCTATTTAACATTGTGATCAAGTGGTACCGGATGTTTACTAACAAAGCTATTTAACATTGTGATTAGGTGGTACCGGATGTTTACTAACAAAGCTATTTAACATTGTAATCAGGTGGTACTGGATGTTTACGGACACAGCTATTTAACATTGTGATCATGTGGTCCCAGATGTTTACTGACAAAGCTATCTAACATTGTGATCAGGTGGTACCGGATGTTAACCAACAAAGCTATTTAACATTGTGATCAGGTGGTACCGGATGTTTACTAACAAATCGATTTAGCATTGTGATCAGGTGGTACTGGATATTTCCTGACAAACCTATTTAACATTGTGATCAGGTGGTACAGGATGTTTGCTAACAAAGCTATTTAACATTGTGATCAGGTGGTACCGGATGTTTACTAACAAAGCTATTTAACATTGTGATCAGGTGGTACTGGATATTTACTGACAACCCTATTTAACATTGTGATCAGGTAGTACCGGATGTTTACTAACAAAGCTATTAAACATTGTGATCAGGTGGTACCGGATGTTTAATGACAAACGTGTTAAACAGTGTGATCAGGTGGTACTGGATGTTTACTGACAGAGTTATTTAACATTGTGACAGGTGGTACCAGATGTTTACTAACACAGTTATTTAAAATTGTGATCAGGTTGTACCGGATGTTTACTGACACAGCTATTTAACATTGTGATCATGTGGTCCCAGATGTTTACTGACAAAGCTATTTAACATTATGATCAGGTGGTACCGGATGTTTACTAACAAAGCTATTTAACATTGTGATCAGGTGGTACTGGATGTTTACGGACACAGGTATTTAACATTGTGATCAGGTGATACCGGATGTTTACTGACAAAGCTATTTAACATTGTGATCAGGTTGTACCGGATGTTTATTAACACAACTATTTAACATTGTGATCAGGTGGTACCGGATGTTTACTGACAAAGCTATTTAACATTGTGATCAGGTGGTACCGGATGTTTACTGACAAAGCTATTAAACATTGTGATCAGGTGGTACCGGATGTTTACTGACAAAGCTATTTAACATTGTGATCACGTGGTACCGGATATTTACTGACAAAGCTATTAAACATTGTGATCAGGTGATACCAGATGTTTACTGACAAACCTATTTAACATTGTGATCACGTGGTAACGGATGTTTACTAACGAAAAAATTTAACATTGTGATCAGGTGGTCCCAGATATTAACTGGCAAAGCTACTTAACATTGTGATCAGATGGTACCGGATGTTTACTGACACAGCTATTTAACATTGTGATCAGGTGGTACTGGATGTTTACTGACAAAGCTATTTAACATTGTGATCATGTGGTCCCAGATGTTTACTGGCAAAGCTATTTAACATTGTGATCAGGTGGTACCGGATGTTTACTAACAAAGCTATTTAACATTGTGATCAGGTGGTACCGGATGTTTACCGACAAAGCTATTTAACATTGTGATCAGGTGGTACCTGATGGTTACTGGCAAAGCTATTTAACATTGTGATCCTGTGATACCGGATGTTTACTAACAAATCTATTTAACATTGTGATCAGGTGGTACCGGATATTTACTACCAAAGCTATTCAACATTGTGATCAGGTGGTACTGGATATTTACTGACAAACCTATTTAACATTGTGATCAGGTGGTACCGGATGTTTACTAACAAAGCTATTAATCATTGTGATCAGGTGGTACCGGATGTTTTCTGACAAAGCTATTAAATATTGTGATCAGGTGGTACTGGATGTTTACTGACACAGTTATTTAACATTGTGATCAGGTGGTACCAGATGTTTACTAACACAGTTATTTAACATTGTGATCAGGTTGTTCCGGATGGTTACTGACAAAGCTATTAAACATTGTGATCAGGTGGTACTGGATGTTTACTGACACAGTTATTTAACATTGTGATCAGGTGGTACCAGATGTTTACTAACACAGTTATTTAACATTGTGATCAGGTTGTACCGGATGGTTACTGACACAGCTATTTAACATTGTGATCATGTGGTCCCAGATGTTTACTGACAAAGCTATTTAACATTGTGATCAGGTGGTACTGGATGTTTACGGACACAGCTATTTAACATTGTGATCAGGTGGTACCGGATGTTTACTGACAAAGCTATTTAACATTGTGATCAGGTGGTACTGGATGTTTACTGACACAGCTATTTAACATTGTGATCATGTGATACCGGATGCTTACTAACAAAGCTATTCAACAATGTGATCAGATGGTACCAGATGTTTACTAACAAACTCTATTCAACATTGTGATCAGGTGGTACCCGATGTTCACTGGCACAGCTATTTAACATTGTGATCAGGTGGTACCAGATGTTTACTAACAACGATATTTAACATTGTGGTCAGGTGGTCCCAGTTGTTTACTGACAAACCTATTTAACATTGTGATCACGTGGTAACGCATGTTTACTAACGAAGAAATTTAACATTGTGATCAGGTGGTCCCAGATATTTACTGGCAAAGCTACTTAACATTGTGATCAGATGGTACCTGATGTTTACTGACACAGCTATTTAACATTGTGATCAGGTGGTACTGGATGTTTCCTGACAAAGCTATTTAACATTGTGATCATGTGGTCCCAGATGTTTACTGGCAAAGCTATTTAACATTGTGATCAGTTGCTTCCGGATGTTTACTAACAAAGCTATTTAACATTGTGATCAGGTGGTATCGGATGTTTACTGAAAAAGCTATTTAACATTGTGATCCTGTGATACCGGATGTTTACTAACAAATCTATTTAACATTGTGATCATGTGGTACCGGATGTTTGCTAACAAAGCTATTTAACATTGTGATAAGGTGGTACCGGATATTTTCTAACAAAGCTATTTAGCATTGTGATCAGGTGGTACTGAATATTTACTGACAAACCTATTTAACATTGTGATCAGGTGGTACCGAATGTTTACTAACAAAGCTATTAAACATTGTGATCAGGTGGTACCGGATGTTTACTGACAAAGCTATTAAGCATTGTGATCAGGTGGTACTGGATGTTTACTGACACAGTTATTTAACATTGTGATCAGGTGGTACCAGATGTTTACTAACACAGTTATTTAACATTGTGATCAGGCTGTACCGGATTGTTACTGACACAGCTATTTAACATTGTGATCATGTGGTCCCAGATGTTTACTGACAAAGCTATTTAACATTGTGATCAGGTGGTACTGGATGTTTACCAACAAAGCTATTTAACATTGTGATCAGGTGGTACTGGATGTTTACGGACACAGCTATTTAACATTGTGATCAGGTGGTACCGGATGTTTACTGACAAAGCTATTTAACATTGTGCTCAGGTTGTACTGGATGATTACTAACACAGCTATTTATCATTGTGATCAGGTGGTACCGGATGTTTACTGACAAAGCTATTTAACATTGTGATCAGGTGGTACCGGATGTTTACCAACAAAGCTATTTAACATTGTGATCAGGTGGTACTGGATGTTTACGGACACAGCTATTTAACATTGTGATCAGGTGGTACCGGATGTTTACTGACAAAGCTATTTAACATTGTGCTCAGGTTGTACCGGATGATTACTAACACAGCTATTTATCATTGTGATCAGGTGGTACCGGATGTTTACTGACAAAGCTATTTAACATTGTGATCAGGTGGTGCCGGATGTTTACTGACAAAGCTATTAAACATTGGGATTAGGTGGTACCGGATGTTTACTGACAAAGCTATTTAACATTGTGATCAGGTGGTACCGGATGTTTACTGACAAAGCTACTTAACATTGTGATCAGGTGGTACCGGATGTTTACTAACAAAGCTATTAAACATTGTGATCAGGTGATACAGGATGTTTACTAACAAATCTATTTAACATTGTGATCAGGTGGTCCCAGATGTTTACTGACAAACCTATTTAACATTGTGATCACGTGGTAACGGATGTTTACTAACAAAGAAATTTAACATTGCGATCAGGTGGTCCCAGATATTTACTGGCAAAGCTATTTAACATTGTGATCAGGTGGTACCGGATGTTTACTAACAAAGCTATTTAACATTGTGATCAGGTGGTACTGGATGTTTACTGACACAGCTATTTAACATTGTGACCATGTGGTCCCAGATGTTTACTGGCAAATCTATTTAACATTGTGATCAGGTGCTACCGGATGTTTACTAACAAAGCTATTTAACATTGTGATCAGGTGGTACCGGATGTTTACTGACAAAGCTACTTAACATTGTGATCAGGTGGTACCGGATGTTTACTAACAAAGCTATTTAACATTGTGATCAGATGGTACTGGATGTTTACTAACAAAGCTATTTAACATTGTGATCAGGTGGTACCGGATGTTCACTGTCACAGCTATTTAACATTGTGATCAGGTGGTACCGGATGTTTACTGACAAAGCTATTAAACATTGTGATCAGGTGCTACCAGATGTTTACTAACAACGCTATTTAACATTGTGGTCAGGTGGTCCCAGTTGTTTACTGACAAACCTATTTAACATTGTGATCACGTGGTAACGGATGTTTACTAACGAAGAAATTTAACATTGTGATCAGGTGGTCCCAGATATTTACTGGCAAAGCTACTTAACATTGTGATCAGATGGTACCGGATGTTTACTGACACAGCTATTTAACATTGTGATCAGGTGGTACTGGATGTTTACTGACAAAGCTATTTAACATTGTGATCATGTGGTCCCAGATGTTTACTGGCAAAGCTATTTAACATTGTGATCACGTGGTAACGGATGTTTACTAACAAAGAAATTTAACATTGCGATCAGGTGGTCCCAGATATTTACTGGCAAAGCTATTTAACATTGTGATCAGGTGGTACCGGATGTTTACTAACAAAGCTATTTAACATTGTGATCAGGTGGTACTGGATGTTTACTGACACAGCTATTTAACATTGTGACCATGTGGTCCCAGATGTTTACTGGCAAATCTATTTAACATTGTGATCAGGTGCTACCGGATGTTTACTAACAAAGCTATTTAACATTGTGATCAGGTGGTACCGGATGTTTACTGACAAAGCTACTTAACATTGTGATCAGGTGGTACCGGATGTTTACTAACAAAGCTATTTAACATTGTGATCAGATGGTACTGGATGTTTACTAACAAAGCTATTTAACATTGTGATCAGGTGGTACCGGATGTTCACTGGCACAGCTATTTAACATTGTGATCAGGTGGTACCGGATGTTTACTGACAAAGCTATTAAACATTGTGATCAGGTGCTACCAGATGTTTACTAACAACGCTATTTAACATTGTGGTCAGGTGGTCCCAGTTGTTTACTGACAAACCTATTTAACATTGTGATCACGTGGTAACGGATGTTTACTAACGAAGAAATTTAACATTGTGATCAGGTGGTCCCAGATATTTACTGGCAAAGCTACTTAACATTGTGATCAGATGGTACCGGATGTTTACTTACACAGCTATTTAACATTGTGATCAGGTGGTACTGGATGTTTACTGACAAAGCTATTTAACATTGTGATCATGTGGTCCCAGATGTTTACTGGCAAAGCTATTTAACATTGTGATCAGGTGGTACCGGTATCTTTACTAACAAAGCTATTTAACATTGTGATCAGGTGGTACCGGTTGTTTACTGACAAAGCTATTAAACATTGTGATCAGGTGGTACTGGATGTTTACTGACACAGCTATTTAACATTGTGATCATGTGATACCGGATGTTTACTAACAAAGCTATTTAACATTGTGATCAGGTGGGAGCGGATGTTCACTGGCACAGCTATTTAACATTGTGATCAGGTGGTACCGGATGTTTACTGACAAAGCTATTAAACATTGTGATCAGGTGGTACCGGATGTTTACTGGCAAAGCTATTTAACATTGTGATCAGGTGGTACCGGATGTTTACTGACAAAGCTATTTAACATTGTGATCAGGTGGGAGCGGATGTTCACTGGCACAGCTATTTAACATTGTGATCAGGTGGTACCGGATGTTTACTGACACAGCTGTTTAACATTGTGATCATGTGGTCCCAGATGTTTACTGGCAAAGCTATTTAACATTGTGATCAGGTGGTACCGGATGTTTACTGACAAAGCTATTAAACATTGTGATCAGGTGGTACCGGATGTTTACTAACAAACCTATTTAACATTGTGATCAGATGGTACCGGATGTTTACTAACAAAGCTATTTAACATTGTGATCAGGTGGGACCGGATGTTCACTGGCACAGCTATTTAACATTGTGATCAGGTGGTACCGGATGTTTACTGACAAAGCTATTAAACATTGTGATCAGGTGCTACCAGATGTTTACTAACAACGCTATTTAACATTGTGGTCAGGTGGTCCCAGTTGTTTACTGACAAACCCATTTAACATAGTGATCACGTGGTAACGGATGTTTACTAACGAAGAAATTTAACATTGTGATCAGGTGGTCCCAGATATTTACTGGCAAAGCTACTTAACATCGTGATCAGATGGTACCGGATGTTTACTAACAAAGCTATTTAACATTGTGATCAGGTGGTACCGGATGTTTTCTGACAAAGCTATTAAACATTGTGATCAGGTGGTACTGGATGTTTACTGACACAGCTATTCAACATTGTGATCATGTGATACCGGATGTTTACCAACAAAGCTATTTAACATTGTGATCAGGTGGTCCCAGATATTTACTGGCAAAGCTATTTACCATTGTGATCAGGTGGTACTGGATGTTTACTGACAAAGCTATTTAACATTGTGATCATGTGGTCCCAGATGTTTACTAGCAAAGCTATTTAACATTGTGATCAGGTGGTACCGGATGTTTACTAACAAAGGTATTTAACATTGTGATCAGGTGGTACCGGATGTTTACTGACAAAGCTAGTAATCATTGCGATCAGGTGGTACTGGATGTTTACTGACACAGCTATTTAACATTGTGATCATGTGATACCGGATGTTTACTAACAAAGCAATTTAACATTGTGATCAGGTGGTCCCAGATATTTACTGGCAAAGCTATTTACCATTGTGATCAGGTGGTACCGGATGTTTACTAACAAAGCTATTTAACATTGTGATCAGGTGGTACTGGATGTTTACTGACACAGCTGTTTAACATTGTGATCATGTGGTCCCAGATGTTTACTGGCAAAGCTATTTAACATTGTGATCAGGTTGTACCGGATGTTTACTAACAAAGCTATTTAACATTGTGATCAGTTGGTACCGGATGTTTACTGACAAAGCTATTAAACATTGTGATCAGGTGGTACCGGATGGTTACTGACACAGCTATTTAACATTGTGATCATGTGGTCCCAGATATTTACTGGCAAAGCTATTTAACATTGTGATCAGGTGGTACCGGATGTTTACTAACAAAGCTATTTAACATTGTGATCAGGTGGTACTGGATGTTTACTGACACAGCTGTTTAACATTGTGATCATGTGGTCCCAGATATGTTTACTGGCAAAGCTATTTAACATTGTGATCAGGTTGTACCGGATGTTTACTAACAAAGCTATTTAACATTGTGATCAGTTGGTACCGGATGTTTATTGACACAGCTATTTAACATTGTGATCAGGTGGTACCGGATGGTTACTGACACAGCTATTTAACATTGTGATCATGTGGTCCCAGATGTTTACTGACAAAGCTATTTAACATTGTGATCAGGTGGTACCGGATATTTACTAACAAAGCTATTTAACATTGTGATCAGGTGGTACCGGATGTTTACTAACAAAACTATTAAACATTGTGATCAGGTGGTACCGGATGTTTACTGACAAAGCTATTAAACATTGTGATCAGGTGGTACTGGATGTTTACTGACACAGTTATTTAACTTTGTGATCAGGTGGTACCAGATGTTTACTAACACAGTTATTTAACATTGTGATCAGGTTGTACCGGATGGTTACTGACACAGCTATTTAACATTGTGATCATGTGGTCCCAGATGTTTACTGACAAAGCTATTTAACATTGTGATCAGGTGGTACCGGATGTTTACTAACAAAGCTATTTAACATTGTGATCAGGTGGTACTGGATGTTTACGGACACAGCTATTTAACATTGTGATCAGGTGGTACCGGATGTTTACTGACAAAGCTATTTAACATTGTGCTCAGGTTGTACCGGATGTTTACTAACACAGCTATTCATCATTGTGATCAGGTGGTACCGGATGTTTACTGACAAAGCTATTTAACATTGTGATCAGGTGGTGCCGGATGTTTACTGACAAAGCTATTAAACATTGTGATCAGGTGGTACCGGATGTTTACTGACAAAACTATTTAACATTGTGATCAGGTGGTACCGGATGTTTACTGACACAGCTATTTAACATTGTGACCATGTGGTCCCAGATATTTACTGGCAAAGCTATTTAACATTGTGATCCGGTGCTACCGGATGTTTACTAACAAAACTATTCAACATTGTGATCAGGTGGTACCGGATGTTTACTAACAAAGCTATTTAACATTGTGATCAGGTGGTCGCAGATATTTACTGGCAAAGCTATTTACCATTGTGATCAGATGGTACCGGCTGTTTACTGACAAAGCTATTAATCATTGTGATCAGGTGGTATCGGATGTTTACTGACAAAGATATTTAACATTGTGATCATGTGGTCCCAGATATTTACTGGCAAAGCTACTTAACATCGTGATCAGATGGTACCGGATGTGTACTAACAAAGCTATTTAACATTGTGATCAGGTGGTACCGGATATTTACTAACAAAGCTATTTAACATTGTGATCAGGTGGTACCGGATGTTTACTGACACAGCTATTTAACATTGTGATCAGGTGGTACTGGATGTTTCCTGACAAAGCTATTTAACATTGTGATCATGTGGTCCCAGATGTTTACTGGAAAAGCTATTTAACATTGTGATCAGGTGCTTCCGGATGTTTACTAACAAAGCTATTTAACATTCTGATCATGTGGTATCGGATGTTTACTGACAAAGCTATTTAACATTGTGATCAGGTGGTACTGGATGTTTACTGACACAGCTATTTAACATTGTGATCATGTGATACCGGACGTTTACTAACAAAGCTATTTAACATTGTGATCAGGTGGTACCGGATGTTTGCTAACAAATCTATTTGACATTGTGATCAGGTGGTACCGGATATTTACTAACACAGTTATTTAACATTGTGATCAGGTTGTACCGGATGGTTACTGACACAGCTATTTAACATTGTGATCATGTGGTCCCAGATGTTTACTGACGAAGCTATTTAACATTGTGATCAGGTGGTACCGGATGTTTACTAACAAAGCTATTTAACATTGTGATCAGGTGGTACTGGATGTTTACGGACACAGCTATTTAACATTGTGATCAGGTGGTACCGGATGTTTACTGACAAAGCTATTTAACATTGTGCTCAGGTTGTACCGGATGTTTACTAACACAGCTATTCATCATTGTGATCAGGTGGTACCGGATGTTTACTGACAAAGCTATTTAACATTGTGATCAGGTGGTGCCGGATGTTTACTGACAAAGCTATTAAACATTGTGATCAGGTGGTACCGGATGTTTACTGACAAAACTATTTAACATTGTGATCAGGTGGTACCGGATGTTTACTGACACAGCTATTTAACATTGTGACCATGTGGTCCCAGATATTTACTGGCAAAGCTATTTAACATTGTGATCCGGTGCTACCGGATGTTTACTAACAAAACTATTTAACATTGTGATCAGATGGTACCGGCTGTTTACTGACAAAGCTATTAATCATTGTGATCAGGTGGTATCGGATGTTTACTGACAAAGATATTTAACATTGTGATCATGTGGACCCAGATATTTACTGGCAAATCTACTTAACATCGTGATCAGATGGTACCGGATGTGTACTAACAAAGCTATTTAACATTGTGATCAGGTGGTACCGGATATTTACTAACAAAGCTATTTAACATTGTGATCAGGTGGTACCGGATGTTTACTGACACAGCTATTTAACATTGTGATCAGGTGGTACCGGATGTTTACTAACAAAGCTATTTAACATTGTGATCAGGTGGTCCCAGATGTTTACTGACAAACCTATTTAACATTGTGATCACGTGGGAACGGATCTTTACTAACAAAGAAATGTAACATTGTGATCAGGTGGTCCCAGATATTTACTGGCAAAGCTACTAACCATTGTGATCAGATGGTACCGGATGTTTACTGACACAGCTATTTAACATTGTGATCAGGTGGTACTGGATGTTTACTGACAAAGCTATTTAACATTGTTATCCCGTGGTCCCAGATGTTTACTGGCAAAGCTATTTAACATTGTGATCAGGTGGTACCGGATGTTTACTAACAAAGCTATTTAACATTGTGATCAGGTGGTACCAGATGTTTACTGACAAAGCTATTTAACATTGTGATCAGGTGGTACTGGATGTTTACTGACACAGCTATTTAACATTGTGATCATGTGATACCGGATGTTTACTAACAAAGCTATTTACCATTGTGATCAGGTGGTCCCAGATATTTACTGGCAAAGCTATTTAACATTGTGATCAGATGGTACCGGATGTTTACTGACAAAGCTATTAATCATTGTGATCAGGTGGTACCGGATGTTTACTGACAAAGCTATTTAACATTGTGATCATATGGTCCCAGATATTTACTGGCAAAGCTACTTAACATTGTGATCAGATCGTACCGGATGTTTACTGACACAGCTATTTAACATTGTGATCAGGTGGTGACGGATGTTTACTGACAAAGCTATTTTTCTGGATTGTGGATTGTTTTGTCTGGAACCCAATAAAATAAATACTAACTGTAAATGTAAGACAGGACAATCCACCCCATTCTGGAACATGGACATTTAATTTCACGTTTACTCTTATATCTTTGATGATTCCGGTTGCTGTGCTGGATTCCAAGTTCATTTCCATATCTTGAATCTCTTTGATTGAAGATTTTTGCTGGCTACACATGTCAGTACAATTATTTCAAAATATTAAGCATATATAATGAACTTCCAACGTGCCGGTCTTCATAAAGTATTAATATAGTTGATAATAAATTCTGTTTGCCTATGCAGAGAATGTAACCAAAACAGAGAATATATATACTAATACAGCGCTAAATATGCACGATCATAACACACGGTATTTATCATGGCTGGTGATGGCAGTTGCGCCAACATTTGTGATGTCTTCAGTGTTTCTTGGGGAATTTATTTATTTCCTTGTTCAACAAATCCTCCCTCCCCTACCCTTCCCTCCCTCTCTCTGTACTAATACAGTGCTAAATATGCACGACCATAACACACTGTATACGCGATGGCTTGTGATGGCAGTAGTGCCACAATATCATTAGAGTAACAGAAGTTCTTACATATATCGTGGATCGTACGTATATAGCACCATCATTATCATACACTGTCTATATAACAATCTCTGTTGCTATATTATCCAGTATAGACAGTGTATGATAATGATGGTGATATATATATATCCACCCACCGACCCACCCACCCACCCACCCACCCACCTAACCACCCATCCATCCATCCATCCATCCGTCCGTCCGTCCGTTCAGTCATTCTTTCATCCATCCATCCACCCGTCCGCACGTGTGTGTGTCTGTGTGTGTCTGTGTGTGTGTCTGTGTGTGTGTGTGTGTGTGTGTGTGTGTGTGTGTGTGTGTGTGTGTGTGTGTGTGTGTGTGTGTGTGTGTGTGTGTGTGTGTGTGTGTGTGTGTGTGTGTGTGTGTGTGTGTGTGTGTGTGTGTGTGTGTGTGTGTGTGTGTGTGTGTGTGTGTGTGTGTGTGTGTGTGTGTGTGTGTGTGTGTGTGTGTGTGTGTGTGTGTGTGTGTGTGTGTGTGTGTGTGTTGTCAAGGCTACTGTAGTATGACAATCGTCTTATAATAGGAACAAATAAAATAATAAACAGAACAAAATCTCTGAAGTATTCGATATGTTATATAAAATTATGATATATAGTCTGTCAATATGAAGCTAATAATTTCTGTATGACTGTATTATGTTGGAAGCACTTGTTCCAGGATTGGTGTTTTCTATCTCTGTTATAAAGCATCCAGTCACGGAATCTTGAGCTTAAGTTTTAAAATATTCTGAAACAAATTTGATTATAACGTGCTGTTGCATTATATAAATTTCAACATCTCAGTTACAATACATTTCTGAACATGTATTAAATTGTATATCATCTTTCATTTCTCATTCAAATACTTAACACTCTTGAACTGCCAGCCCGTATTATGCTTGACATCGGATGTTTCTCCAGATACCTCTACTGCTGTAATCATGTTCGATAATGAGCCATCATAAAATGAAGAAAGTAGTATTTATTATTTACTGAAATGATCAGATCGCTTATAGTAATGACTGACATTGCGATACAGGTCAAAATTCTGATTGCCACAATGTCATAGCCGTGTATGATTTCTAACCAGTTGGAACAGTAACATCTTCCAACAGAATACTTGTTAATAAACAGCATTTAGTATTTAGCACAGCCGGCAGTTCATCAGCATGGGTACCTGAGTCAATTACAATACAAAACCATGTCAATACCACAGCCAATGCTTCACGAAACATTTCTGTCCCAATAATCAGTAAGTTTAGCGAATCGGTATCAATCATCAACGTCCTGTATCCATGGTCTCAAGCCAATATCGGCATATGTCGTGGGACAAAGATCACCGGATCTCACCATAATAGATTGATGTTTTGGGACCGATTCTCTGTCGCTGATCGAGGAAAAAGCAAACATCGTGAAAGTTGGCTAATTTAGTTCATGCTTGAGTGAACAGATTATAATGTGAAAATATGAGAGATCACGGCAAGAAAGATTGTGTTGAATGGATTTCAGTAAACATGCTATTTCATGGACACCCACTCTTAAAGCCGTGTCAAGTTCTATGTACACATGAACAACCCAATAGAACTGAACCAGGATAGACATTCATTTACCGCCTCACCGCACTGAGCCACGATGGACATTCATTTAGCGCCTCACTGCACTGAGCCACGATAGACATTCATTTAGCGCCTCGCCCAGAAGAGACATGCATTTATCTCCCCACCGCATGCCATTCTCCATATTCTAGATCACCAATGTATTCCAGGATAGCACAAAATAAAGATATGTCTTCCAATGGTTAACCTGAGCACATAAGTATGATAAATGATAGGCCCATTTTCCAAAGATGACAGTTAAAATGGGACTGTGCAGATTCAATCAATGATGATAATGTTTTAATAGACGGTTAACTGAGATATCCTATATTTGTGAATATGTTTGGGAAATTATTAAGGAAGAGTAGTCATGTAGAAAGTCAATTTCATTTTACTTCCCTACACCCCCCCCCCTTCCCTCCTCCCCCTCCCCACCCCCTCCCCACACACGCGCGCGCGCGCGCACGCACACACACACACACACACGCACACATATTTAAATGATCTTTACAACTTCAGACTTTCACTCTGTGCTATGCAAATCTAGTTGTATTTTCTCTGAATTAAAGCAAGGTAATTAGCCAAATAATTTTAGACAACTTAGTACTCAATTCTACTTTCTACTCTAAGCATTAACAATCCAATAAATGTCCTGTCCACACGATTTTTGAAAGAAATCTAATTAGTCTCGTTGGGCATGTCAATGAACAACAGTATTAGTTGCACAGTGTAGGTGGTCAAGAGATAAGATGTCTTTATGTGATGAGTACATGGACGTTATTGGTGAAGTGGATGCCAATGCATGATTACTGTATTCTCCGGATGTAACTAGTAGAAACATCCTACAGCGGCAATCAGTCCATCTTCGCTTTTGCCCACTGTGTTTTGTCCTCAGCCGTAATCCTTAGCTTCCTCAGGTCCATTCTTGACTTGAATGTACCGAGTCCTGCTTTATTAAGGTCACCTCGTAGCAGACGTAGCAGATTTATGCAATGACTTCCTCTCCTGGCTTTGTATTTGCTGGCTCCGAGTAGGGGCGAATTCCAAGGCTCTCTATGCTGCTGTCAGTTCTGGCATCCTTAGCACATGGCCAAACATGGACCATCATTGTTAGGCGACGATTACAGACAGCGGCAACGTATTATACATCTTGTATAGTGCATCGTTGGAAATTATGCTGTCTGGCCATCGGTGTCCACTGAGCAGGTGTTTGCGGTGGCAGGCATCGAGTTTGGACGAAGTGGGTCGTCATTTTCTATAGTTTCATGCTTTGTCGATAGGTATATATGGGTGTACTCTGTTTGGATTTCATAAAGAGATTCTCAATTTTTAGTTTGCTCACAGCTATTGGGAGAAGTTCGTCAAGGGGTTTCTTTTCCTCGTCTATGAAGTCCACATCGTCGGCATGCCAAAGTGTACGCCAAACAGACTGTTAATAGAGATCAAGATAACTAAGCAAATCTACAGCATTGACCAAAATCCTAATAAGTCATCTAGGTATTTGCTAAAGGTGAGCCAGTAATTTTACTTTATATGTTAGTTTCTACCTGTAAATAAGTTTTGACAACTACTGTGAATACATAGCGTTAGTGGTTACATGGTATGCATACATATCAAGAGAACACAACTGCCACGCAAATTTAACTAGATTTCCTATTTAGGAATCTTTACCCAAATTTAACCAGCAACTTTTTTTTACATTAAGTGTTAGTTTCTATCTCAAGGTGGGTTTGGCAACTACTGTTTTGGTTGAAGTATGTGCCATGAAGGACAATTAAATAAGTTAAATAATACCATGAAATATGTCATTTACACTATCAGGATCTAAGGGTTGTACTGGGTTGTTATGCCAAAATGTATAATAAAACTAACGTTATTATAAATTTAAAAGCATTACCAGACAAGAGAGGGTCATTTATCTTGTTCAATCTGATATAAATGTGTTCAATAATACAGACATTCATCATCTTGACAGATTGGCGGATCACATTGATTAGTTATATTCATATGAGTTGGTCGCTCTTTTCTAGGCCATGCGCGCGAGCCTATTGTGTTACTAATATAGCATATATTATAAACATAGACACTGATTCATTATGAATATTGATATTGTATTGGGTGATTAGTCGATTTGAAAACGACGACACATTTTAACAGAGGGATCTTGATAATTATGCATTTGCCATAGAATAGAGTTATGCTGCACCGCAAACCCTACCATTACCGTCCAATTCACCTTTACCACAATTGGTGATACTGACAACACGTCCTCCACCATCCTCTAAACCAACAACTCTACCATTGCTACTGACACCACATGCTTGAACTAAGCCGACAACTCTACCATTGTTATTGATACCACGTCTTCCACCATCCTCGAAACCATCAACTCTACCATTGCTACTGATACCACATCCTTGAATTAAGCCAACAATTCTACCATTGCTACTGACACCACATGCTTGAACTAAGCCAACAACTCTACCATTGTTATTGATACCACGTCTTCCACCATCCTCGAAACCATCAACTCTACCATTGCTACTGATACCACATCCTTGAATTAAGCCAACAATTCTACCATTGCTACTGACACCACATGCTTGAACTAAGCCAACAACTCTACCATTGTTATTGATACCACGTCTTCCACCATCCTCGAAACCATCAACTCTACCATTGCTACTGATACCACATCCTTGAATTAAGCCAACAATTCTACCATTGCTACTGACACCACGTCCTCTACCATCCTCTAAACCAAGAACTCTACCATTGCTACAGATACCACGTCCTCCGCCATCCTCTAAACCAACAAATCTATCATTGCTACTGACACCACATCATTCACCATCCTCTAAACCAACAACTCTACCACTGCTACTGCTACCACACTCTCCACCATCCTCTAAACCAACAACTCCACCCTTGCTACTGACACCACATCATTCACCTAAGCCAACCACTCTGCCACTGCTACTGGCACCACCTCCGCTATCATCAGCTAAGCCAACAACTCTGCCACTACCACTGACACAACCTCCCCCCCTCCCCACCCCTTCACCTAAGCCAACAGCTCTGCCTCTGCTACTGACAACACGTCCTCCAACATCACTTAAGCCAACAACTCTGCCACCGCTACTGACACCACCTCCTCCACCACCACACAGGCCAACAACTCTGCCACCGCTACTGACAACACCTCCTCCAATATCACCTTAGCCAACAACGCTGCTACTGATACTGAAACCTTCTCCTCCACCTTCATCTAAGCCAACAGCTCTGCCACTGCTACTGACAACACCTCCCCCCAAATCACCTAAGCCAACAATGCTGCCACTGCTACTGACACCTCATCCTCCACCTTCATCTAAGCCAACAGCTCTACCACGGCTACTGACACCACCCTTTCCGGCATCACATAAGCCAACAACTCTGCCACCGCTACTGACACCACATCCTCCTCCACCACATAAGCCAACAACGCTGCTACTGCTACTAACACCTCCTCCTCCACATTCATCTAAGCCAACAGCACTGCCACTGCTACTGACACCACCTATTCCACCATCACATAAGCCAACACCTCTGCCACCGCTCCTGACAACACCTCCTCCAAAATCACCTAAGCCAACAACGCTGCCACTGCTACTGACACATCATCCTCCACCTTCATCTAAGCCGCCAGCTCTACCACTGCTACTGACACCACCCCTTCCACCATCACATAAGCCAACAACTCTACCACCGCTACTGACACCACATCCTCCACCACCACATAAGCCAACAACGCTGCTACTGCTACTGACACCTCCTCCTCCACATTCATCTAAGCCAACAGCACTGCCACTGCTACTGATACCACCTCTTCCATCATCACATAAGCCAACACCTCTGCCACCGCTACTGACAACACCTCCTACAAAATCACCTAAGCCAACAACGCTGCAACTGCTAGTGACACCTCCTCCTCCAGCTTCATCTAAGCCAAAAACTCTGCCAATGCTACTGACAACACCTCCCCCAAAATCACCTAAGCCAACACCTCTGCCACCACTACTGACAACACCTTCCCAAAAATCACCTAAGCCAACAACGCTGCCACTGCTACTGACACCTCATCCTCCACCTTCATCTAAGCCGCCAGCTCTACCACTGCTACTGACACCACCCCTTCCACCATCACATAAGCCAACAACTCTACCACCGCTACTGACACCACATCCTCCACCACCACATAAGCCAACAACGCTGCTACTGCTACTGACACCTCCTCCTCCACATTCATCTAAGCCAACAGCACTGCCACTGCTACTGATACCACCTCTTCCATCATCACATAAGCCAACACCTCTGCCACCGCTACTGACAACACCTCCTACAAAATCACCTAAGCCAACAACGCTGCAACTGCTAGTGACACCTCCTCCTCCACCTTCATCTAAGCCAAAAACTCTGCCAAGGCTACTGACACCACGTCCTCCACCATCGCCTAAGCCAACAACTCTGCCACCGCTACTGACACCACATCCACCTGCATCATCTAGCCCACCAGCTCTGCCACTGCTACTGACACCACCTCCTCTACCATCATCTAAGCCAACAACTCTGCCACTGCTAATGACACCACTTCCTCCACCATCCTCTAAGCCAACAGTTCTGCTACGGCTACTGACATTACCTCAACCATCATCCGAGCAAAGAACGCTGTTACTGCTACTGACACCATCTCCTCCACCATCATCTAATCCAATAACTCTACCACTGCTACTGACACACCTCCTCCACGATCACCTAAGCAACCAATTTTGCCACTGCTACTGACACCACCTCCTCTACCATCAGCTAAGCCAACAACTCTGCCACTGATACTGACACCACGTACTCCATCGTCACATAAGCCAACATCTCTGCCACTGCTACTGACACCACCTCCTCCTCCATCACCTAAGCCAACAACTTTGCCACTGCTACTGACAACACCTCATCCACCATCATCTATGCCATCACCTAAGCCACCATCTCTGCCACTGCTGCTGACACCACCTCCTCCACCTTCAACTAAGCTAACAACTCTGCCACAGCTACTGACACCGCCTCCTTGACCTAAGCCAACAACTCTGCCACTGCTACTGACACGACCTCCTCCACCATCATAAAAGCCAACAACTCTGCCATTGCTACTGACACCTCCTACTCCACCTTCAACTAAGCCAACAGCTCTGCTACTGCTACTGACACCACCTCCTCTACGATCAACTACGCCAACAACCCTGCCACTGCTACTGACACCACCTCCTCCACCATCACAAAAGGCAAGAACACTGCCATTGCTTCTGACACCTCCTCCTCCACCATCACCTAAGCCAACACCTCTACCACCGCTACTGACACCACCTCCTCTACCATCATCTAAGCCAACAACTCTGCCACTGCTACTGACACCATCTCCTACACCATCATCTAAGCCAATAACTCTACCACTGCTACTGACACCACCTCCTTCACCATCACCTACGCAAACAACGTTGCCACTGCTACTGACACCACCTCCTCTACCATCAGCTAAGCCAACACCTCTGCCACTGCTACTGACACCATCTCATCCACCATGATCTAAGCCAATAACTCTACCACTGCTACTGACACCACCTCCTTCACCATCACCTAAGCAAACAACTTGGCCACTGCTACTGACACCACCTCCTCTACCATCAGCTAAGCCACCAGCTCTGCCACTGCCACTGACACCACCTCCTCCACCGTCACCCAAGCCAACAACTCTGCCACAGCAACTGACACCGCCTCGTTGACCTAAGCCAACAAATTTGCCAATGCTACTGACACCACCTCCTCTACCATCAGCTAAGCTAACAACTCTGCCACTGATACTGACACCACGTCCTCCGTCGTCACATAAGCCAACATCACTGCCACTGCTATTGACACCACCTCATCAACCATCAAATAAGCCAACAACTCTGCCACTGCTACTGACACCAGCTCATCCACCATCACCTAAGCAAACAACTCTGCCACCGCTACTGAGACCACCTCCACCCGCATCATCTAAGCCGCCAGGTATGCCACTGCTACTGAGACCTGCTCCTCCACCTTCACCCAAGCTAACAACTCTGCCACAGCAACTGACACCGCCTCGTTGACCTAAGCCAACAAATTTGCCAATGCTACTGACACCACCTCCTCTACCATCAGCTAAGCTAACAACTCTGCCACTGATACTGACACCACGTCCTCCGTCGTCACATAAGCCAACATCACTGCCACTGCTATTGACACCACCTCATCAACCATCAAATAAGCCAACAACTCTGCCACTGCTACTGACACCAGCTCATCCACCATCACCTAAGCAAACAACTCTGCCACCGCTACTGAGACCACCTCCACCCGCATCATCTAAGCCGCCAGGTATGCCACTGCTACTGAGACCTGCTCCTCCACCTTCACCCAAGCTAACAACTCTGCCACAGCAACTGACACCGCCTCGTTGACCTAAGCCAACAAATTTGCCACTGCTACTGACACACCACATCCACGATCACCTAAGCAAACAACTTTGCCACTGCTACTTACACCACCTCCTCTACCATCAGCTAAGCCAACAACTCTGCCACTGATACTGACACCACGTACTTCATCGTCACACATACAGACAGACAGGCAGGCAGGCAGGCTTGCAGGCAGGCAGGCAAACAGGCAGCTTGGCAGGCAGGCAAAGAGTCAGACAGACACGCAGCAAGGCAGAGAGACACACTTAAAGAGATCTACAGTCACTATGTACTTTGACTCTCTCTAAACTTGTTCTTGACATTTCTTGGCGAATTCCATCACATAATATATTCGCTCACGCCTGAACTAAATTAGCAAGCTTTTTACGATGTTTGCTGCTCCGGAATAGCGACAGACAATTGGTCCCAAAAGATCCATCCATTATGGTGAAATCCCATGATCTTTGTCCTTAAGCATCAGATTAAATTGGCTCAAGACTCTGGGGTATTACTGGTACATTCTGTGAGTTTGACCATGGATAGATGACTCTGATGATTCGTACCGAATCGAGCAACAAATTTACTGTTTATTGGATCAGAAATGTTTCCTGAATCTTTAGCCGTGGTATCGGCATGGTTCTGTATGGTAATAAAGTCAGATAGTTGCACTGATGAACTACCACCTCTGTTATGTTGTATTAATACGGGTTCTGTTGGAAGTGTAGAAATCATATACAGCTATGACCTTGGAAGGTGTTGCTATTCGAAACAGCAACCACAACCCATTAGAATCCATACACAGCTATGACCTTTGTGTCAATCAGAATAGTAACCAGTATTGCACAGCGTCAATCATAACGACAACAGATCATTACTTTAAGTGATACATAATATGTTTTTAATTTGTAATACCATTTTGTCGCACAGACTTAAAACAGTAAAGCTCTATGGTGGGCCATTCCATAAGACCAGGCATAATACAGGCTAATAGTTCACGAGTCTTAAGAAACTGAATGAGAAATAATAAATATGAATGGACACGTTAATTTAATACATTTTCTGAAACGTTTTGTAACTGGGAGGTGTGGCTACATATGCTAACAAGAGGTTCCCGTCAAATTAGTTTCAAAATGTTCAAAAAGCTCACCGCATGTGCTCAGCTCGATATTCCATGACTTGATGAGCGATAGGTGTGAATATAACTTGCTGTAGTAAGATATAAAACATCAATCATGGAACAAGTGCTTAGATAAGATAAGATAAGATAAGAATCTTTATTTATCGAGGGTAAATCTTCAGAGCAATGCCCTGATCTCCCAGAGGCCCTCGCCAAATAACTATATGAACTAATTAGAATTATATTTACAAAATTTACAAATCATGCACAAAATATATACAAAACTATACATAATTGTTGCAATGAAAACCTATTTTCAACCATTTCAATATCAAATATCAAATGGCGGAAAGACGACAATAATAAGTATGTATTTGTAATTCTATGCTAATGTAATAAACATGCTGTTGAGTATTTTGAAACTAATTTGACTGGGTGTCGTTTCTGCCTTAGGCAGATACAGCACTCAGACAAACTAGCTTCAAAATATCCAATAGTTTATTTAGTTTTCTATAAAATGATATCCAAAATCTGCGGAGATCGACCGATTCCAACACGAATGATGAGTAGGCGGAGCTTCGATAGAGATGGGCGGGCCATAGATAAACCCGGAGAAGTCCGTTAGTTTCGGGAGATTAATGAACACTGGGGCCCAGAAAGTTATTAGCCCTGGGCCCCGAGCAGGTTAAATTCGGCTCTTATGGTTAGATACTATTATATTTTGCAATCGATAAATTATTATTATTATTATTATTATTATTATTATTATTATTAATTATTAATTATTATTATTATTATTATTATTATTATTATTATTATTATTATTATTATTATTATTATTATTATTATTAATGCAGGTACGTTGAAACAAAGCATAAAATCATTGAAAGTGTGTATGTATGTGCATGTTGTGCTTAAAAGATGATAGCGTTTCTGAATTTATAACACACGTAGGAAGGGAATTCCAATTTTGACTAGCTGTGTATGTGAAACTGTATTTTCCATAGTTGGTTCGTATTTTCGGAGGCTTCAAATGGCTATTAGTTTTAGATCGTAGATGTAATGTGTGTGCTGTCTCTATGGGTGTAAGCATGTCGCTGATGTACTTAGGTGTATGGTTGTTTAGTGCTTTGTATGTCATAATGTTTGATTTAATAGTTATACGTTGTGATAGTGGCGTCAATTTTAATTCATCATATAATTGCCGCGATGGTGTTCTATGTGGGACGTCTAAGATGATTCTCGCTGCACGTTTTTGAAGTTTTTCTAGTTTGCTCAACAATGTTGGCATACCTGCGTAATATACGAGAGAACAGTAATCAATGTGCGAAAGTATGTATGATTTGTAAAATAAGGTTCGTTGCTCAACATTCATGTACCGTTTATTTTTCTTTAACATAAAAATTAGGGAAGATATTTTGCTACAAATTTTGTTGATGTGTTGTTGCCAGGAGAGATTGTTGTTAATATTTAAGCCTAAGAGTTTTGCATTTTCTACACTTTCTATTTCTCCATCGACGATAGATATTTTAATTTCCGGATTTATCTGTTTTAGTTTGAATTTAGTGCCTATCATTAGTAATTTGGTCTTGTCGGTATTTATAACCATTTTATTGTTTTGACACCAATCATGGACGGATGCCATATCAGCTGTTAATTTTTCAGTTATATTTGCTACATTATCGAAATGGCAATGCATGGTTGTATCGTCACAATACATATCGACATTACAGGTAAGATTCATATGGAGGTCATTCACGTAGATAATAAATAGCAAAGGTCCTAACACCGAGCCTTGCGGTACGCCTACCGTGACTGGTAACATGCCAGATGTTTTGTCCGAGATTGAAACATACTGCTGTCTGTTTTCTAAATACGATCTAAACCAATTTTGCGCAAATGCATGAAACTTATAAATGCCTAGTTTTCGTAGCAGTATGTCGTGGTTTACAAGGTCAAACGCTTTTCTGAAGTCTATCATAATAGCTCCAACGAATTCTCCATTATCGACTGCAAATCGCCACGTGTCTATTAATTTTAGCAACGCGGTTTCGCAGGAGTGTTTGGGTCTAAAGCCGGACTGAGATTCGCATAATAGATCATATGTAGTCAAAAATTTATATAGATAATTGTGTACATGTCTTTCCAGAATTTTCGATAAAATTGGCAGAATAGAAATGGGCCTATAATTACTAATTTCGCTTTTATTATCGGACTTGTGTAAGGGTTTAACTTTTGCGCATTTCCACATGGTAGGAAATACTCCTGTATCAATACTCTTATTAATAATGGCGGTGATTGATGGTGCGATAACTGGAGCGGCCAGCTTTAGGAAATGCGCGTTCAAAGTATCATACCCTGCGGATTTATTAGTTTTTAAACGGGAAATTTCACGGTAAACATAATCTACTGTTATTCCAGGTATTTTAAACTGGACATCGTTTGGAACTCTACTGTTAACATGCATTACAAGATCCTGTGAAATCGCGTGGTTTTTATTTTGTATGGCATTCGCAAGGTCGGATGCAACAGTAGCAAAGTATTTATTGAACATCTCACAATGTTGTCCGGTATCTCTAACCTCGTTTCCCTGGTTATCTAATAATATTAATGGCATTTTGTTTGTTTTGGGGCTGATGCTTTTTAAGATCTTCCATATATTTGAAGGATTATGCTTATTTTCTGTCAGCTGTATACCGAAATAGTGCCGCTTCGCGTTTTCTATCAATGACATTACCTTATTCTTCAATTCCCGGTATTTGACAATATTTTTAAACTTTTTGTGATAATCTCGGTCTTTCATCGTTTTCAAGATGTCTTGGTTCATCCATCCAGGTTGGGAGTACTTTTTAACTCGTCGCTCGACAATCGGGGCGTGGTTATTTAAAATATTAAGGAATGTTTCATGCCAAACGCTTAGTGCTTCGTTTGGATCGTTGACGAAATTAATTATATCCCAATTATATTCTAATAAATTTTGAATAAACTTGTTGCTGTTAAATTTTTTCTTACATCTGTATTTTATTGAATGATGACTATTAGTTTTATTAGTGACACTATGCCGCACTGCAAATACGGGAAAATGGTCGCTTAGCGCAAGCTCGCCTACACTCGCAGAAGTAAGCTTGCTTTTTTCAGTGCAATATACATGATCGATTATTTTAGCAGTCGTTTCTGTTATTCTGGTCGGTTTATCTATTAACTGCACTAAGTGAAATGCATCCATTAATGATTGCCATTTTGCTATTATGGGAACATTAAAATCTATATTAAAATCGCCTATCAGTACAATATCAGTATTATATAAATATGCGGCCTCGAGTAAAGATTCGAATTCGTCAATCCAGCTAGACGGTGAATCCGGCGGTCTATAAACACAGCCTAATAAAAATGGTTTTGTTTTGTACGGCTTAACTTCAATCCATAGTGCCTCCAAAGTCTCAGATTCTAGCTCCGCCCTCCTAAAATATGATTGGCTCTCCTCAACATAAACTACAATGCCGCCTCCCGAGCGATTTGACCTATCTTTTCTCTAGATATTATAGCTATTAATTTCGATTAGGTTATTAGTCGAGATACTGCTAAGAAAAGTTTCTGTTGTACCAAGAATTTCAATTTGTTTTATGCTTGTTTCCATCATTATTTTCAATTGGCTTATTTTGGGCAACAAGTGCTGTACGTTTAAGTGGCCTATGCGTATGCCTTTCGCATTTGAATTGAACAATGGGGAGTCATATTGTTTTGTTAATTTGATAAAAGCCTTGTTACATTTCCATTGATCAAGAGGTGACCTAACACTTGCATGTGTGTGTTGGTCGGTTATCTTTCCAACGACACAGTATGAAATAATATTGATGAAATTTAGAAAACTTACTTTGGACATGTTCATGTAGTAGAAAATATTTACGAATTTTAGATAATTATTATCCGTAATCCTCATATTACAATTCTCTCCACTCATGGTATTATTTGCAAAGGAGAGATTATTATTATTATTATTATTATTATTATTATTATTATTATTATTATTATAACATAGATTAGCACTAGTAGCGGTATGTGGAAATGTGGTAATATGAGCACTATAATGAACGCGTGGAGATGCGACAACTGGGTTGGCGGGTATACAAGCATTATCAGGGGTGCATGGGTTGGTGGGTATACACGCATTTTCAGGGGTGCATGGGTTTGCGGGTATACAAACACTACCCGGGGCGCATGAGTTGGCCGGTATACAAGCGCTACCAGGGGCGCATGTGTTGGTGGGTATACAAGCGCTATCAGGGGCGCATGGGTTGGCGGTAAGATAAGCATTATCAGGGGCGCATAGGTTGGCGGTAAGACAAGCACTACCAGGGGTGCACAGGCTGTCTGTAATACAAACACTAAACGGGGCGCATGTCTTGGCGGGTATAGAAGCGGTACCAGGGGCGCATGGGCTGGCGGGTATACAAGCGCTATCAGGGGCGCATGGGCTGGCGGGTATACAAGCGCTATCAGGGGCGCATGGAACATCATTTGGAATGGCAATAGGTATATGACTTGTATCATCATCAAGACAGCACTTTGTAGTAGGTGTCATAGAATTAACATTAGCGATAACAGTTACTGTATTAGTGACAGTACAAGTAGCACTAGCAGTTCCTAATACAACAGAAGGAGACTTTGAACTGATAGGTGGATGGTCATAATTTGATGATATACGGCTATTATTCTCATCATCGAAATATCTTAATAAATCATATCTGTTACTGGTTACAACATTATACATATATTCCGTGGAATAAATACACGTACAATTATTAATATTATTATTATTATTATTATTATTATTATTATTATTATTATTATTATTATTATTATTATTATTATTATACTTTGTTTGAGAAATATTTTTGTTAATTTTACACAGTTTGTTTACAATAGGCGCTCCTTCTTGGCCGGCCAATTAATTCCGACATGAGACAGTCACACATAAATTATCAGCTTCATAGCTTGACACCCTATATCACATAGTTTTATATAAAATATCCAATGATAGCTGATTATGACGGATAAGTGTTTAGTTGACAATACAGTAACCATGACAACACATAAGTATACAAACAATAAAAAATGAATGAACAAACGAACGAATGAATGAATGAATGAATGAATGAATGAATGAATGAATGAATGAATGAATGAATGAATGAATGAATGAATGAATGAATGAATGAATGAATGAATGAATGAATGAATGAACAAACATATGGACGAACGGATGGGTGGGTGAAATGGATGTGTACATGCATGTGGGTCGGTGCGTGGGTTACTGAATGAATGAATGAATGGATGGATGGATGGATGGATGGATGGATGGATGGATGGATGGATGGATGGATGGGTGGGTGGGTGGATGGATGGATGGATGGATGGATGGATGGATGGATGGATGGATGGATGGATGGATGGATGGATGGATGAATGGATGGATGGATGGATGAATGGCCATGATAAATACGTTGTGCTATGATGTTACATATTTGGCAGTATATTAGTATATATCTGTGTGCTGCCTACATTCTACATGGATGGGGTACTTATTACAGATATTTCCATGTAATGCTGATAACTGTATTGATATTAAAAGAGCACAAATAATACTGATGTTCATTTTATCTTCCCAACATCCTGAAAATTATGTTACTGATATATGTACGCAGCACCAACCTTCAGTCAAATAATTTACAAAATATTGAAAAGAATGTGGAATAATGCATTGTACGTGAGATTTTCAAACTTGTGTGTAAATGTGAAATTAAATGGCGGTTCAAGACTGGCGTCAACTGTTCTGTATTATAATTATTGCCTGAATCTTGAAGACTACTAACAATAATTCACCAGAAGCCATACATATAATAGCATATATATCATATTCTAGTCTAGTTGATATTGATAAGTTATATGTATGAATAGTGATTCTGTATGAGTCAAATTATATTATTATATTCAAGGTTCAATTTGAGTTCAGATTCTGTAGATTGTGCATTGCAGTTGTCATGGTATTTAAGGTGAACAGAGGTTGTTACAATGGCGTTGACTCATCTATATATGCTGTTCTTCATGAACTAGCACTCTCATATTCTTTCTTCCTATTCACTCCCAGCTCTTCCCCGCTCCCGCCCACCGAGAATACTATCCAAGAACGGATAATTTATCTTCAATCAGTTGATTACAACTCTCTGACTACCAGCTCACAAGTGTCAGGTCATCAATTTTCTCCAGAAACCGAGATTGTTTCCAAGATACATTAACGACGACCCACGCAAGCAAATAAACCGGTGATTGAGTGAGTTAGCCACTGGTGCTCAACTTATTGTTAAACCTCAGTCCATAGTTCAATAGGTTAGATGTTTGGCCCATCTTCATCAACAAAAAGCACAAGTTATGTGAAGGAAATAATGAACAGTGCTTATTTTGGAAACAAATTGACTGAAGGTTGCTAATGCCTTGGTCATCAACAACCTTCCATCAAACTTAACATGTTTCGGCTTAAGTTACGCTATATCTCTGTCATCGGCCGACTCCGGAATGAAAGCTACATAGTCATAACACATTCTGGGAAAACCACATATACTCGTCCAGACATTCTATAAATTAAATCTCTAGATCATCCCTTATCCTATCGGATGTCGTAATATGTTTATACTGCACGCTATGTCCATAAGCTTGAGGAAAGTTGACGGAGCTGGCAGCTACGAGTTACAGTCGAATCAGTAAAATGATGTAACAGGTAGCCTGCTTAACTCATGTGTGATCATTTTCTGGGTAATGTGGATGCGTTTTGCTTGATTTTGAGAAGCGATGATGCAGCTTGGCTTTATCATTATACTGATATCCTATCGTTGCTATTGCTGCTGCTGTTGCTGCTGCGACGCCGCTGCCGCCGTCGGCGCCAGCGCCACCAATGACAACAACGACCATGTATGTACTGGTATCTTTTATTCTTTCACAGCAGCCTAGGTCAGTGGCGTTGCAAACTGTAGCTCAATCTCCATATACACAGCATCGATTTCCCGTGAAATTGTTGTCTGTCAAAATGTTCAGCAAGAATTATAAGAACAGAATTGGTGATATAAAGTGTAAATACGATGTTGTGATCCGCAATATGGGATTGTTCAACTAAACACTTATCCGTCATAATCAGCTATCTTGTGATCCGCAATATGGGATTGTTCAACTAAACACTCCTCCGTCATAATCAGCTATCTTGTGATCCGCAATATGGGATTGTTCAACTAAACACTTATCCGTCATAATCAGCTATCTTGTGATCCGCAATATGGGATTGTTCAACTAAACGCTTATCCGTCATAATCAGCTATCTTGTGATCCGGAATATGGAATTGTTCAACTAAACCCTCATCCGTCATAATCAGCTATCCTGTGCTCTGCAATATGGGATCGTTCAACTGAACACCCATCCATCAGCTGATCCGGTTATCCTGCTGTCATACGCACAGATTTCACTGGATGTAATATCACGCTTTTTACACCTAAATGCGGACCACAATCACTTATACAGACAATGATGGGTTATCGATAATGGCACAAGCGCAGTCCATCCGTGCGAGGTCAGAGAGAAATGTACTGATGGACATTTTCTGTGTCTTCACAGAATCCAGCACAAGCCCTCAATCTGACGTCCTTACCACGTTGTCCAATAGGCAATTATGTATCCAGTAAACTGCCAGCATGGCCACCGGCCTACCTGTCCACCCACGTGCCCGCCCATCCGCCCCCCCCCCACGCCGCCCGACGGTCTGTGCGCCCAACTTCCCCCCCACGCCCGCCCACATGTTCATCCGTCTGTGTCCGTCCACCCACCCCCCTCACTGCACGGGCGCCTGCTTTCCAACTTTCTGGCTCACCAGACAACCAGCCAGCCTGCATGCATGTCTTCTTGGTTCGGCTGTCGTAGACACCGGTTTATCCGCTGCTGTCTTAGACTGAAACAGCTTATATCAATATCATCTTCAATATTCGAGATAAACGTTAGCGCTCTATAGCGAAGTGAATAATTCTAGCTGAGTACAGCAGACACAGTTTCTTAATAGAGCAAGTCCCGTCCAAATAGAACTAAGTGATATAGGTGTGTGCCAGCTTGCTAGATTATTGATGCGTCCAGCTTGCCAGATTATAGATGTGTCCATTATCACAAGTCATACTGAGCTCTGACCTTTATTCAGCCTCTAGACAATACGAAATATCACGTGGTAAAAGGGTCTTTAATGCGCCAATAACCCAGCTTCATTCCTATTGTAAGGAAATAGAATTCACCGACATTTTATTACCGAGTTGTCGACATTCTCCATACTACAGATGACACGGTTTGATTGTTGTAATTGGGAAAGTTTCCAAAAATGCTTAGAATAAGTGTTTATGTAATGAAATTGCTGTGTACTTTCCATGAGCTGATACGGCTCACTCTACCCATCACTCATGCGCCTTCATGGGATTGTTTTACGTCAGTTCAAAGCTAATGCTGGTTGTGTTGGTAATGGTTTTATGCAAAGTCTGAGGGTATGGCTTGTTTCTGTACGAAGTATTAAGTGATGAACCACTTTATGGCTAACACAATCATGCTAATGAGTTTGGCCAGATACAAAGCAGAGTGGCACAGGGGCAGTACATGGCATAAACATTATCGATGAATGACATCCTAGATGTCTGTCCAGGGGCAGAGCAAAGGAGCACAGGGGCAGTACATGATATAAACATCGTCCGTGTATAACATACTATATGTCTGACAAGGGACATAGTAGAGTAGCGCAAGAGCAGTACATGACATAAATATTGTCCATGTATGATATACTAGAATGATGGCTGACCATGGATAGAGCAAAGTGGCACATGGGCAGTGCATGACATAAACATTGTCCATGTATGATATACTAGAATGATGGCTGACCATGGATAGAGCAAAGTGACACATGGGCAGTGCATGACATAAACATTGTCCATGTATGATATACTAGAATGATGGCTGACCATGGATAGAGCAAAGTGACACATGGGCAGTGCATGACATAAACATTGTCCATGTATGATATACTAGAATGATGGCTGACCATGGATAGAGCAAAGTGACACATTGGCAGTGCATGACATAAACATTGTCCATGTATGATTTACTAGAATGATGGCTGACCATGGATAGAGCAAAGTGACACATGGGCAGTGCATGACATAAACATTGTCCATGTATGATATACTAGAATGATGGCTGACCATGGATAGAGCAAAGTGACACATTGGCAGTGCATGACATAAACATTGTCCATGTATGATATACTAGAATGATGGCTGACCATGGATAGCGCAAAGTGACGCATTGGCAGTATGTATGATTACTGTATTCTGTGGCTGTAGTATTAGAAACATTTGTACAGCTTTAATCAGCCCTTATTCGCTTTTGCTCACTGTGTCCTCAGCCGAAATCTTTAGCTTCCTCAGGTCCATTCTTGACTTGAGTTTACCGAGTCCTGCTTTCTTGAGGTCACCTCGTAGAGCCCAGGATTTTAACTTTCCTCCATGATTCGCCGCCACGAAGTGGATCGCCGTTTTCTTTAATTTCATGCTTTGTAGATAGGCATATGTGGGTGAACTCTGTTTTGGGTTCATTCATAAAGAGATTCTCAATTTTTAGTTTGCTAGCAGCTATTGGGAGAAGTTCGTCAAGGAGATTCTTTTCCTCGTCTAGGAAGTCCACATCGTCGGCATATTCCATCTCTAGCGGCATACCCAGTATTGACACTGGGGTTTGGTCATGTTGAACTTTCCCTCACGGATTTCAATACAGCAGCAAGGTAACCGGTTGAAGATTTCGGATCTCCGGATTATGACTATTTATTACTTGACGGTCCCGCTTCGCTATCAGTAAGATTATGATGTGACGGTTGCGGCGACAACCTCTTGCCAACGGCGGAGAAGGATACTGGACAGTCTGGCTCGCCTCGTCGTGAAGCTGGTGATGACGATATTATTTAAAGACTGCTGGGCCTATTCTGACTAAGAAGATCGAGTAAGGATCGGATGTTGCTTCCGACTAGCTGATCAGATTCCTAACTACTAAACTGCTAACGGAAATAGTAAATCGAACTACTGTCTCACATATACGTACGTAAGATGATGTGTTTTATTAAGCTAACTGTACAGACGATTTATAAAGTGATTTCAGACTTAGAGCGAAATTGCTCAGATAATAAACTAGTACCTTACTGGTACAAAATAAGCAAGTTCTACGGCTACTCTACTTCTATGGCTATCTGCTAACTGAATATCAACGAGATGTACAGTGAATCGAGATGGTGGATTGATTGCTTTCTATATCTGAAAGTGTATATTTTATAGCCCTCAGATCTCTGATTCTGAGGTTCTATACATATCTAGATATTTAGATTCTACCCGAATCTGTTCTTATTATTCGTCTAGGCACGTTATAAGCACAGCTTGATTGGCCCGGACAATCAGTCCACCAATCAACTTCTGCTTATTCCTTCCTAGAAGTTCCTACCTAATAAATGTTGGTCGTTCTGACCAATCAACGATTCCTTCATTTCAATTTCAACTACACAACCTATTCCTTATAATTCTTTGCTACAGAGTTTGATCGACGCTCATAGATCGTGACGTCATCCTGACCAACCAAACTCTGTGTTGTTCTTCTAGGGAGATGCTGCCTCACATATTCAAAGCGGTGGTGACTGGTTCTGAATTGATGTGATCTGTCAGCTAAGTAGCTACATTGTGGAATGTGTTGTTGTCGCATGCCATTGTATGATTGACATATAGTTGATACACAAATTTTGATTCTGTTATCAATTCCTACAGGGCGATACAATGTCCATGTCCTGTCCATTGCCTACTGACAGGCAGCCTGTAGGATGCTAGGGTGAATTGGCACATGAGCTGTAATTTCTCATCGCCAGCTTATGTTGTCACATTCTTAGGTTAGAATTCAGATTGCCTACGTCATCAACTACGTCCGTTTGTCACGTTCGATTCCACCGATTCTTATACCTTGATTATTTCCTATACCATCGACTCACACTGAATATCATAAAAGTGTGTGCCGGCTGAACAGCAACCACTTTCATCTAAACCATTTCCTAACACACATCAACTCAGAACCGTGGGATCCATTCTAATCAATTCGACTATTTCAAAATGTGGTTATAAAACTTTATCAACGCTCTATCCAATAAGTTCAGTGTGCTATATTGGCACACCATCTATTTACCAGAAACCGAATATCATCAGCACTGGCTGATGTAATAATAAGTTAAATATTATAAGTATAAAGTCAACCGGTCCATTAGCTCACCTGGTATTTTCAAATCATAAATTTCTCTTGGGACTTACTCGAAAATATAAGACATCCAGCGGGGTCATGTCTCCCACAAGACAATCCCATATCTACAAGGTGAAAACACCGGAGATAAACCATCTCTCTATGGAGAGCCGTTTGATGTCTCAAATTTAACAGACTTCACTAACTGGACTCGGACTCTCAGTTTGGTGTCTTTGGTGTCACTAGTCGTAGCTCATCCTCATTGCAACTGGCCTGGCGTAGTACATCTAGGATCCTTGAGCGTGTAATTGTGCTGAAGGCTCGTGACATGGCAATGCCCATTTTGTGGAAATCCCAGTGTTTGGACATCACTACTGACACAAGTATGCGTTGAGCCCATATAATATCTGTGCAGCTGCTTCCATGTTTGAAGCCACTTTGACATGATCCGGTGAAGTCATCGACCTTGTCTCAGATGCAGCATAGAGTAACATCGGATAGGATTTTCCATATGCTGTTGAGGAGCACAATGAGCCGCAGATTGGCTGGGGGGGGGGGGGCAGGTGGCTTCTTGGGCTTGGGTAGTGCGATAAGGCGCCTTGACCTACAGCGTCGATGGGAAGGTGGTGCATAAAGGTGAATTGATAAGGTGCGTGATCGGTTTTGATATAATGTCACTTGCATATTTGAATAGTTCGTCGCTCATGCCATCAGGTACATATGCACGTCCATATTTGAGGGCTTTAAGTACCTTCCCAGCTGTTTTAATTGGTGTTAGTAATGGCCTGTGGTCTCCTGAGAACGGGTACAATGGCTCATCATCGTGGTCAGTGAACTGCGCCGTGGACCATTCTCGAATCGCCTCTGCTTTCCCTTGGTCAGTCCTGATAAAGTGTCCTCCAGAGTTGTGTACAGTGAGTGGTGTTGTCTAGTCAGTAACTCTCAGGGCTGGGGCTGCAAGAAATATTTTTTGACAGTCAACCGTGGCAGTAATTTCACCTCCTAGGGAGTCTGCTTGTTAAATAGGTGTTCGCTAATGTGGCGCAGAATGTTATTGCGCTCCCGCCATAGTTCAGTGTGGTCTTTAGTTTGGCCACTTTGATAGATGCGCTGCCGTAATGTTTTCTGCTCTGGTGACAGTTTTACTAATAGAGGGTCGTCAGTATGCCTAGTTTGGTTGTTTTAAGAACACCTATGGTGCTGATAGCTGATGATTCCATAGATTTCAGTATTTTAGTGTCAGTGTCGCTGATGAGCTTGGGTAGGTTGTAGGTGACTCTACCATCTTGCCTGGTATGGCGTTTATCTATTAAGTAGAGAGATCGTTCATCTGAAGGCGTGTAAGGACTGGCTTATGGTCAGAATTGAGGTCTGTGCCTCCATATGAACGAGTATTCCGAAGTAGGGGTTTTGCTTCTGTCTTGCATAGTATGAAGTCTATTTGGTTGAAGACAGTTGTTGTAGCCTTAGAACCTTTTGGGGCTTTGCGATCAGCAATGTGTCCAGTCCATGTTGCCCTGTGACAGCATGGATGTGTGAAAGCCGTATTTGTGGCAAATAGGCCATTGGAACTAAGGAATGCCACCAATGCATCTCCACTGCTGTTGCGTGTGCCCTCTACATACGACCCATGCATAATCCAAGTCCTGAGCTTGTGTCCGCAATTCCGAGTTTACCCAGCTTGGAGTTGAAATCGCCACACACGAACGGTTGCCTGTATGGCATACTAGATGTCTCTCCATGGACAGAGCAGAGTGGCACCGTGGGAGTACATGACATAAACAGTATCCATGTATGACATACTAGATGTCTGACCATGGACAGAGCAGAGTAGCACAGGGGCAGCATAAATATCGCCCATGTATGGCATACTAGATGTCAGGCCAGGGGCAGAGCAGAGTGGCACAGTGGGGGGGTACATTGGGGGAGTACATTGGGGGGAGGGGTGGTTACAGAAGCTGATGTGATGGTTTATAATATAATAATAGCAAACGATAGAATTTACCTGAGAGATAAGACTGTCATAGAAAAGCAATGACTACAACCTATCACGAAGAATTTAGTTTTGGAATTAAGATTATTTTCAATAATCTATTTTTACATGTTCCTGCTAAAAGTAATCATAAATAATGCTGTTACTTTGCTTTATGATAGAGAATCGTACTAATGACATACTAGATGCCTGGCCAGGGACATGGGCAGTGCATGACATACACATCGTCCATGATTACAGGGTGAGGGTGTCATAAAGCTGAACAGAACTAATAAGAGTTTTGGACAACTATATGAAGGTTAATGAAGATGATGTGAAGATTCATTATATAATAATAGCAAAGGGTAGAGCAGGAATAATGATATACTTCTTCAACATAGATAATTAGCAATGAGTAATGGAGAAAAAGTCCTGTATTTCGGATACAAGGAACAGTCGAGATAACATATAATATGAGGTTACCAGAAAACTAGAGAGCGCAGTATGTTGTAAGGCAGAGAGTGCTAGTCTCGAGCAAGGTGGTAGTCTCAGGTTGTCTGGCGAGTGACAGGTTGTCTGACGAGTGACAAGTTGTCTGGCGAGTGACAGGTTGTCTGGCGAGTGACAGGTTGTCTCACGAGTGACAAGTTGTCTGGCGAGTGACAGGTTGTCTGGCGAGTGACAGGCTGTCTGAGCATATTTGACATGTTTTTGATTCAGAAAACAACTCAACTATGTTTGCTTAACCCAGAAGAGAAACCCTCCCCTAAGGAATGCTTTGTATGTATTTAGTCACTGACGCTCTCATTGTTCGGGAAATATTGCCATACAACCTATGCTCGATGACAATACATTCAAGAATTCATGCATACACGAGGACAGTACAGAAGCTTAATTACCTTAAATCTCCGGACACGGAGTCCCATCGTGGTACGTGATAAAGAAGGCTGATAACTGAATGGATAGAACTGAACTTCATCTTCCATTTAATCACTATTCATGCTTCCCATGTTCTCCGCCAGAGCCAGTGTCTCTACTCATCATATGACAGTTGCTCACTCATATCATAGCACCAACCTTATTTTAGATTAGCCTAAGTTCGTGTGGCCTCTGGAAAGTTATTGTCTTGTTAGGTGCTGATATCTGCGGGAGCTGCTTTGAGGTGATAGTGGAGACGGTGGTTGTGGTAACAGAAGCGTCAATTTGATTGTATTTGAATTCTATTATGATAACCTTGCTATATGCAGAATTATCAGAATCTCTCTGTCAAAAAAGTATTTCTACATTCAAATTCGCTAATCCCATAAGATAATCGATATTCTCAATCGATCTCTGTTTATGACACATGCTATATAAGTGACACAATATGTCCCCATCCCCTGCAGAACGAAGTACCGCTTCCTGAGAATATAAATAATCAATCTGATCCACCAATCTGTCAAGATGATGAATGTTTGTATTATTGAAGCCATTTATATCAGACATCTTCCAGAAATGAACAAGATAAATGACCCCTATTGTCTGGTGATGCTTTTAGCTGGGTATAAACATTAGTTTAGTGTACATATTGGCACAATACACCTTAGCTCTCTGTCTGGCAAGTGTTAGGTTGTCTGAGATTATTTGGATTATTAGCATGTTTTGATTCAAAGAACAACTCAACAATGTTTGTCTAACCCAGAGGAGAAACTCTCCCCTAAGAAGTGTAGGGTTAACGACCATGACATCATTTAAATATGTGCGGGTGTGGGCGAGTACAGCTACAGGGAAATTTATTTTCTGCATGGGTGTGATTACTGTCTTCGGCGGCGGCTGTAGTAGTAGTAGTAGTAGTAGTAGTAGTAGTAGTAGTAGTAGTAGTAGTAGTAGTAGTAGTAGCAGTAGTAGTAGGTGTAGTAGTAGTAGTAGTAGTAGTAGTAGTAGTAGTAGTAGTAGTAGTAGTAGTAGTAGTAGTAGTAGTAGTAGCAGCAGCAGAAGCAGCAGCAGCAGCAGCAGCAGCAGTAATAGTAGTAGTAGTAGTAGTAGTAGTAGTAGTAGTAGTAGTAGTAGTAGTAGTAGTAGTAGTAGTAGTAGTAGTAGTAGTAGTAGTAATAATAATAATAATAATAATAATAATAATAATAATAATAATAATAATAATAATAATAATAATAATAATAATAGTAATAAGCTTTATTTACGGAGGGTAGATCTTCAGCTAATTAATCTTACAGAGGCCCTTACAAAAATAAATATCTATACTATGTACAAAAATATATATGTATCTACAAAAAGTACAAACAGATTATTACAATGGAAATATAAAAAAATAAAAACTGGATGTAAGC